>BLBF01000060.1:1060480-1080426 GCA_015471245.1 Laticauda colubrina | reverse complement strand
AGAGAGAAAGGTGGAGAGGAAGAGAGTGAGAGGAAGGGAGAGAGGAAAAGAGGGCGAGAGAGGGAGAGAAAGGGATAGGAAGAGAGGAAAAAGGGAGCAAGCAAGAGATGGTGGAAGGAAGATAGGGAGGGAGAGGGAAGAAGAGAGGAAGGGAGAGAAAAAGGGAGGGAGGGAGAGAGGAAGCAGGGGAGATAGGGAAAGAGAGGGGCAAGGGAGAGGAAGGGCAAAAGGAAGAGAGGGAGAAGGGGAGGAATAGAGGGATAGGAAGGGAGGGAGGGAGTGGGGGAGACAGGGAGAGAGAAAGGGAAGGGAGGGGAAGGGAGAGAGGGAGGGAGAACGGAAAATACAAGCTACTTACGAAATAAACCGCTCCAAAACTTCCATGCCCGATTTCATGTAAGCCCACAAACAGCTCCTGAGGGTCATCTTTGTAGAAGAGCTCGGCGATATCCGGATCCTTGGGTGCCCCTTTCCGCATGTTGGGACAGAATCAGGACCTCGCCCACACTTCAAAATCCAAGGCGGTTTCTTCCTTCATTGACGGTGGGATTTTCAAGGGCTTCAGAGCCTTCTAGGGTGAAAAACAAAACAAAACAAAACCCCAAAGCAGTTAACCCAAGTTTTCTCTTTCTGGGCATGTTGAGATTGTATCTGCTGAAATATAACTCCACATTGGCAACAGGAAGGGCATCTGGCCAGTAAATATTCGGTTCCATTCAGTTGCCCAGACTTCACCCCACAAGGGACTATATGGGGTTATTAAAAGATGATGATAGTGACTGTGTGAAGTTACAATGGCACTGAAAAAAAAGGGACTTATGACCATTTTTCACATTTATGACCGTTGCAGCATCCTGGTAGTCATGGGATAAAAATGGGCAAACTTAGCAAACTGAGTCCTATTTATGACAGTTGCTGCATCCTAGGGGGTCACGTGATCCCCAGGTTCACTAAACAACCATTTGACTGACTTAACAACTGCAGGGATTCACCTTTCTAATTTTTATGTCGTTATCTCTCCTACAAGGTAACTCTGGGTGGCTTATAAAAAAAGTAAAAAATAATAATAATTAAAATATTATTAAACCATTAATGGACAGTCAATTAGAAAAGAGTCATGGAAGATTGTTTTTAATATATGATTACGGTTCCGAGACTATTATATGGAGATTGGACAACCATTTGTCCGAAGTGGGGTCGGGTTTCCTGCCTAAGCAGGGAGTTGGACTAGAAGACCTCCGAGGTCCCTTCCAACTCTTGTTGTTCTATGTGAGATGTGCCCTGAAACAGAAAGATTCTGAAATATTCACAATGGAAGAATGAAGATGTCAGAACTGGCAGGGATGACAAAAAAAATATGACTTGATTAGAGACAGATTGACAAGTTCATTTATCAGAGCCTGGAAACCTAAAAGAGAGAGAGAGAAGGAGGGAAAGAGGGAGGGAGGGAGGGGGAGAGGGAGAGACACAGAGACAGAGAGAGACACAGAGAGAGACACAGAGAGAAATGAACTTGTGAGTTATGGGTTTGAGGATTAGAAAAGGTAGAATATCTCAATTATTCTCTATCAATAAAATTTTAAAGCCTAGTCATTCGCTCATAATGGACAAAAGTCCATTGAGAGTTACCAGCAATAATATCTATATTTTAACCTTCACCAAATAAGCTAACTTTATATTCCTTATCTTTCTTTTTAAGATCAAAGGTTATCAGATGGGATTGCTCCTCAATTATAATAATAGGCTCATTCCTTGCTCCCCTCCAAATCCCTTTATAAAAGACCTGTTTACATGATTTTTTTTAAAAAAATATTTATCAGGTAGTCCTTGAGTTATGACCACAACTGAACCCCAAATTTCCGTTGGCTAAGCGGGACAGTTTTGTCCCATTTGACGACCTTTCCTGCCATAGTTGTTAAGCGAATCGTTGGAGGTGTTAAGTGAGTCATGCGATCATTAAGTGATCCTGGGATTCCCCACGGATTTTAGCTTGTCAGAAGGTGGCAAAAGGGAAATCACACACAGCCCCGGGAACACAGCGACCATCGTAAATGCGAGTCAGTGGCCAAAACGTCCCAGTTTTGATCACGGGACCGTGCAGAATGTTGCAACGGTTGTTAAGTGTCAGGATTCCAGAAGTTACCCCCAATTAATACATGAGTCTTGAGCCAAACTTCCAAAATTTCAAAAGGATTTATTGGGAGTAAATATGCCAGCATTGCCTGGGTGTAACCGACTCTGAGACACATCATTCATTATCATCCCTGACCCTGGTTTTCCCCCACTCCCTGGGTGTATTGCAATTCATATTCTACAAAGAGTCACATCCATAGCCAAGAGTCATCAATCATGCTGTCCAATTAGATATTTGCACAGCAGAAACTTCAGTCACCTAGTTACTATCTTTGATAGACATTATATACGGGAGTCTTTGTGGTTAAATTGGGAGAAGATAAAAAAACAATGTTATTTGAAAATTCCAATTTGGTTATCGACTATTGAAGCATTTTCCTATCCTATGATCTATAAAAAGGAACAAACAGTTAGATATGGGGAACTGTTGGATGAAAAGGGTGGACTTAAAACGATCCAAAATTTAGAGGAACAAGGTATAAGGATGAATTGGTTTTCATATGCGCAAATACACTCAAGATATCTTGAAGATTTTAAAACGGAAGGATTCTATGATAAACAGACTGATTTAGATAAGATATTGATGGGTACTGATGAGAAAGTTATTAAAAAGTTATATGGTTATTTATTGGGAATTAAGCTAGAGGAAGAACAAGTTAAAGAAACTATGATTGCATGGGGGAAGAATTTTGGATATGGAATTGATTTAGAACAATGGCAAAAATTGTGGTCTCAAAATTATAAAATGACAATGTCAATAGCATATAAAGAAAACTTGTATAAGATGTTTTACAGGTGGCACCTTCCCCCGACAAGAATAGCAAGAATGTTCAAGAATAAATCTGAAAAATGTTGGAAATGTCATCAGATACCTGGCTCATACTATCATATGTGGTGGACTTGTGAGAATGCTAGAAAATATTGGACTAAAATTCACATGTGGTTGGAAAAAATGACAAAGAAACACATAGACTTGAAGCCAGAGATCTTTTTATTGGGAATTTTACCTGATATATATAATAAAGACTTGAAATATTTGATTGTAAATGTATTAACAGCGGCTAGGATTGTATTTGCTAAAAACTGGAAGAATGAGAAAATACCATTGCAGGAAGAAATTATTAAGAAAATATTGGAATGTGCTGAGATGAGTAGATTGACATTTGAAATTAGAGAACAAGAAGATAAACAATTTTATGCAATTTGGGGTTTTTTTTATCAATGGTTAGATGATAAAATACAATAATAGAGCATTAATATTATATATATGAAGAGTTTTTTAGGATTGATTTGTTATGATTATACGACAAATTATAGAATAAATTGTTTGAAGTATTGTTATCTCGCAAAGCATGAATGATTAAAAGTATAGTCAGAAAAAAGATTTTTTTATTTTTATTTTTTTCTTTAGTAATATTAGAATATGGATCGACAATATGAGTGGTTATGCAATATAATTGTAATTGACACTATAAAATGAATGCACAAAACTGATGAACCAAACGATACACCGGAAGTATATATGAGAGTAGATGTTTTTAATGTTTTGTATGTTTGTTTGTTTGTAGAAAATTAATAAAAACTTTAATAAAAAAAAAAAAAGAAAAACTATTTATGGAATACACTTTTGATTTCCAAGCTGCCGCACTGCTCCCCCCTCCCTTTCTGTTGGCAACTCGAAAAAGACCATAGAAATATTTTATGAGTTGACAGTATAAGTGTGAAAAACAGTCATAAGTCACTTTTTTCCCCAGTGGCTTTGTTAATTTTGAATGGTCGGTAAGTGAACTGTTGTTAAAGTCCCTGTATTGTTTTTTTTATCTTGTTAAACATTACTACAACAAAAATATATTTTTAAGAGGAAAAAAAATCCTCGAATGACCTACACACATCTGTGATTCGCCTAGGGACCCTAGCTGCAAGATGCCGGGATTTGGAAGGCCCAAATAAAGAATGAAATGATCTCACCCGTCCCAGCGGGAGTGACTCATTTTGACAGATGATATGCATTTGAAGGGGAGAAATCTGAGGGAGGGGGAAAAAAAATCAGGATGTATTTTGGAAAACATCAGATAAGAAAGGGCTATAAAATGCTTCCAGACAAAAGGTAGTCCTGGACTTAGGACAGTGATCTACTCGCTTAGTGACTGTTTGAAGTTACAACACCACTGAAAAAAAAAATGACTTAGGATTGGTGTTGGGACCTACGACCATTACAGCATCCTGTGATGATCCAGGGCATAGCACAAAGGCCACACAGTCAGATAATAAGTAGGAGTCCCTTTATTAGCTCCAACTTTGCCCCCCAATGTCCAGGTTACCTTCTGGCTGGAGAAAAACTCTCCCAGGAACAGCCTTTGGCTCCAGAGAATCAAGTCCAAAACATGGTCAACAAAAACTGTAGCTAATGAATGGAATCAGAGCCCTTTCCTCCCCCATAAGCCACACGACTCACATTGCTCCCTTCTCCGTTCCTCCCTGTATGCCCCAGGATGAAGAGGGAGTCCTCTGAACTCCCTCTCCCTTGTTCTACTTCTCCCCTGCTCTGCCCAGCCAGACTTTTCCCTTCCCCAGTTTCCACAGCCAACAGAGCCACAGTCCCACTCCCTGTCAGCTGGTCGTCTTCTTCCTCCTCGGATTCAGACTCCGACAGGGGCATGACAGATTCACAGTTATGTCGGTTGCAGTGTCCCGGAGTCACACGATCCATTTGGTGACCTTCTCACCAGCAAAGTCAAAGAGGAAGCCACATTCACTTAAGAAACCGTGTTACTAACTAAAACAACTGCAGCGGTCCGCTTAACAACATTGGCAAAAAAGGTCGTAAAATGGGGCAAAATTCATTCAACACCTGTCTTGCTTAGCAACAGAAATCTGGGGCTCCATCATGCTCCAAAGTCGGGAACTGCCTGTATCTCAAATGTCGTTAACAAGCAAAATCCCAGAAGGGATTAAGCCAGGATGGGGATGAACCTAGGGCTTGTTTCGAAGGCTCACGTAGGGACAGAAATTTGGGGCTCAGTTGTGTTTGCAACATCAAGGACTCCCTGTAAGAGCAACAAAGACCTCTGCTCAAATTCTTCACCTTACCTGAACAATTATGGCATTAACCGTCGTCTATGGCTCAAAACGCATTTCGGCAAAACATCTGGATTTTTCTTCTGGAGTTTCTGTTGGCTTTCTGTCCGCTGATTTTCTGACCTGCAGGAGGAGAAGGGGAAAGCAGCCATAATTAACATGAGCAACCACACGGTACAGTATATCTTTTGAACAATTTATGGAACTACCCTTTCGTTTTCCTCTTTGCTTTTAAGGGGACAGGTACAAGCAGAGAAGTAAGGAGAATAGCAGAGTTGGAAGGGATTTTGGAGGTCTTTAGTCCAACCCTTGCTCAAGCAGTTGACCCTCTACCATTTCAGACAAGTGGCTATGTCGTCTTTTCTTAAAAACCTCCAGTGATGGAGCAATCACAACTTCTGAAGACAAGTCATTCCACTGATGAATTGTTCTCACAATTGTTAGGAAATTCCTCCTTAGTTCTAGGTCGCTTCTCTGCTTGATTAATTTCCATAGGTTGCTTCTTGTCCTGCCGTCAGGTGCTTTAGAGAATAAATTGACCTCCCTCTTTACAGAATAACAGAGTTGGAAGGTACCTTGGAGGTCTTCTAGTCCAACCCCTCTTTAGGCAGGAAACCCTTATACTATTTCAAACAAATGGACAAACTACGGTGCCTTTGGTCCAATCTAAGTATAGTATATAAAATCATACATTGCAAAGTCCTACCGGTCAATGACTACTTCAGCTTCAACCATAACAACACAAGAGCACACAATAGATACAAACTCAAGGTTAATCGCACCAAACTCGATTGCAGGAAATACGACTTCAGCCACAGAGCGGTCAATGTCTGGAATCCTCTTACCTGACTCTGTGGTTTCTTCCCCAAACCCCAAAAACTTTAACCTTAGACTGTCTACCATTGATCTCACCCCTTTCCTAAGAGGTCTATAGGAGGCGTGCATAAGCGCACCAACGTGCCTTCCGTCCTTCTCCTATTGTTTGTTTTTCATTCTTCTCATATGTATTCATTTCAGGTACTCATAACTATGCTTACACTTATACTTGTTATCTTACAGTCGCTTGACAAAATAAATAAATATAATAATAAAATAATAAATGAATAAATCTCTTCTTCAAAACTCCCAGTGTTGGAGCATTTACAACTTCTGGTGGCAAGCAGTTCCCCTGGTTAATTGTTCTCACTGTCAGGAAATTTCTCCTTGGTTCCAGGTTGCTTCTCTCCTTGGTTAGTTTCCACCCATTGCTTCTTGTCTCGTCTTGGTTCTTGTAGACTGCGATTGTGTTTTGAAATCTTCGTCCGTGTTTTTCTCTTTCCCAAAGCGTGAATACAGAGTCTGTAGCCAGATGAGCGTTTGCAAAGCATCCGACGATATGACTAAGGATGAATGCAGAGAAGGGCTGCCCACACCGTTGGGGCTCGTTGCGGAAACCACGCATACCATGATGCACCCACATCACTTGCATCCATAGGGAGTTTGAAGGCAGGCTGAAGCATGGCACAGACCTTACTGTCAACCCTGAAGTTGGCTGAACTGCGGCCATTTTCCTTTTGGTAGTTTTTCCTCTAGGGAGGTTTCTCTTCTTGTGGCTTCGGGGTTGACACAGCCTGGTGCGAAGGAGCTAGGGAAGGAGGGGTGTAGAGATAGCCAGGGTGGATAAAAATTGATTTAAAAATAAATAAATAAATTGGATTTTTTAAACATTTAAATTGGTTTTTTTTTAAATCACATTTTAATAAAATGCTTTTGGGAGTAAAAATCTATCTAAAGATAGTTTTCTCTTTAAGACAACATCAATAATTTAGTTTATTCGGCATGAAATGGAGCTTAGTTATGTAACATGAGGATGTAGGACCCGTATTCTGCATGAGTGAAAATATCTACAGATCCCTCACATTCTGGACATAAACTCTCAAAACATCGCTATAGAGCCCTGTACACTTGAACAACTAGGCGCAAGGACATTTTTTCCCAAATGCCATCACTCTGCTAAACAAATAATTCCCTCAACACTGTCCAACTACTGACAAAGTCTGCATACCATTACTGTTAATCTTCTCTCCTTGTCACCCATCTCTTTCCATTTGTGACTGTATGACTATAACCTTGCTGCTTGTATCCTTACGATTTATATTGACTGTTTCCTAGAATGACTTGATTGCTTATTCCATTCCATTCCATTCACCACCATCCAGTCAGAGCAGGGGAAGCCCCTTAGATAAGAAGGGAAATGTCATCCCCCCCCCCAAAAAAAAAAACCCAGAAAGTTCAGTTGCCTCTTGAAAAAAAGCACTTTTGGGACAAGCCATGACCTGATTGACTGAGAATCCCCATAGACTTCTAGAAAGTGTGTTTTATCCTCTGTGAAGGTGAATACTTCAACACAAAATCTAGGCGCCTTCCTGTCCAATCCAGGAATACGGAGAGTTTGCATAACTCCAGGGAGGTGAGAGACTATTAACAGAGAAACAATCATTAGCAAGTCTTACACCTACTTGCTGTCAAAAAAGAAGTGTTGGCTTACTCTCGGGTAAGCCTCCTATTTCATGATTGTAAATGTCTTGCTCAACCAATCTGCTCTACGAAGAGAAAGGATGAAAAATTTGACTTGGGGGAAGAACCACTAACATGAAGACTTCGAAGCCTCTCAAAATGTTTTCAGAAATATCACAGGCAACCTCACCCACCCTCTTGGAAATGGCCTGGAAGAGAAACAGAGAGAATTTGTGAAGTAGACCAGGAAACATATCCCATTATTTGGAAATGCAAGCCAGGGGTTGAAGAGGCTAGCAAAAGACTCCAGTGCATTGCTCCACCCATCTGTAGGCATTGGTAGGCATCTCCTGATCTTCTCCACCAGATACTGAAGGCCCTGCCTAAGATCCCAGTGGCTGGTTTTGTTAATGAGAGAAATATATGTCTCAGTAAGGTTGGTCTTAACAGCACCCTTAGGTTGATAGACAGGCATGTGGGAAACAAAAACTTCAGAAGATGAACATCAATTAGTTAATCCATCCTTTATGTAACTCAAGAAGAACTCAAGCATCTTCTGTCAAATGATACCTACATTTGGTATTTTCAACCAAATTCAGAGACCATTTACCTGTTAGAAAGATACCACTTGGTGGGCAGGTTTACTACATTTGCCTAGTTCATGTCTT
Organism: Laticauda colubrina; assembly: GCA_015471245.1. Classification (NCBI taxonomy): domain Eukaryota; kingdom Metazoa; phylum Chordata; class Lepidosauria; order Squamata; family Elapidae; genus Laticauda; species Laticauda colubrina. Next base: position 1,072,051 of record BLBF01000060.1, on the reverse strand, counting down.
CTGGGTGAGGAAACTTCTAAAGGCCAAAGATGTTCTGAAGTTCTAGAGAAGAGGTCTTCAAATTTGGCAGCTTTTAAGACTTGTGGACTTCAATGCCCAGAATTCCTTAGCTAGACATGTTGGCTGGGGAATTCTGGGAGATGAAGCCCACAAGTCTTAAAGTTGTCAAGTTTGGAGGCCCCTGTTCTAGAGTTTAAAATCAGTTCTTGTGGGATGAGAAGAGGTCCAAGAATAACAGAGTCAGAAGGGACCTTAGAGGTCTTCTAATCCAACCCCCTGCTTAAGCAGGACACTATACCATTTCAGACAAATGGCTGTCCAATCTCTAAAAATCTCTAGTGATGGAGCACCCACAACTTCTGGAGGGAAGTTGTTCCACAGATTAGTTGTTCTCACTGTTTGAAAATTTCTCCTTTGGTATGGGTTGGATCTAGGTTGATTCTTGATTGGTTGACAGTTTTAGGTTGATGCTTGATAGTTTGATAGTTTTAGGTTGATTCCTGGTAGTTCGGAGGATAGTTTTAGGTTGATATTTGATATTTCAGTTAATATAGTTTTAGATCAATTCTCGACAATTTGGTTGAAAGGTTTAGGTTGATACTTGATAGTTTGGTTGATAGCTTTAGGCTGATATCTGATAGGTCAGGTTCCTAGGGAGCTGATTTCAACCTCGGTGGAATGACAGTGTAGGATTGACTGATGTTCAGCATGCCTAAGGCAAGATTGTCCTTGAGGTTTCTCAACAGTGGGAACAACACTGTTAGAGGTCACGAACTTTCTTTCTCTGGGTGCGACCAAGCACAATCTGGGCAACCATCTCTCAGGGAGGTTTTCATTCGGTTTCTTATATTGAGCAGATATCTGGACCCAGCAGCCCAAATGGTCCCTTCCCATTCTGTGATTTATGATATGCCCAGTGTTGAGATGTTCTCACAGCCAGAGGTTTGCATCTGTACTCCTTGTATTCTTACTACTTGCTGATTATTCATGAACAGAATGCCACATATCATCCAAGACTTGCCAATAAAAGAACAAAGGGAAGCAGATTAATTCAGTTGGGATGGTCACAAACACAACGGCCCTTCAACCCAGGAAGGGGTGAGCGAACTGAGCAAACAGTGTGGATTCTTCACGTTTAAGAATACAAAACCTGCCTGGGTCAGCAAGTTCTCAATCATTTTGGGTTGAATCCACAGAATAAAAAACAGGGAGATGGTGAAAAACCAGATGAGATAGGCAAACTTGGATTGATTGAGTGAATGAACCAATGGGCTGGGTTGAATATAACAGATGAAACCATGGATCCAATCTGGCTCGGTCACTGGGATCAGAGTGATTTGTCATGCATTGCAAAAATCGCTTGGAGGTGGGAGACGCTTCCAAGGTAATCTACCAGATCCCCTGCGTGGATTGTCCCTGTGACCATGCAAGACAGATGAAGAGGAAGCTAACCAGATTGCAAAAACACAAGGAGGAGAGCCAAACTCATTGGCAGCCTCACATCGCAATGCATTCAATTTTACAGCTACTACGATTGTTGGCCAAGTAGGTACAAAAACATCCAGGGAAATGATTGAAGCCCCTTGGCAGTCAACAGGAGGGCTGATTTTCCACCAGACTATCAGGAGCTGAGAACCTGGCAGCACAAGGAAACAACAGCCAACAGCTTAATAGCCGGCCATCAACATCCCAATCAACCAAGAAGCCACACCTAATAAGGCACCATATAAATACTATGAATATGTATGCACAAAGCATACATTCTTATAGAGAGAAGTTACCTGAGGATGGACTCCAGCACGAATTGACCCAGATTTGAACATGCAACTTACTGGGACACCTTTATTTGCTTTTATATGTGAGATCAAACCATGAATCATCAACTACCATGGCAACTACAGTAACAAAGAAAGTGTGTACCAAGCTTATAACATTCCTGCTTTTAAAACTTTATTCCCAAATCCACCGAGATTGGAACAAATGCTTGGGGGAATCTTAAGCAAAGCAGAGAGGAATGCAAACTGGAAAGGAAAGAATTGTAAACAGGCCATCTATTCATGCATCTTCTTCCAGAGCCAGCAATTATTTTTTTTTTTTTTTTGGCTCCAGCTCAACCTTAAGGGTGTGGTAGTTATGCAGTATTATCAGCAGTGTGAAGTGTCCTGATATTATGACTTCTTCCATTACTGTACTGTTCTGGTAAACCTCTCCTCAACATATGCGCAAAATCTGCATGAACAGTTTCCTTGAGCCCTCCAACAAGATATTCCAACTTCCAGATGGATTAACAAGGGCAGAAAAAAAAACTCTACAAACCAAATCAGCAATAAAGAGCGACTTTATTTACAAAGAGTTTGCTCAGTCTTACTCTGAATGTTTTGTCAACCGTGGTGACTTTTAGATGCCTGGACTTCAACTCCCAGAATCCCCCAGTCGGCATGCTTTTCGTTTTTCAACCATAGCAACTTGGAAAGGGGTGTACCTCTAAACCTTCATCCCTTTAAGACATGTGAACCTCAACTCCCAGAATCCCCAGGCCGGCATGTTTTAAGTTCCTTAACCATAGCAACTTGAAAAGGTGTTGTGGCCTTCTCAACCTTCGTCCCTTTAAAACGTGTGGACTTCAACTCCCAGAATTCCCCAGCCAGCTAATGCTATCCACAGCATTTTTATTTATTTATTTATTTGATTTGTCAATCGCTTACAAAATAATCGGTATAGGTATAAACATGAGTAAGAGTACAGGAAATAGGTACGATTAAATGGGGACAGCAGGACAGGGGTGGGAGGCATGATGGTGCACTTATGCACGCCCCTTACAGACCTCTTAGGTATGGAGTGGGGTCAATAGTGGATAGTTTGAGGTTAAAGGAGTGGGGGGGGGGGTAAGGATGTAACTACAGAGTCAGGTAGTGCATTCCAGGCATTGACCACTCTGTTGCTTTCCGCAATCAAGTCTGGAGCGGTTAACATTAAATTTGTATCTACTGTGTGCTCTTGTATTGTTACGGTTGAAGCTGAAGTAGCCATTGTAGTGGATAATTTTGTGTACTACGCTTAAGTCCAACAGTAGGCACTGTATTTCAAGATTGTCCAAGCCCCAAATTTCAAGTCTAGTGACATAGGGTATTCTACTGTGAGCAGAGGAGTGTATGTACTCTTCTTGTGAAATACTTCTGGACTTGCTCAATTGTATTAATGTCTGATATGCAGTGTGGATTCCAGACTGATGAGCTGTATTCAAGTATTGGTCTAGCAAAGGTTTTGAATGCCCTAGTTAGCAATTCAATATTTCCAGAGGCGAAGCTTCCTAAGATTAAATTTACAACTCTTAATGCCTTTTTGGCAATGCTGTTACAGTGAGCTCTGGTGCTTAGGTCATTAGCTATGAGTTTCTTGCAACTTATAGGAAACGAACAAGACAACCTGGCTTTGGGGATGGGGGTGGGGGAGGGAAGAAAGAGGAGAGGGGGTAAGGTTAAAATCATGAGAGAGGGAAACAAATGCCTGCCTTCAATTTCAATACTGTTTTTACTTATAGGCAGAGTGCCGATGACGGAGAACCAGCTGGAAAATGAATATGTGGAAGTGTATATCCAAAATATTATGACAATGTCAGCAGACTTAATCTTGATAGCATATGCATAAGTGCAGTAACGGCAGACAGAGTTGGGCCTGTTTCAAAATATAACAGTTGCTATCGCTGTTTCGAAACAACAAGCGCGACAATTAATTCCTTAACCGATCTATCACTAAAGAGAAAACGCCAAAGAACGTTAGCTCCTGTGATTTGGGTTCCTCTTCACTGATGTGTGGATTTAAGATAGTTAACATATTGTTTGTCGCTTCTCCGCCTAAGAAGAGGACAAGGGACTTCAAAATTACAAAACTAAAGTTCGGGGGGGGGGGATTTATTTTAGAACTTGGCAGGAGGGGAAAAAAAAAATATGCCAGAAAGGCACAAAAGCTAGATAGAAATGGCACAGGATTTTCCTGCCTAAGCAGGGGGTTGGACCTCCAAGATCCCTTCCAACTCTGTTATTAAGAAATATCTCTTTTCTTTATTATTAAGACATACTATTAAGAAATAATAAAGAAAAGAGAATTGCAAAGTGGTTATCACCGATTAAGAGGCAGAGAAAATGAAGGGGGGTTGATCATCAAAACAAGTTTTGAAACTGGATAGAGGGCTAAACAAGAAGCTGCCAATAGAACGAAGTGAATTAGAAATAAAAGGGGATAAAATCAAATGAGGAAGACCAAAGAAGGATTTTAGAGATTTGTACGGACAAGACAATAATATACTAAAAAATGGAAACTGAAGCAAATGCTTACAGGTTTCAACGTCCAAGAAAAAGCGGATGAAAAGGAAACCTAAGTGAAACCTCAATTGAAGAACTGTAAGGCTGCAGGTGTAGATGGTATAAAAACAGAAGAAATGTTAAAATAAGCTTTCACAACCTTTTTTTTTCACCAGGAAGGCACCCTTATTCGAGTCTCAGGAAATCGTTCGATAACAGTGATTATGCTACAGATAGCATTGTACAACACACAATTTAAAAATGATTAAAAAAAGGAAATCTTTCATGGAACTCCAAGCAAAGCAGTGAACTAGCTGCAGAGTTGTGGTTCATAAAAAATCAAACATTGTAAATGCCAGCATTGTGTGGTTTGCAAAGTTCAAAAAATTACAAATTAAAAAAAAATAGAAAAGAATACAGAAAATGAAAAGTACGTAAACTACTTTCTCCTTCATCACAAATGTAAACAATTTCGGTAACTTATCTCCTTCTCTTAAAATACAAGGAACAATATTTTTCCCCGTATTTCATCCTTTATCTATAAACAAATCCTTAAAACCATGTCATTCAGTTCTGATTCGCAAAGTCCATTAAGGGTTACCAGGGATAATAACATATCTATGTTAAAGGCCCTGTCCCACTGCACTTACGGATGCAAAGAGGATGTAAAACGTGAAAAAAAAAGCTTGCCATCTGTTGGAAAACGCGATGCATCCGTTGTGTACTCATTGCATACGTGTTTCATACGCTCTATCCGTCGAGCATCCGTCCACTGCGATTTCATCCACGGAAGAAGTTTTGAGCTGCACAAAACTTTGTGAATGGATGAACTTTCCGCTGTATATGATGTAAATCCGTGACATACGAGCAACAAACGTTCTATGTCCATTTATCATCCGTTAAACGTCTGCTGTATCCTCTCTGCATCCTCTGGGCATCCTCGCAACTCACATCTGCTGCAGCTGAAAACGGAAAGAGGGAAGAAACAAAGGATACACGGAACGTCTACACAGCGTTAGTAGCACGGAAATAGAAAGGATGCGCAGTGAATGGTTTGCATCCGATATACATCCGCGTGGCATCCCCTTTCTTTCCTTTAGGCGTACGTGAAGCATCCGTTTCATCCGCTATGCGTCTGCTTCGAAATTATCCCCCGGAACCCCTTCGGAGGTGTCATCCGCTTCCATCCGCTTTCATCCGTTAGGCTTCCTATGAACATCTGTTTAACATCCCCGCTACATATTACCCACGTCCGTTCTTTTCCGTTCTGTTTATGCAAATTTTCACCACTTTTTCGAGTGGATGACAACGGATGGAGCCACCCCCAAAATTTTGCTCGTCCGCTGTGTCCTTTATGCATACGTTTTGCGTCCGTCGGCCAGTGGGACCGGGCCTTAACCTTGATCAAATAATCTAACTTAAAATTTCTTCCTTTTACTTTTAACAATCTTGATCTTTAGTCCCTTCAAACAATGAATTCATTTGTTTTTTTTTTCTTTGCTCCACACAAAATTATTTAAAATTTTAACAAATCTCTTTTGAAATTCAGTATAGGAAAATTGTCCAGGTCATTCAATTGGTTTGTTATTTGTATATCCCTTTTAATTATTAAGACATCAGCAGGTTTCACTTGTATATCCAGTATAACAACTTTTTCTACATTATTCTTGCAGCCTGTCATTTTTAAAACCATTTTTAAATCAGTCATACAGTCTTCTGGCTCCATTGTTCACAAATATTTTTTCAGTTCATCCAATGTCAATATATTTTGCTCCATCCTGTATTAATAAGTCAAATTTAAGTATTCTTCCTCTTTAATTGCAATATTTCATTCTTTTGGGTTCCTCTAGCACCCAGCCTTCAAAGTCCCATCATAGCATGTTGTTTTTAATTCAGTTACTTCAAAACAACAGCATTTATCCATAGGAAGGATTCTTAAAATTATTTTCAATACCTTATTTCAAATTCATCTGGACTCCTAGTCCATTGGTAACTTTCCAAAACCAATGTTCTACTCAACCATTTGCTGTTTTCTTCCAAAAAATAAATGTGTAATATTTTAAGGCATTTAAATTATATTTAAAACTTATTTTACTAAGGATTGATGGAGACATACCCAGTGCTCTATAATATGTTGTTGCAAAGCTTCCTAATAGTTAAAAAATCATTAAGAAGCAATTTCTGAAAGTGATTAAGAAATCAGACTTGGTGAATGATATGTCCGTAATTAACAAAGATAGGATAAAAAAAAAAACTAAGACAAAATAAAATAGCTGATATTACAGAACTGAACTTGATTGGAATCCCCCAACTCTCAGCTGCTCAAATCACAAGCTGATCACAAAAATTTCATTTCCCGCAATCTACTCATAAAAAGCAGCTGTCTGGAGTGTCAGAGTGAGCAATCTTACAATGTCTCCTTTTCCAGGAGAGATTTTGTCAGCCAGAATTCACTGTCTGGCCACTGATCTCTGCCACAATGCAGTCCACACTCTTCCAGCGACATCTAGTTCACCATGAATCCCCCCAAAAGTTCTCCATCCAGTTTTTTTTTTTTTAAACTTCGCCTTGGAAGTACTGACATCCAATTAAAAACATAGTTAAATTACCCAGGAGCAGATCAGGTTCTAATATATACAAATAATGCCTCTTTCTTCCTCTCCCAACCTGTGGCAATTTTAAGATGGATGATTCGTGGCTGGGGCATTCTGGAAGTTGGAAGTCCACCCACCTTAAAGTTGAGAAACCTGAACCTGGGCTGTTTGAAAGGATCCAAACACTGGGTTTTCCTCTCAAGATGAAGTGGAACTGGGCCATCCAGCCACAAAACCAGTTTAGGATTACTGGCCTTTTGCGGGAAAGCAACTGCATAAAAATTAAGTGCTACACAATACCAGCTAATAATGTTCAGGATTTGGCCAAAACCAATTTAGGCACGCCTCTGAAAACGAACCACCATGGATCTGAACAGATGGCACACTCTGTGGCTATCATTAGAAGGGCAAGCAAAGGCGATTAAAGGGAACACTCTCTCTTTGCTGCTACTTTATAGGAGCTCTTGTAATCATCTAGACTCTTAAGATGCCTTTGGAGGCTAAAGGCTAAACATAGCTTAGGTCAACTCCCAACGGATTTCTTCATCCTCCTCTTCTTCATCTAACTGAGAGTCTTCCCCTTCCTTCTCAAAATCTTCAGGAACCTGAGGAAGACTGTCTATTTTGTTCTTAAGGGCAAAACAACAACGAAAGATGTTGAGACTCCGGAAAGAGTGCAAAGAAGAGCAATCAAGGTGATTAAGGGGCTGGAGGCTAAAACACATGAAGAACGGTTGTAGGAATTGGGTATAGAACAGAATTCTTTATTGGCCAAGTGTGATTGGACACACAAGGAATTTGTCTTTGGTGCAAAAGCTCTCAGTGTACATAAAAAGAAAAAAAATAAAATACATTCATCAAGAATCATAAGATACAACACTTAGTGATAGTCATAGGTTACTAATAAGCAATCAAATCATTCTAAGGAAATAAATAAAACAATATAAATTGTAAAGATACAAGCAACATGTATGACTAGACTAATCAAAAGAAGGACTAGGGGGGGATATAACAGCAGTCTTCCAATAGTTGAGGGGCTGCCACAAAGAAGAGGGAATCAACCTAAAGGCAGAACAAGAAGCAATGGGTGGAAACTAACCAAGGAGAGATCCAACCTAGAACTAAGGAGAAATTTCCTAAGAGCGAGAACAATTAATATAATATTGTATATGATATGTATTGGGAGGTTCTATTGAAAACTTTGTTCAGTGGGCCTGAAATCTAGATGGATGCCACTAAAGTACCTAACAAATATGGAAGTAGCTGAAGTAACTAGCAAACATGGAAATCCAGTGACTTCCTTCCTTCCTTCCTTCCTTCCTTCCTTCCTTCCTTCCTTCCTTCCCCAAGATCAACCACAATAAAGGTCCAGCATACAATAACAATAACATAAAACAATTCATTGTTCATTTGGTCCCTAAATCAAGATTGTTTGATCGATTTAATCAGCTGGTATGTAAAAGCCAGTCTAGGCAGCATACAAGCTAAGATTGAAATAAGGAGTAAGAATAAACAATTATATCTCTCAGCACTTCAGAGAAGAAAAAAACCAGAGAAGAACAAAAAGGAAATAAAGCGTCAATTGAATCCCATGTCCAGGAATAGTTAACTTCATGGATGACAGTGGGTGAGTAATAGTCCTATCACAAACTGAGACAATGCTGTATCTTAAATACAGAGTAACAGAGCTGGAAGGGACCTTGGAGGTCCTCTAGTCCAGCCTTCTGCTCATCCAGGAGACTCTATACCATTCCAGACAAGGGGCTGTCCAGTCTCTTCTTAAAAAACCTCCAGTGATGGAACACCAACAATTTCTGAAGGCAATTGTTCAAACTGTCAGGAAATGTCTCCTTCGTTCTGGGTTGGAGCCTTCTTTGATTAGCTTCCAGCAGCGTATGTTTGAATAAAATATAACAATAAATAAAATATTCACTGTGGATTGTTCTGCTGAAAAAAAGTGGAACAATTTTGTTTCAGATCATTGTAATAATTGGGATTAGCCTCTCCAATGCTTCCAGAGGGCCAGACAATCCATTCATCCTCTTAATTTCACTTGTTTTCACTTCGTGTGGATGGGTGGGATGTCTTGTGGCCCACACATATCCTGCTTACAGGCATCTCCTTGGCAATCTTACAAACATTTTTTTACAGTCCCTTCCTCTGCAGAGACTCTGAGCTGCAACCCCTCCTGGGCTCTCTTTGGCCTTGTTGTCTATGGAGATTTTCAGGCATCCAGGTCATGGCTGTCCCAAAGTGCTTTTTTTCAAAAAAAAATTTTTTAAGTTTCTGGGTGTTACCCTAAAAGAGGACCTGACATACAGCGCTCACATTGCAGCCCTGGTCAAAAGGGCCCAGCAGAGATTATACTATCTGAGGCTTCTCAGGAAACAACTAAATGAAAAACTGTTGGTGTCCTTCTACCACTGCGCCATAGAGAGTATCTTAACTTATTGCACCTCTGTATGGTTTGCAATTGCACAGGGGCAGATAGGATAAGCACTTCAGAGGGTTAATGTCATTGCCCAGAGGATCCTGGGTTGCCCTCTCCCCTCTTTGAAGAGCTTTATAGCTCACACTGCCTTTCGAAAGTTCAAAACATTCTCAAAGATCCATCTCATCCTGGGAACCCTTTTTTTGAACTATTACCATCTGGCAGCCGGTACAGGATAATAATAAAAACAAGGACAAATAATAAATAAGAAAAACAAGGAAAAACTGCTTCTATCCCAGGGCAGTAACTCTATTGCATTCTACTGTATAGTACAATATTAATGCAGTATCAGGGGGTTTTCAATTCAACGTATCGAATGTGAAGGATATGTGTTTGTGTTTATTTTCATAGTCATAAAGTACACTGAAGATGGTATTTAATTTTGTTGTATGAGGTGCAATAACCATGAAGTAAATTAAAACTAAGAGGCAACTGGATCTTCTTTGTTTTTCGCTGAAGACGTTTCGCTTCTCATCCAAGAAGAGCTGAAGCAGCTTTTCTTGGGTAAGGAGCGAAACATCCTCAAAGAAGAACAAGAAAGTCCAGTTGCCTCTTGGAAAAAAAAAATACACCTTTGGGACTTTGACCTTGTTCAGTTTTTTTATTCCAACCTGGAAATGTGTTTTTTGATGCACTCGCTTCCAACCAGCTCCCAAACTATTGAAGAACAGGCCCTCTCAATCACCGGCCAACCTCTCACTTTGAAAAGTTCTACTTAATGCCAAGAGCAACACTTGAGGAGGAGAGAGTCTATATTCTCCAAAGCACCTGAGGACAGGACTACAAGCAATGGGTGGAAACTAATCAAGGAGAGAAGCAACCTAGAACTAAGGAGAAACTTCCTCACGGTGAGAACAATTAACCAGGGGAACGACTTGCAACCAGAAGTTGTGAATGCTCCAACACTGGAAGTTTTTAAGAAGAGACTGGACAACCCTTTACATGGGATGGTCGAAGGCCTGCTGCATAAACAGCGGGTTGGATTCGAAGACCTCCGAGGTCCCTTCCAAGTCTGTTATTCCGTATTATGTCTATCTCCACTCCCCCAATTAGCCTAAACACAAATTTTATCTAAAGAGCAGCTGAACATCTCACTTAGGAAGTATGTAAAATTTGTTTGATACCTGTAATATCTTCTTGTGGTAGCAGAGGTGGGGTGAGGGTGGGGAATTAAAGAAATCCTAATGCAAGAATTCAGAACAATGCAAACTTTTCTAGATGCATTCTGCTCCTCTCTTATTTACTTAGGCGAATTATATCCAAGTTTTCTTCTACACAAGGGAGAGAACTCAAGGAAGGTAAGCCATTAAAACACACACACACATACACATGCACACACACCAAAAGGTTATAATCTTCAACTCCTAAATGAGCTTGGCCAAAGAGACGCCTCTTTGCAGATTTTTTAGAAGCGAAGGTTAAAAAAAAATCTCTCAAATGAAACCAAGCCCCTGCTGTCTACAATGACACATCCATGCAGTTTTCCTAGCAACAATAATAATATTTTTTTTTAAATGAGATTTTTGTTGCCACTGCTTTTTTTATTTTTATTTTCCAGGATACATTTTTGACTTGCTGGCCTGGCTTTTTCTTAAAAAAAAAAAAAAAACTTGCAGAAATTGAAGGGGGGGGGGGCCCTGAGCCTTTTAGCACGTTCTCCTCTTTCCTTCTCCCCAGTGAGAAAGCCCCAGCAAAATAGAGGACGAGCCGTCATCCCAGGATTAAAAAATAATAATAATTGCAGTCACCCTTAAAAGGCTAAGTTTTCAAGTGCGATGCTTGGAAAGTCTCCCTTTAGAAAAAAGAAAAGAAAAGAAAAGAAAAATTGGGTGGGTGGGAAGAGGTGGGTTCGAAACTTGCTCGGTTGGGCTATTTCTCAAATCCGAGATTCTCGAGCACGACCTAAATTCTGGATTATTATGGCAGGTTAAGAGGAAAAGAAGGAGGAAGGGGGAGAAAAAGAAAAGGAAAAAAAAAAAAAACAGAATAAAATCCGAAGCGTTATTGGTGCAAAATGTAAACAACAAGCATGTTCGTTTTACCCAGAGAAGTAACCAATAGTTACACTCACCACATATTTATTGACTCAGCCAGTCAGAAATCAACGAAATAGGCCAAGCCCCTTCCTCAAATCCTCACAAGCTGCTGGGGGGGAGTGGGGGAAGGAAAGTGGGGGGGGGGGGGG
>BLBF01000060.1:1044569-1056748 GCA_015471245.1 Laticauda colubrina | reverse complement strand
GGAAGGAAGGAAGGAAGGAAGGAAGGAAGGAAGGAAGGAAGGAAGGAAGGAAGGAAGGGCAAAGCAATAGCAATAGCCCTTAGACTTATATACCACTTCACAGGGCTTTTATAGCCCTCTCTGAGCAGTTTACAGAGTCAGCCTCTTGCCCCCAACAATCTGGGTCCTCATTTTACCCACCTCGGATGGTTTGGGCTCATTTATGGTCGTAACTGGAGGACTTCCCTCATCCGTTCATTGAATGGAGAAAGAAAAACTTCATGGCTTCACTCGAAGCAAAGTAGATTAAGGCTCCCTTGTTCTCTCTCATTAAATCTGATTATTTACTTGGTGAGAAATTGGAAAAGCCGATCGGGAGGAGATTTCCCTAATTCAGCTAAACGGGTTTTAAGAGGACTGACCTAGGCAGGAGGGGAGAAACTATGTAAGACAAGGTGGTCAGAGTGCCTGTCACACAATCCAAAGGAACAAAATGAGCTTTGCATGTCAACGTGGGAGCTAACTAGTCCACAAAAGTAACACAAAAGGGGCCCCAGGATATGGGTGGCGTTTCACAGTTATGACAGTCGCCAGCATTTCCTCATGGGTCATGTGATGAAAAATTGGGGCACTGCAGAAGTAGCATGCATTTAGGATCCCTTTGCAGTGTCCCTGGTTCAAGGGCCCATCATTCCCATCCAGCTTCTGGCTGTCAACTCATACAATATGTCTATGGGCTTTTTAGAGTGGCCAGCAGAAAGGGAGGGGGCAGCAGTGGGCAGCCTGCATTCCGTAAATGTTTTCAAAGATAGGTAAGTGAAGTTTCTGCCACGCAAAATTCTAACTTGGAGAATATGGTTGTTGACTCTTGGCTATGGAGGTGCCCCACTGGAGAATATGAATTACAATACACCCAGGGGGTGGGTGGAAAACCAGAGTCAAGGGTGACAGTGAATGTTTTGCCTCAGAGTTGGCTACAACCAGGCAGTGCCAGCATGTCTTCTCTGAATAAATCTTCTTCCTCGACATACGACCACAGGCGAGCCCCACCTTTCCCTGGTTCCATGAATTTTGTGTCAACTGATAAAATATTTATGTGGTCTTTTTAGAGTTGTAAACAGAAAGGGAGGGGGGAGCAGTGCGGCAGCTTGGAAATCAAAAGTGTATTCCATAAATAGTTTTTCAAAGATAGTAACTAGGTGACTGAAGTTTATGCCATGCAAATACCTAACTTGGAGTGTATGATTGATCACTCTTGGCTATGGATGTGTACCATTGGAGAATATGAATTATAATACACCCAGGGGGTGGGTGGATGGGAAAACCAGGGTCAAGGGTGACAATGAATGATGTGCCAGAGTTGGCTACACCCAGGCAGTGCCGGCATGTCTACTCCTAATAAATCTTCTTTTAAGTTTGCAAAATCCAGCTAGAGACCCATGATTTAAATGGGGGAGACTGCCAGAGCCCTGACAGCAACAAGCGAAATCACAAAGTCAATGGGGTGGGTGGTGGGTGGGGGAAGCCTGGTTTAATGGCAGCAAGATTCACTTAACAACTGCCTTGCTGGGCGACAGAAATATTGGGCCCTGTCATGGTTGTGAGTCAACAACTCTGTGCGCTGGTAGTCCTCGATGTCGTATGACCACAAGGGGCCCAAAATTTCTCTTGTTAAGTGAGACGTTTGTTAAGTGTGGTTTGCCCCATTTTATGACCTTTCTTGCCATCATTAAGTGAATCACCGCCATTTCTATTCTATTTTTCAGTTCAATTCTATTCTACCCTATTTCTATTCTAATTTTTATTTCTATTTTTTAATTCTATTCTATTCTCTATTCTATTCTATTCTGCTCTATTCTCTATTCTATTCTATCTTCTATTTCTACTCTATTTTTAAATCTATTCTATTCTTCTACTCTATTTCTATTCTAATTTCTATTTCTATTTTTCAAATTCTTTTCTATTCCCTTTCCTATTTCTACTCCATTCACAAAGGTCTCACTTAGTGACAGAAATTTTGGGCTCAACCATGGTCGAAAGTCAAGGACTATGTACTGTACTGCCACGTCCACTCTCCGGACATCATCATCATCATCATCATCATCATCATCATCATCAGTGCCCCCAGGGGTTATTTGCCAGTCATCCTTGTTCTGCTACTTCCTCTACACCAGGCGAGATTCAGCAGCAACCAAAATTAAGTTCGGGTGAGCATAATCAGCTCACTCAAATGCAAATAGTAATGCTTCCTTCTGTGGAAGGAGGAAGAAGCCTCCCAATATTTCTTGAACCACCGCAACCTTTTCTCTGACATGGACAAAAATGAATAAGCCCCCATATTTTTTTACCATGCACAAATGCATAGCGCACCTCCCTCTCCTTCACCATCAGGAAGTAGCTGGTGCAGAGAATATCAAGCATTGGTTGGTTCACTATTCAAATTCAACCTTTTTGCAGCTTCCTCATTATTATTTTTGGGTTTCATTCAAAGGAAAACAACAACGACCCTGAGGAAATCAGGCAGGAGAGGAAAAAAATGTGAATTTATTACTCCAGTGACCTACGATAAGTGTCCTTTAAAATCTCAGGGATTTGGTTTGTAACATAACTATCTGGTATATTTCCCTTGCTGGAGATAACAGAATGCAGAAATGCTTTGGGGGACAAAGCTTTCGGAGAAGAAAAAATAAATGTTTTAAATGAAAAGTATTGGAACCACTCCTTGGAATGGAGTAAGAAGACAGAATGTGATTTCAGGAGCCTTTAAATCCAGTGTCTTCAAACTTGGCAAGTTTAAGATTTGTGGACTTCAACTCCCAGAATTCCTGAGCTAACATGATTGGAGGAGGAATTCTGGGAGTTGAAGTCCACAAGTCTTAAAGCTGAAGACCCTGCTTTAAATCCAGGCAGAAAAAATTACAAATTACAATTTTTTTTTAACCCAATATATAAACAGTTATCAAATCAGACAGGTAGTCCTGGACCTACAACAGTTCGAAGTTACAACAGTACTGAAAAATAGTGATTTATGTCCATTTTTCACACTTATGACCGTTGCAGCATCCGCCACGGTCACATGAGTTACATCCAGCTACATGACAACTGACTCACAGTTATGACGATCCCAGAGTCACGGAAGGTTTGCGACATCCCGAAAAGCAAGTCAACTTGGAAACCAAATTCCCTTAACAACCGGGGGACTAATTTAACAACTTGCAGTGATTCCATTTTAACAAACGCAGCGAAAAAAATTGAAAAACAGAGCAAAACTCCCTCAATAAATTTCTCCCTTAGTGACATAAAGTTTGTCTCTCACTGTGGTCTTATGTTGAGGGCCATCTGTACTTTCCCTTTACAATGCAAGAAGACTAATTTTGGATGCTAATTTTGTTTCTAGCCTTTCTGTAGAGCATTTCAAAATGAACAATGCTATAAATATTCACCCCCTCTTTATATATATATGGATAGATATATAATAACATAATATATATATAATGCCATGCATAATGCCACGTATAATGCCACGCATAATGCAATGCAATGCAATGCATAATGCAATGCAATGCATAATGCAATGCAAATATATATTTTTGTGTATATGTGTGTGTGTGTGTGTGTGTGTGTATATGGATCTTTGTTTATTCGGGTTTTCTCCCGCGTAAAATTGGAAGTATCTAGGCAACGTTTCAATGAAGCTTGTTTCTTCGGCTCTGTGCTTCTCAGAGTAATGTGAGCTTACAGTAATGTGAGATATACATGACATTACATTACATTAAAACATACATACACACAGACATATCCCATCTTCGACCAGTTTTCTGAATAAATAGCCAACAAAACATTCCAGGGAGACTCCAGACAGTTTAAAGTGATATGAAAATGTGTTTGTTTTTTATTGCAAAGGTCCCTGATGGTAAGATTAGAAAGGTGATAGATATGTAAAGCTTGGTGAAGGTGGGGATAGATAGGGGAACATATTCAAAATTGGTGTGTTACACAACCCTGAATTAATGATTCGAGACTTGGGTTTTGTTATATACCTTAGCAATTTTGCGCGATTAGTCGAAGGCTTATTTAAAGATCTGAAAGCTTTTAAGTAATCCGGTAACACAGACCAGAGCTTCTAAGAAACATCTTTGATTTGGCCCAAAATTCTCAATCCAATCCTGTTCTGTCAAGCCTGGTTTTGTTTGTTTTTTCCCTCCCCGCTTTCCAAAGGATGCTAAATTCACCCATTTTCCAATTCCAGCTCAAGGTTTCTCTGCCACACTATTTTAGGGCATGTCGCCTAGCATCAACCAAACTCCTAGCTAGCTGCTGGCCTCCATGGAGATTTAGGGGAAAACTGAACACAAGCTAGGATTATCTGAAAGAAAGAAGAAAAAATCAGGTTTTTTTCGCCACGCAGCCTCTCCCCTCAAGATTCCAAATAGGAAAGACAAGCTTGGTTCCACTGAGAGTGCAGAAAGTCCCCGGACTTACGACAGCGACCGAGCACCCAAAATTTCCCGCTGTTAAGTGCAATGTTTGCTAAGTGAATTTTGTTTCACTTGAACTACAGTTGTTAAGGGAATCTCTGCAATTGTTAATTTGGTCACAGGATTGTTGAGTGTATCCAGCTTTCCGACTGACGGTGTTTAAGGTCACAAAAAGGAATCATGCAACCGCCACAACTATGAGTCAGTTTGCTGAACGTCTGAATTTTGGTCACATGATCGCGGTGGGTGCTGCAATGGTCATAAATGTGAAAAAAATGGTCATTGATTTTTCAACACCATTCTAACTTCAAATGGTCACTAAAGGAACCGTTGTAAGTCGAGGACTATCTGTATACATTTTTTTTAGAAAACTCAAGGGCATTTTTGGGATATCACTAGCCATATTACGTATCGCTCACCAGTATATTCCACGGCAAAATGTAAAGTCAAATAAATGGATATACATTAAGGCAGTTTTCATGTTGATGAAAAACTTCACAATCGTTTTGAAGACATTTTAGAAGGCGGATTTATCTCAGGGTTATTTTGAAAAGTCACAGCTAAGGCTACAATGCTTATTACATCTCCTTTTATCTTTTCCGTTTTTGTTTTTTTTTCCTTTGGCTGCACTTGCAAATTAATTAACAGTAATCATAAGGAAACCTCTCCTTGACTAGGCACCTTATAATTAAATCCGTGTCACACACACACACACACACACACACTCACACACAGAGTATTCCTTCTTCCAGATGTTGTAGATTTTAGAAGCATTCTGTGAAGACCCAGGGTGTAACACAAAAGTAACAAAATCCAGAATGTAAATAAATGCCCTTTAATGCCTCCAATTTGGTCCCACTGTTCAATAATACTCAGTTGGATTCTATGATAAACTGACTGACTTAGATAAGATTTTGACAGGTACTGATGAAAAGGTGATTAAAAAATTCCATGGATATTTATTAAAAAATAAACTAGATGAAGAACAAGTTAAAGAAACTATGATTGCTTGGGGGAAGAATTTTGGATATGGGATTGATCTAGAGAAATGGCAAAAATTGTGGTCTCAAAATTATAAAATGACAATGTCAACAGCATATAAAGAAAATTTGTATAAGGTGTTTTACAGGTGGCATTTTCCCCCAACAAGAATAGCAAGAATGTTTAAGAATAAATCCAAAAAATGTTGGAAATGTCATCAGACACCTGGTTTATATTACCATATGTGGTGGACTTGTACGGATGTTAAAAAATACTGGACTGAACTAAAATCCACACGTGGTTGGAAAAAATGACAAAAAAACATATAGATTTGAAACCAGATATATTTTTGTTGGGAATTTTACCTGAAATATATAATAAAGACTTGAAATACCTGATTGTAAATGTATTAACAATGGCTAAGATTGTATTTGCTAAAAACTGGAAAAATGAGAAAATACCATCACAGGAGGAAATCATTAAGAAAATATTGAAATGTGCTGAAATGAGTAGATTTGACATTTAAAATTAGAGAACAAGATGATGAACAATTTTATAAAATTTGGGATCTATTCTATCAATGGTGAGACAATAAAATATAGTAATGAAATATTTATGTTTTGTTTATGTTTGTTTTAAAAACCAATAAAAATTAAAAAAAAAAATACTCAGTTGGGGATAAAACGTACTCAAAAATAGTCTTCAAAAGAAAGCAATACAGTCCGAACTTAATGAGCAGATAAGAGGTGAAATAAAAAACCAAACAAACTACAATGATGAAATTTCCACAATGGAACAAGATAAGCATTTGCCAAATTCAAGGACATAACAAGGCACAGTTTGTTGGAAGGACGCCAACCAAGATAACTTCAGGCCCAAATAAAACATCCTTTGTTTCCAGTGTTTGCCAGTACACAGATGCAAACTTTTATTCAGTTGTCACAGCTGCAGCCCATGAAGAGGATCAAGGGCCTCTCCTCCTGAGGAGACCACATCTCTCCCTTATCCTCTCCTCCCTGCATGCCCTAGGATGGAGAGGGGATGGGCCTGAGTCCTCCTCTGACTGCTCAGCCAGCCATAGGTTTGCCATCACGGGCCTAGGTTGACTTTAAGTGGAATTGTTTTCAAAGCCAAAGGTGCTTTCTTTTTCAAGAGGCAACTAGACTTTCTGTTTTTTCTTTGAAGACCTTTCACTTCTCATCCAAGAAGCTTCTTCAGCTCTGACTGGATAGCGGGGAATGATCATTCAGTCAGAGCTGAAGAAATTTCTTGGATGAGAAGCAAAATGTCTTCAAAAAAAACCCAAGAAGCTTCTTGGGGAAAAAAAAAGCATATTTGGGACAACCATGATCTGGATGACAGAGAATCTCCATAGACAAATTGCTTTCAAAGTAAGGCATTCTCAGGCTTAGCCTCTGGCTTAAAGTTAATCTCTAGTTAAAGGTGGAGTTTAGGGAGGAAAAAAGGATTTGGAAATTGTGAGAAAAAAGATTTGGAAATTGTGAGATTAACCAGTGAGGAGTTGTAGCGTCTCCAACACTGGAAGTTTTTAAGGAGAGACTGGACAGGCATTTTGTTTGAAATGATATAGGGTTTCCTGCCAAAGCAGAGGGTTGGACTGGAAGACCTCCAAGGTCCCTTCCAAGTCTGCTATTTTATACTGGGAGACTACATGGCGCTGGGAAGTACAGTTTGTCCTTATCTCAAGACCAACTCTGTCTATCTCAGGATAGTCCTTCAACTTTTCTCTCATCTTTTTCTCTACATACACAATATCCTTGATCTCATAGTCAACACAGTTCATTACAGCAGGAGTGGAGTCCATTTTTTACATTTTATTTACCAATTATAATTTTTTATCCTGCCTTTCTTATTTTTAAAAATAACCCAAGGTGGAGAACAGACATAATGTTCCTTCCTCCTCCTCTTTTTCTCATGCAACAATAACCCTGGCGGGTGGGCTAGGTTGAGAGACAGGGGCTGGCCCAAAGCCACCCAGTTGACTCTTATGTCTAGAACTCCCAATCTCCCGGGGGGATCGGCCCAAAGTCACCTTGCAAGCGTTCATGGCTAAACAGAGACTAGAACTCCCAGGCTCCAGTGACTCACATCATAAAGACAAGGACATAAAAAGGGAGAGTTGTTGTATCGGAAGAGTTGGGGGGGGGGCAAAACCAGCGGTTGCAAAGGTTGCTCCTCCCAGCCCTCCCCTTCTCTGCCCCCCTAAATTCTCCTTACAGTTTCCCCAACCTCCCCCCCTTGGCTGCCTTTCCCAGCATTTCAGGGGTTAAGGTCCGCCAGTCTTTGCATCATTTTCCTTAGAGCAACCCCCCCACCTCAACCATCCACTCCAGGTCCCCCCTCCAACCCATGGAGGGCTCTTTGCAGCCTCCAATTCCTTCTTCCCCCCCCTCCCCTCCCAATATAACCCCCCTCCCACTCTTGCCTTCCCCCATCCTCCCAATAAAGCCCCCCAACCCACCCCTCTCCCCACTTGTCATCCTCCACCCACTCCCAATATAACCCCAACCTCCACCACTCATCCGACCTCTTGCCCTCCCCCACCCTCCCAATATAGCCCCCTCCCCAATCCTCTCCCCCCCTCTTGCCCTCTCCAGACCCTCCCCGCCCCCTCACAATATTGCTCCCCCCCCCCCCCCCCCCCCCCGCACTGGAACTCTTTGAACAGCCAGGCTCTGCTCGGCGACGGCGGCGCTCACTCCCTCCGCGCCTCCCGCCCACCTCGAGCAGGGAGGCCGACTAGATGACCTCTGGCGTCCCCCTCTCTTTTTTCCCCTCCCCCCTCCCCAGCGGCACCTTTTCACTTCCTTTCTTAAGGAGGGGGGGAAAGAGGGAAAAAATAAGCAAATAAAAGCCCCCCTCTCCACAATTGGCGGGGGCTTTTTTCCCTCCCCCCCTCCGGGGGGGGCCCCCCCCCCCCCCCCCTTCCCCCCCCCCCCCCCCTCAAAAGTGCTTCCTTACCCGTCCGGGGCTTGGAAAAGTTCCTAGGCGGCGGCCGGTCAGCTCCGGGAAGGATAAGCCCGCGGTGTCCGCACTCCGAGCGACCTCCGCTCCGCCGGAGAGGCAGCAGCCGCCGCTCGCTCGCTCGCTCGCTCGCTCCGTCAGGCGCGGCCGATGGCGATCGACGAGCGCGGCGATCGACTTCCCGGGTCTGGCTACACCTCATCCGAAGGGGAAAGCCTTGGCCGAAGCGACAGATCGGCGCTCTATTCTTTCAGCCTGCTCGCACCCCCCCCCCCCCCCCCCCCCGCGCTCTTGTTAAGCAGCTCCTCCCTCTCTCGGGCTTCCCCCCTCCCCCCCACGAAGAGCGAGCCAATCAGCGGCGGCTATGAAAAGAGGGGCTCCGGCTCCGCCCACGCATCGGGAGGGGGGCCTTGTGGGAGGGTGGTTCATGCAGCTCGGGCGAAGGTGCTGCGCGGCAAAATAATAGTAATAATCCTGGATCCAGGAAAGGTTGGCTTGGGGCCCAAAGCCCTGAGTTCTAATTCAACCGGTTGGGGCTGGAAAACGCCACCTGGGCTGATCCCTCCAAGGGTGCAGCTGCTGCTAAAGACAAACTCCTGGTGTGTGACCCCATCCCGCTTGGCTAATAAAGAATTATATTTCTGTTATTTTATTTCTCTTTTATTTCTATCATTTCCACTTTTATTTCGTTTATTTCTATTTTATCCCGATTCTATTTTAATTTTATTCTATTCTACTTTAGTTCTATTTTAATTGTATTCTACTGCATTCTAATCCTATCCTAATTCTAGTTTACTTTAATTCTATTCTTTTAATTCTATTCTATATTCTATTCTATATTTACTCTATATTCTATTCTATTGCATTGCATTGCATTGCATTCTACTTTAATTCTATTCTATTATTCTATTGCATTCTATTTTAATTCTATTCTATTTTAGTTCTACTTTAATTTTATTCTATTTTAATTCTATTCTATTCTTTTAATTCTATTCTGTTCCATTCCATTCTACTTTAATTCTGTTCTATTTTAATTCTACTTTAATTATATTCTATTTTAATCCTATTCCATTCCATTCTACTTTAATTTTCCATTTTAATTCTATTCTATTCTTTTAATCCTATTCCATTCCATTCTACTTTAATTTTATTCTATTTTAATTCTATCCTATTCTTTTAATTCTATTCTATTCCATGCCATTCTACTTTAATTCTATTCTTTTAATTCTATTCTATTCTCCATTTACTCTCCTCTATATTCTATTCCATTCCACTTTAATTCTATTCTATTTTAGTTCTACTTTAATTCTATTCTGTTATTCTATTCTATTCCATTTCCTTCTTCCCGTTCAAGATTGTATTGCTTTCCCCAACCCTGCACCCTCCAGCTGGGTGTGTGGGGAGTACAACAGCAAAACTACGCCCCCATGATCCACATCCAGGAGGATCTAAATCATAAGCATCATCATACATCCTATGTCTGGAGGGCTAAATTTTCCAGCTGTTCATACACAGAATTTAATGTTGCACGGCATTTCTTACCAACCTTGCCTTTCCCTTCGCCTCCTTTCCTCCCTTTATCTTAAATCTTAAAAACATTGCAAGGATTCCAGATGCGATTTAGGGAAGCCCTGCTCTGCACATAGTTCTACATTCTATGATGTTAGAGCTATGAATTCTGGGAGTTGAAGTCCATGCATCTTAAAGCACAGCTGGCTGGGGAATTTTAATGATATAGATAGATTTTAATGATACGATGATAGACGATAGATAATGATAGATATGATAGATAGATAATGATAGATATGACAGATAGATAATGATAGATAATGATAGATATGATAGAGACAGACAGACAAATAGAGATGAGATAGAGAGCTATAGAGATAGAATAAGGTGATTGTTGCTTTAAATTTACATGAATCGTCATACATTAAAATGAAATTTCATTGCATACACAGAATGAATATATAAATAAATACAAAATTATGCATATACCCACATAGATTATATGACACAGAGAAATTATACACTCTAGTTCAGATGTATATATACATGTACAGGGCTGGGGAATTCTGGGACTTGAAGTCCATCCCTCTTAAAGCATAGCTTGAGATTGAAAAGCACTAAGCTAAGCCAAGCATTGCAAAAGAAAGAGAGAGAGAGAGAGAGAAAGGTGAGAGATGAAAGGTGAGAGAGAGTAAAAAAAAAGAAAGGAAGGAAGGAAGAAAGAAAGAAAGAAAGGAAGGAAGGAAGGAAGGAAGGAAGGAAGGAAGGAAGGAAGGAAGGCAGAAGGGAACCGGAGGAAGGCGTTTCGCGTACACGTCTACAGAATGAGTTTACGACCCCGTCCTGGAGGGCAACACCCCGCCCAGGCATCGACGGAAAGAGCGATGGGCCAGACAAGGTGGAGGAAAACCCCGCGGTCCCGGAAGCAGCTGGCGCGCCTGCGCGGAGGAAGGAGCGCGCTTCTGTGGCCGCCCGCCTGAGGAGGGATTGGCGCTGAGGGGAGGGAGGACGAGTCTCGTCCGGCTTCGCGGGCCATGAGCGCCGCCGCGCTGGTTTCCCCCGCGCTGCCCCCGGGGCCTCCGCTGCCCCCGCCGGCTTCCACGCTGCCTCCGGGGGCCGCCGCTGCTGTCGCTGCGGCCGCCGCCGCCGCCGCCGCCGCCGAGAGCTATGAGGAGGAGGAGCTGGAGAGCCCCGCCGAGGAGGAGGACGGCGAGCGCAGCGGACGCGCTCGGGACTCCGACGAGGGTGAGCCCGGCCGGTCTGTCTGGGGGGAGGCGGGGAGCGGATGGAGGGCCGGACTCCAACACCCATCACTCCCCGCAGACTGTGGGGGACGGGAGGAGCTAGCTAGACCGTCGCTTCCTATGGGGGGGGGAGGGGGCTGGACTACCATACCCATTCCTTTGGCTGGTGCCTGATTCCCAACGTCCATCATGCTCTGCCGACAACGGAGAATATATGGAGTGAACTCCAGCACCCATAATTCCCTCACTGGGGTCGTTGAACCACACTAACCATCGCTTTGGAGGTAGAAAGCAAGTGCTGGACCCCAGCACCCATCATGCTCTGCCATCAGTGGAAAAGCATGGGATGAACTGCAACTCCCATCACTTCCTATCTGTGGTGGCTGGACTACAGTACCCATCGCTGGCTGTAGTATGTTTACAGGAGCCCAACCACAGCACCCATTGCTGTGCCCTAGCTAAAGGGAGTGCAGGTGCTGGACGACAATACCCATCATCTGGCTTCCCCATGGACTTGGCTTGTCAACAGGTCGCAAAAGGAGAGTCGTGTGATGCTGCAACCATCATAAATACGAGTCAGTTACGAAGCATACGGATGTAAATTGTGCAACCATGAAGATGCTGCAACGGGCATAAGTGTGAAAAAAGTTCATAAGTCCCTTTTTTTCAGTGCCATTATAATGTCAAACGGTTATTCAATGAACTGTTGTAAGTCGAGGACTATCTATACCAGGGGTTTTCAAACTTGGCAAGTTTGAGACTTGTGGACCTCAACTCCCAGAATTCCTGAGCTGACATGACCGGAGGAGAAATTCTGGGAGCTGAAGTCCACAAGTCTTAAAGCTGTCAAGTTTGAAGACCCCTGGAATAGATAGATAAAGAGAGGTAGAATAGGTAGAGAGAAAGAGAGATAGAATAGATATCGAGGGGGAGAGAGAGAGAAAGATTAGATAGATAGATAGATAGATAGATAGATAGATAGATAGATAGATAGATAGATAGA
>BLBF01000060.1:1024492-1038710 GCA_015471245.1 Laticauda colubrina | reverse complement strand
CATCATCATCATCATCATCATCATCATCATCATCATCATCATCATCATTATTATTATATTATTTTATTATTAGTAGTAGTAGTAGTAGTAGTAGTAAATCTTTAGTGAGACTCACAGCCTTTAGGGCTGGTTGGTAGCTCAACAGCTTGAGTCCTAACCAAGGCGTAGGAACTGTTCAGGTAGTGTTGGTGTTAAACTGTTCCAAATAGGGTGGTTTTTTGTAAAATCAGATGATGATGATGATGATGCCTCAGTACTCAGGTGGGTTTGTTTTTTCCCCCCTGTGCCTTTAAAGAAATTTGTGGATCTCATAATTCAATTGGTTTGTTGCTCTCTTCAGATTCCATGGAAGTGAAGCCGATTATGACCAGGAAATTGCGGAGGAGGCCAAATGATCCAGTGCCCATTCCTGACAAAAGAAGGAAACCAGCTCCAGATATCCTTTCTACCATGAAACCTTGCCCTGAAAACCAAGGCTGGCCAGCATAGGTAGTCCTTGACTTAACAATGATTCATTTAGCAGCTGTTCAAAGTCACAACTGAAAGTGAAACCAGCCTTAAAAGTTGCCAAGATTGATCACCCCTGCTTTATTTCTTACCTGATCACCCGTTTAAGTAATTTCCAAGCTATTTTTCCAGCACCAACTGTTTTTTTTAGATGGCCTCGAATCAGGGAAAGTGACCTCCTAGTGTTAAAGATCCCACTTCCTTCCCTTCTTTTCCCGAAAATTGGGATGTTCATTCATATTCAATTCACATTGGCTAAAACCAAACTCCAGCCCACCTCTCAGTATGACATTGGAAAATGAGAGGGCACCATTGGGTTGTTTTGGCAAGCCAGGGATCAGCAACCTGTGGTTCTGGAAGGCAGAAGGGAGAGGAGAGGAGAGTAGTGGAAATCTATGGGCCGGTCCTTGGGACGGAAGAACCACCCCTGCTAGCAAAGACCCACCCCAGCTCTGGGGGTACAGTTGGGTTCTGTAGGAGGAGCTCTGTGGAGGCTGGTGGCTGTCAAAATCCCAGAGGTTGCAAAAGGAATTGAAGCAGGCTGGGTAAAAGTTTAAGGCAGCGGTTGGCAACCTGCAGCTCTGTAGCTGCATGTGGCTCTTTCCATCCCTTTTCTGGGCTCCCTGTTGCCGGTCGGCTCCACAATTAACAGGGCTTTAGGTTAGGACAGGTAGAGGAAAAAGGACGCCGCGCTAGGAGGAGACTCTATGGTGGGGGAAACTGCCATAGGGTCTGTTTGGCTCCAGAATTGAATTTGGGGAGGGGCTTCTGGTTAGGACCTTTGTGGCTCTTTGAGTGTTTAAGGTTGCCAACCCCTCCCCTAAGCAGTTCCATGACTGTTTTGGATGACCCTTAATGTGGATTACCTCAGCTAAATTATCTTCTAACGGATGAGCAGATCATGGAAGATTTGAGGACTCTCAATAAGGTAAGTGCGGCTAGGAGAAGAAGCAGGAGAAAACAACAAAAAAACAACAAGCAGGAGAAAAAAAAAGCTTTAGTTTTGTAACCACCCCAACTTTGTTTTCTCTGGATTTGTGCAAGTAGCCTGTTTTTCCTAGGAAGGACTCGTTTTACATGTGTCTTCTGAAGACAGCTGTTGATGTGAAAAGGGGGAGACC
Source organism: Laticauda colubrina (assembly GCA_015471245.1). Classification (NCBI taxonomy): domain Eukaryota; kingdom Metazoa; phylum Chordata; class Lepidosauria; order Squamata; family Elapidae; genus Laticauda; species Laticauda colubrina. The sequence continues at coordinate 1,037,082 of BLBF01000060.1, read as the reverse complement.
ATTCTTCCTTATTTTCTATATTATTCAGTGTTACAGCTGTCACATCCAACCATTGTAAAAAGTTAAAATGGTAGCATTGATGATGTTACTTAGTTGGGTGATGAAATGTCTGCAAGAAAACCACCAAACGTAGACAGTGCCAAGGACCCCACAGTCCTCCTCCTCTTTTCCTTCTCCATTCCACAAACCCCGCTCCCTTCTAGCACTGATCATGTAACCTAGTTTGAGTATTGAAACGTCTGCAAGAAAGCCACCAAGCTCAGCACCAAGGATCCCACAGTTGTCCTCCCTCTCTTCTTCATCCTCCCTCCTCTTCTCAAATCCCACTCCCTTCCAGCACTGATATTATTACCTAGTTGGGTAATGAAACATCTGCAAGAAATCAAGCAAGCTTAGAGAGCACCCAGGTTTCCACAGTTCAACCCCAAGCTGCAAATATTTTTGTAGTTTAATAGTTTTGGGGATCTCTAGAAAGTGGGGTTCCAGGAATATTTTTCCTTTTCAGCTGATGTGGCCGGTAGCCACGCCATCCAAGGAAATGATGGGGTTTGGAATCCAGCACATCTAGATTGCAACCTCAGTTGGTCCCTCTTCGTACAACTGAAAACAGCTAAAAATGAATTTCTCAGATTTCTTGGTTGTATTTTTGTGACTAGAGCTTCAACAGTTTTCCTTTTCTTTTCCAGCTTAAATCACCTAAAAGGCCAGGTGAGTAACATGACCATGGGCATTGTTTTAATTTAATTGGCTTGAAACAGTGGGAAAAAGCTTCATGCCCTTCTTGCCATATGGAAAATCCCAGATTCAACATCTGTCCACTGCCCCTTTGATATATTAGAATAACTTTATTGTCACTTTAAATGTATACCAATTGGCATACTTTAAAATGAAATTTCATTGCATACCAGCTCTCAAAGGGTCACCACCTCCAATATACAGTACAAAAGCATGACAAAAATATAAATAAATAAGTAAAAATATGCCCATACCCACATATATGACACAGAAAAACAACACAGTCTAGTTTGGAGGTATAAATGTACATGGTGAGAAAAACTAATCTTGTGAGTTTACCAGACGGATGGAATTCTCATCCAAGAAGCTTCTTCAGCTCAGACTGTATGGTGGGGAATGGAAGGATTTATACTCCTTGCAGACAACTGGTCATTTGCATCCTTTCAGAGAGCTGTTGAAGCACTTGGAGGTTTATCTGTGTCCACATCTATAGCTATACAATTTGGGATGAACACCCTTTGAACAGTGTGGGAGTAGGAATGGATTTCCAGGGGGAAAAATTGCAGACTACAGGAACCATTTGCACTACTCAGGTGATCCTGAGGACACAGAATAACACTTCCCAAGTGGCCTCAACGACCCTCTCAAAGGATGCAAATGACCAGCTGTCTGCAAGGAGCATAAATCCTTACCTTCCTCACCGTCCGGTCAGAGCTGAAGAAGCTTGTTGGATGAGAAGCGAAATGTCTTTAAAAGAAAAAAAAAACCAGAAAGTCCAGTTGCCTCCTGAAAACATCTTTGGCATAACCGTGTCCTGGATGACTGACAACCTCCATAGTCTTTTAAACTGATGCTTATCGCCTGGTCCTCTTTTCTGTCGCAGCATCTCCTTCCTCGCCCGAGCATCTTCCAACGACGCCAGCAGAATCCCCCGCCCAACGATTTGAGGCGCGGATAGAAGACGGAAAGCTTTACTACGACAAACGATGGTAAGGGGTGTGTGTGGAATGAGGGGCTTTTTAAGAGCAAGGTTTAAGAACAACATTTTTGCTTTGGTCAGAAGCTAACTATGGAGAGATGTAATGGCTGTTCACGCTCAGGGGAACTATCCTGTCTAGGTCAACCTGGCAGGGGGATTCTGGCAATAGTAGTTCCAAAGTCTCCCCATAGAGCCAAACTCAGGAGGAAATGGAAATCAAGGTTGTGTTATGAACATTTTACACCACTAGGTGGCGGGAGACCATCAGAAATTGTGTCTCTCTGGGAAAAAAAAAAAAAAGGCTTTTTTCCACCCCTTTCCATATCTGCCATATCTTTAAAAAGTTCCCATCTACAGCCCTCGTTTAATGACCGGTTACCCAAAGTAGGTAACATCATTAGTGCTACTGGGCTGGCACCAATGATGGTATCTAGTCTGCAAAAAAATATCCAAGCTCAGAGGGCACCAAGGACCCCACAGTCATTCTCCTCCTCCTCTTCCTCTCCCTCCCCCCCCACAAACCCCACTCCCTTCTAGCATTGATGATGTTACCTAGTTTGGGTAATGAAACATCTGCATGAAAGCCACCAACCTCATTGAACACTAAGGTTTCTTCCCTAACTACCTATCTACCTACTTTCCTTCCCTCCCTCCTTCTTTCTTCTGTTCTCCACAAGCTCCACTCCCTTCTGGCATTGGTTTTCACTGGCTTGGGCATGTAATAGAATATTTGTTATATTTAGGCTAAACATTTTGTTTAATTTCAGAATGTTTCTGGTTGTTCTTCTTTTACAGCTTTTCCTATGCTCAGGGTAGCCATCGCCTTTTACTGTTATAAATGTGTATTGTAATTTTTTAAAAAAATTAATTGCAATAGTTCGGCAAAAAGTTGATACTTTTAAAATAGCTCCCACGTGTAGGTGGATAATTTTGATCTGCAAATTAAAATTCCCCAGCTATCATATGTCTTTTAAAACTGAATCTGCCAGCTGCTGCAAAAATGCATTTCTTTCCCCCATTTTTCTTGATAGGGAACATGTAAAAGGATCATTATCTCGAAAAAACAAACAATTATGGCTAGGAGTGGAATATCTAAAGCGCCTTAATGGTGTTTAGACTTATAAAAATAATGGTTTTCAGGCTGGAACCCAGAATCTGTGCAAAGAATTGAGCGAAACCTGGTTTTTAGTGGAAATATACCCTCATTTATGGAGTCAGGTGTGATAGATAGTGCTTGCTTAGGACAATTGCATGCGGGAGCGAAAAGACAACATTAATTTCTACGTAGGTAATCCTCAATTGTGGTAAGCCACAATTGGGAAGAGAATTTCCATTGCTAAGCACAGTTGGTTATTATCATAAATAAGTTGCTCCCAGAAATCAAAGCTGCTGGATTTGACACACTCATACATTCAAAACCCATGGCTAACATTTTAGATCATATCAGAAAGCAAAAAAGGTTTTCCCTTGCTCTAATAAATCCCTTGATCATTTCCATTAAAATTGGCAGGCAGGGTAAAAAGCAATGGTACTTCACTTTAAATGCCAGAAATTGGGAGAAGCGTAAAACAGGACCCCCCCCTCCCCTCTCTCCCTCTCTCTCTCATTACCTCCCCTCTTCCCTCAGGCTTATGGTTGCAGATTCTTCTATGTTTCTTGCAGGCAGGTGAAGTTTCCAATCAATACAGTAATACAAACAGTGGAGAGGAAATTTACACACAAAGCACAATGGAAGCAGCATTTTGAACATGGTTGGGCAGGAGGCTGAGCTATTAAGAGCAATCAGGAACAGGGAGAGATTCTCTGTGCTTTACCTAGAGACCCAAGTGGAGCAGCGTAAACAGGAAGCATGTCAAACAATTCAGGCTTGTGATTAGGGGATGCTCAATCTCTACCTGAAACGCTTAATCTCTCCTCCCCACTGGGGAGAAGAAGATCTGGTAAAAAAATGATGCCTTGGAAGAAGATAATTTTATTGTCATTTTTTTTTTTACTGTGAGCACACCGGCCTGCATTAAAAATGAAGTTCTGTTGCCTGCTCTCGAGAGAAGAGTATATCTACCCAAACACATATATAACACAGATGCTACATACATACATAAATATATATCTGCACCATACATACACACACACACACATACACGCACACACACTGTACATAGCAGAAAGAGTGGAACAGCAGGGAGGGAGTGTTCTGACCCAGGCTTCTCAAAATCATTAAGTCGACTCCTTGTCCCGAGAAAACCCCTGATATTTAGGTGAAAGTGAATTCCTCTCCAGCAAAGTCCAGGCCAACAATCTTTCATGAGATTTCACAACTATAGATCTTTATCAGGCTTGGAGAGTTACCAAGCTGATAGCTTCCAAATATCACGCTGTAGCAGAAATTACTTGGCAAGAAGTCAGGAACAGATCTTCATCCTCATGAATTGAACTAATTGTCTCCTGCAAAACCCCACTCCCCTTTTGCTCCTCTTTATTCCCTATGGGAGGGGCCATTCACTGTCCACCTGAGCCTTTACTTCCAAGTCGACCCTTGTTCCTTATCTGTTCCCTTCTCCTGGCAGCTCTGTGCATGCGCACACTGGGAACAGGTTCCAGCTGTTCTGCCCCACTGATCTCCAACTCCGAAGGCAGCTGATAACTGTCGGCCCATTTCTGCCTCCGACGCAGAGCCCTCACCAGTGCCTTCCCCAGACTCCAGGACTGGCACATGTTCCTCCCCAACCTTCTCATTGTCTGAGTCTGCCACCAACTCCGCTGGCCACTGGTGGGCCACAATGGAGATCCGTGGGCTGTAGAACATGAAGAAAGGAAGTAGAGAGGTAGATTTCTCCTTTTCCAAAAGCCAAGATGGCTGTGAATAAAACAAGGGAAACGAGAAGAAGCTTTCTCATCGAAGTAAGAAATTGATCAGAAAGAAAGGTTACAGGAATATAGAATTTCCACTGAGAGTTCTGGGTTGCATGCTAAGGATAACCATCAAGCAATTGTTGCTTTATTTCAGGTTGAATTTCTTTTAAATGTGCATGGCTGGAGTTCAGGTAGTCCTTGATTTACAACAGTTTAGTGACCATTCAAAGTTACAAAGGCGCTGGGAAAAAAAGAGACACAGATATGCAAATGAAGGAGAAACGGAGGCCACGTGTTCACACAATATGCCAAGTCAGGTCAAGAGGTACCCAGCAGAGGTATTCACACAGCGAGTGCAACTCAGTTTGAATTAAATTTGACTCAGTGTATATATAAGTGTATAGTTCAAACACCAACCTTCCTGTTAAGATTTTAGGTTTTGTATTCTATATTTTGTATTGTCCTCCCATGTCCCCCCTTTTTTTAAAACTGAAATCTGATATGAACGTGCCCTACGATAAATCAGTATACATTTTCTTTTTCCAGGTATCATAAGAGCCAGGCTATTTATCTGGAATCGAAAGAGAACACTAAAATCAGCTGTGTGATCAGCTCGGTGGGAGCCAACGAGGTAAGACAATGTCTCCTTTTGGTCCAGGGGTTCCAGAGTTGCAGCCTTCCCCTTAACTTTGGCGTGTGATAAACTGTATTGTTCTTGTTTCAGTTGCATGGCAACCATCCGCTGAAGAGCTTCGGGGAAGGATCCTTCAGAGCAGGAAGGGAGATTTTCATTGAGCAGTTATTTCTTTGGATTAACACTTCTGATCTTAACCACCACGCTCCTTTTGAAACTTAATCAGAACTCTTATCTAGCTTTTCTGGCAGTGGTTCAGAAACAGAGACTCTTACTGCTCCAATGCTTTTAAGTCCGTGTGCTCCTTTGATTCTTTCTTGCCCTTAGATGGGTTGCTAAAGTGGAACGTGGTTGGTTTCTAGTTGGATAATGATGGGCTTTTCAGTTGAAAGCTATCATCTTTCTTGCTTCTGTAGAAGAGCAGGCAGAGATGGAGGGCGGAGTTAAGCATGTCATTAGCTTGGAATCCTTTCGTTGCCACAAATGGTCCAAGTCTAAATTACTCTTGAATTCTGTTGATTCTTATCTAGCGTCAGTTTAGTGCTGAACTTTAGTTGACCAAATTCTTGTGTTGGACAATATATCTTCTGAACTGCAACTTAATGAGTAATAGCAGTCTTCCGATCCTCGGGGGGGGGGGGTGTCATAGAGAAGAGGGAATTGACGACTTCTCCAAACTACCTGAGGGCAGGTCAAGAAGTAATAGGTGGAAGATCATTAAAGAAAGATCCAGCCTGGAACTAAGGAGAAATTTTCTGACAGAACAAACAGTGGGATGGCTTGCCTCATCAGTGGAGATTTTCAAGAAGAGACTGGACAGCCCTTTGTCCAGAGTAGCAATAAGCACTTAGACTTATATGCTACTTCCCAGTGCTTTATAGCCCTCTCTAAGCAGTTTACAGATTCAGCCTCTTGCCCCCAACAGTCTGGGTCCTCATTTTAACCACTTTGGAAGGATGGAAGGCTGAGTCAACCTTGAGCCAGTGAGAATCGAACTGCTGGCAGTGGACAGAGTTAGCCTGCAGTTGCAATAGCATTTAGCATTTAGACTTATATACTCCTTTGCAGCCCTCTCTAAGTGGTTGACAGAGACAGCCTGTTGCCCCCAATGATCTGGGTCCTCATTTTACCATCCTCGGAAAGGCGGAAGGCTGGGTCAACCTTGAGCCTGGTGAGAATCGAACTGCCAAATTGCAGGCAGCAGAAGTAGCCTGCAGTACTGCACTCTAACCACTGCACCACTACGGCTGCTATAGGGTCTCCTACTTAAGCAGAAGGGTTGGACTAGAAAACCTTCGAGGTCCCTTCCAATCCTATTGTTGTAGTTTAACCAAGGTGGGTGGAATTGCAGGTAGAATCCGTGTGGCCTTCCAGCTTCTATAACGTTGTATTCAATACCAGTCCAGTTCTAAAACTGCTCCATAACGGAAACAATTCTCTCCAGCATCACAATTTCTCTCTCTGTTTCTCTGTGTCCCAACCCTTGACAGATCTGGGTGAGGAAAACCAGCGACAGCACAAAAATGAGGATCTACCTTGGGCAGCTCCAGCGGGGCGCTTTTGTCATCCGACGGCGATCTGCAGCTTGACTGTTGTCTTCCTCCCACCCCACCCCGGCAAACCCTCGTATTAAGGACAACCGGCCGTCTGCGAGATGTGTGCTTGTGCCCCGTAGGTGTGATTAGGCCAGAAACAAAACCATCACCCTTCCTTTCCTTTGGAAGCGTTGTCTACAATGCTTAGGGGAAGCTGCGTTTCCCCCCGTGTTTCTTTCGCAGAATGCCCCGCCACCCGGACCGACGGTTCCGCTTTCGCTGGAAAGCGAGAGACTGCCAGGTTTTTTTCGTCTTCCCGTTATTTCAACCTGTTGTAAATGGTGTTCCGGTGGCGGAAGGCCGACGACACGGGCAATGTGGAGGAAGCTCTGCCAGCCCTCCTCAGGCGAGGCCAAACATCACCGGAGGAGAAAGCGACAGCGTTGGGACATGTGAAAAAAAAAGGACGGCGTTTGAACATGCCCAGGAAGTGGTTTAGAAACTCTCAGAACCCTCCCTGGATTTCGCGTTATTTATACGGAAAGGAGTTTTCGCAGTTTTTCTTGATTTATGGCCCAAGCTAGGTTCAGAGCTTGGTGTGGTTTTTTTTTTTTTTTTTTCCATTCTTGGTTTTGCAGGCAAAGATGGACAAACACAGGGGGGCTGATTACTCTTCTTTTTGGGTTTCCCCCCCCCCCCTCTCTCCTGATCCCCCTTCCCTGCTCAAAGCAGTACTGAGATCACCACAAAGGCTCTTTGGCTGAGGAGGGTATGTGTGAAGCTGACCGTGTCAGCAAAGGTACCACGTTTGTGGGAGTACCTTCACCTCCTTCAGGCTGGCCTTCTCCAAAGCCAGAAAGAAAAACTTTGGTCGCATCATTGGAGGGGGGCCTTGGCTTTGTGCATGCAAGTTGATTCCTTCTTTGACTTTCTCCCTTTCTCCCCTCACACCTTTCCCAAATGTAAATACTAAGAGAGTAGAGCTCGGATCCAGACTGAAAGCCCAGGCTGCGTTTCCCAGCATTGTACCGTTTTTATGACACGTTGCTCCCCAAATATTTTTTAATCTCTCCAGTGTTGTGTGTCGCGTTGGCTTTATTTCTCCTGGCTTCACCAACGCTGCCCAGATTGTGTGGCTTCACTTTCTGGCTCCCACCATTGACCTTCTCTGAAGAGTGAAGGTCTCTTACTTATTCCAGATCGCTCCACAGATGGTGAAGGGTGGAACGAATCGAGAAATTGGGTTTGTAAATAAACACGGAATCATCCATCACAGTTAAACCAAGATTATGCACCACATGGGCATATACACCAAGATTACACATTCCAGAAATACAGTGAGAAAGGGTCATAGTCATAGCAGGCTGTATCCTCAGGGTTGGGTGGAATATCTGAGTCTTCACAGAGATCCTGGCAATGGGCCCAAAGTCCATCAGCTGATTTTCATGCCTAAGGACTAAAACTCCCAGTCTCCTGGTGATAGGCCAAAGTCATCGAGTTGGTTTTCATGCCTCAGGCAGGTCTAGAACTCGCAGTGTCTTGGTTGACTGGCCCAGTTGCCCAGCTGGCTTTCATGCCTAAAGTGAGACTAGAACTCCCAGTCTCCTGGCAATTGGCCAAAGTCAACCAGTGGCTTTCTTGCCTTAGGTAGGACTAGAACTCACGGTCTCTTGTTGATTGGCCCAGTTGCCCAGCTGGCTTTCATGTCTAAGATAGAACTCACAGTCTCCTAGGGATTGGTCCAAAGTCACCCAGTCAGCTAGACTAGAAGTCATCTGGTGATTGGCCCACAGTTCCCAAGACAGCTTTCATGCCCAGGACGACTAGAACTCACCATCTCCTGGTGATTGGTCCAAAGTCACCCAGCCAGCTTTCACACCCAAGGCCTAGAACTCACCATCTCCTGGTTTCTAAAGCAGCATCTTGCTGGCTCTCAAGTAAACCTATAGCGAGCCTTGTGCAAAAAAATATTGTTTTTCCAAGAATTGGCTTCTTAACAGAGTATCCCAAGCCTGCTTTTTCCAGCCTGGATGCACTCCACGGTGTAGCCCAGTTGACTTGTTGGGAATCTCAAGACACTGTTGTCCACATTTCCGAGGATGTATATATATAAGCCGTTCTTTGCCCACCTTTCCCCAACTGTTGTCTTCCAGGGGTGTGAATCCACAAGCAGAGTAGACCTTGATGGAGGATAGTAGGCACTGAGCTCAACACATCTGAAAAGCAACCAGCCAGTGGACCTCTCCCCATGTCCCACCTCCCTTTGCAGCTGTGCTGCCAAATCAGGATGAAGAGAACCAGGTTGATTCTGTCACCTTTGCTGAGGGCTGCTAAACTCCAGATCTGGCAGCTTTTAAAGATCTGTGGGTTTCAACTCACACTTCTCGTTGCCTATATTGTCATCTAATGACTCTGTAATCCCTTGCGGGATGGAGTTGGGGCAACTGAATAGAGCAAAGTGTTTACTGACCAGATGCCCTTCCTGTCACCAAGGCAGAGTTTTCCCCAGTTAGATATATATTCTCATTGTGCCCGGAGATAAATATCTGCCTTTCCCTAGGATCGAACCCACAGCCGCCTTGTTGTGAAGCCAGAGTTCTTACCACTAGGCCGCCACGTGCCACTCATGCTTCTCATGACCTATCCTGCCTGTCAATTCCACACACCTGGAGTTGCCGCCTTTGAAAAGCACTGAACGAAGTGATTTTACCTGAGCAGTTATCGATTAAAAAAAAGCTTGTGTTTCCTTTTTCTGCTTCCTGCCTCCTGCTCCTCCCCTTTTGCTTCAAATTCTATTTTTTATTTTTTTTTAAAGACTGTAAATTCAAAGCAGGGTTGGGTTCCACTGCTCACCCTTGTAAAAAATATTTTGAGATCCTTTTTTTCCTCTTTTCCCGTCCCCTGGCTGATTCCGCCCCCCCCTCCCCCCCACAAGAGTTAAGTCTTACAAGCCAACCTGGCTCATTAGATCTAATCAGAGGTTAATCTGTTCAAGTTAATCTCTAATTAAAAGGTTGCTTTAGCGTAACCTCATCAGTATAACAGGGTAGATGAATGCAGGGGAAGAATCATGCTTTACATAATGGGAAAGGCCTCCATTTTGTGCAAATTTACTCGGAGGGCCTTTGCTTCCAGAGGTACGTGAAGGAGAAATGGAGGTTGTGTGTGTTCACACAATAGGCTGAGTCAGGTAAAGAGATAACCTCGCAGGTGTCTTTGCTGCTGTTATGACCAAGGCTTCCTAAGACACCAACAAACACATAAAATCCAAAGCCCTTTTATTTTAGTTCTATGGCTGTGAATTACTGTCATTCACAGCCCAGAATGAGTTTCAACCGGTTATAAATAGTCCCAGGAACGTCTGCCAAAGTTCTTCGGAAGAATGCTGATAAGAACGCACCTTTATCTTTATTGAAGTGCTGCCGACGACTAAAGTCCCAATGAGTCTTAAAACCAAACAGAACAGATTCACCATGGAGCTTTCAGAGTCCAAACTGAGCGGAACGAATGACATTGCTTCCTGCAAAGGTTTTCCTAGCTTTGCACTTTATGTCTTATGGGAGGGCCAATCACCTCCAAGCCTTACTCCCGAGTCTCCCCTTTTGTCTGAAGTGCTCTTGCCTTCTGACAGCTCTGCGCATCCGCGCACTGGGAACAGGCTCCTGTTATTCCTCTGCCTTGCTGATGTCAGAGTCTGGAGGCTCCGGGGTCAGCACATAACTCCCAGATGGCTCTGGCCCCATTTCTGTCTCAGACGCAGGACCCTCGTCCGAATCCTCCCCAGACTCCCAGACTGGTCCCTGTTCTTCCCCACTATCCGATTCTGCCACCTCAGCAGGCTACCGGTGAACCACAACAGTCACATGACAAGCGCAGCTCAGGATCCCCGTAATTGTGTGATCGAAATTCAGACGATTGGCAGCTGGTTCATACTTATGACTGTTGCTGGGTCCCAAGGTCACATGATCCCCGTTTGCAACCTGGCCAGCCAAGTCCAAGGGGAAGCTGGATTCACTTCACAACCAGGTTGCTCACTTGTCAATTGCAGTGATTCACTTAATGACTGACAAAAAAGGTCATAAAATGAGGTGAAACTCAACGCTCTCACTTTGGTGGACTCAATTGTGGTCATAAGTTAAGGACCTCCTGTATTCCAAATGTGGTTTCACACTTGGCAAACTGCAACAAGCCAAGTTTAATGATATTTAATTGTTAGTTAATGATAGAAGATAGATGGATGGGTGGGCAGATGACAGAGAAAGAGAAATAGATGATAGATAGATAGATAGATAATTAGATATAATGGTAGCTAAATGATAGCTTGATATAGCGTAGATAGCTAGATGATAAATATAATGTAGATAGATGATAGATACAATGTAGATAGCTAGATGATAGATTGTAGATAGCTAGATGAGATAAATAGATATGTAGATAGCTAGATGATAGATGTATTGATTGATAGATAATGGATAGATTGATAGATATGATAATGATAGATAGTGATTGATAATAGATTGATAGATAGATATGATAGATAGATCATGATTGTGTGTTGGCAAATGGAGCCCCGGATTCAGCAAATATTTATTCTCTAAAAAGAGAAAGTCTCCAAGACTGAAATCTTGAGCTCCCTAGCACTCCATGTCATGTCTTAATTATCTCCTTATTTGCAGAATAAATGTTTGATCATCGTGACAGCAATTACAGGATTAATTGCACATTTACCCTTTACTGATACCAGGCATTATTTTCTGGGGGAGCTTCAGTCTGTCAAGGACGAAGGTGCCATTACTAAAACAGGATGGTTTTTACCGTTAATTTTATTGTCATTGATTGATGGTTACGCTTCCCCACCCCCCAGAAACCGTGGCTTGGAACTGAGTACAAATTGGGTAGGGATGAGCTGCTTAACAACATGGGTCCAGCATGAGTCTCTTCCCGCCCTTGAAGTGAACATCAGGATGATGGGAAAGGCCAACATTGTCTTAACCTTTCAATCATAACCTTGCTACAGGGCTCCTAAAAAACACACCTGAGATCTAATTTAATGGGAAGGCAGAAGGAAAATGATAAAAATAATGGTGGAGTCGTCATACGCCAAATTTCAAGGAGCTTAAAAGGTTGGTGGTTAGTCCATCCCAAACTAGCATAATGAAATGGAGGGAAGAGTTAAAATAATAGTGGGATTGTCATACATGCTGAATTTCATCCACTGAATTATATCAAATTGTATCATCTATCCATTGCAATTCTATGGCTCCATTTTATGGTGGTTTTATTATGGTTTTATTTTAATATATTACTCTCATATAGTATTACCCACATACCTTTATGTACATCTATATCTATATCTCCATCTGTCTCTCTCTCTCACATATCTATCTTCTATCTCTGTTCATCTCTCTCCATTTCTCTATTATCTATCTATATCTACCTACCATCCATCCATCCATCCATCTACCCATCCATCCATCCATCCATCCATCCATCCATCCATCCATCTATCTTTTATTCCCCAAACCCCAAAAACTTTAACCTTAGACTGTCTACTATTGACCACACCCCTTTCCTAAGAGGTCTGTAGGGGGAGGGCATAAGCGCACCAACGTGCCTACCGCCCCTGTCCTATTGTTTCTTTTTATTTTTTCTTATTCGTATCCATTTCATGTATTCATAACTATGTATATACTTATACCTATTATCTTGTAAGCGTTTGACAAATCAAAATAAATAAATATCTATCCATCTATCCATCTATCTATATCTTTCATCCATCCATCTATCTATCTGTCGATCTATCTATCTATCTATCTATCTATCTATCTATCTATCTATCTATCTATCTATCTAT
>BLBF01000060.1:1008166-1024092 GCA_015471245.1 Laticauda colubrina | reverse complement strand
ATATATATATATATATATATATATATCCTACATCTATCTATTCATCTTTCTTTCCAATTATCTCTCTCTCCTCTCTCTCTCTCTCACTATCTATCCATCTGTATCTTTCTCAGTCTCTCTCACCTATACCTATCTATAATTATCTATCCTAATTTATTCATATCTCCAATTATCTATATCAGTGGATGAAATTCAGCATGTACAATATGGCAATTCCACCATTATTTCAATTCTTTTATTGCTCCTATTTTATTACTGTACAACTTGGGATTGACGAGCAACCTTCTTTGTAAAAGCTTCCTGAAATCCAGTGCATGAAATTTAAACTTTATTTAAACAAAATCTGTTCTTCAATTGATGGCTGACCTCTGTAAATGCTGGGTGAGCTCAGCAAAGGCAATAAATTTCAGAAAGCTTAAAAGGAGAGGGCGTGTCCCACCTTGTAGCAAATGGGATGGCAGGAAGAAAGAATTAAAATCAACAGGGCATGCCTGTCAATTTTTATCCCCTGAAACTTAAAAGGAAGGCTTGCTAGCGCATCCTACCATTAGGATAAATGATAGCTTGTTTAGAGGCTGGTTAGTGGCAAGGGGATATGTAAGGTTCCCACTTGTTTTTTACTTACAGGGGCACGCCAGGAGGCAAATTGGATTAAAAGAAAGAAGTGGGTCAAACTGAGGGGAAAAAATGAAAATTTGATTTCATGTAACCGAATGGAATTCAATTAGCTTCCAACAAGGAGGCAGCTGCTGAAGGGAAGCCGGTTGATCTGAAAGGCAGAACTTTGATCGAGGCAGCCTGTAAATGAAATCAGAGGCACTGTTTTTTGGCTGTTTGCATTGAAATCCCTCCCTCTTTGGAAGGCGTTTCTGAAGCAAATTCTTCTTAATTAAAATCAAATTTTTAATCAAGATTTAATACATTTACATTTAATAACTTTTAATGTCCTCCACTTTATGCCTGCAATTGCAAAGCAGGGCAATTGTTGTTATGTGAACTGTGCCAGATTGTTTTTTTCTTTTTGGACTTTTTTTCCCCATGGTTATTAAGCAAATCACTGCAATTGTTAAGGAAATCACACCGTCGGTCAGTGGAGCCAGATTCTCCATTGATTTTGCTAGTTGGATACCGGCTGGTAGGGTTGCAAATGGTGGATCACGTGGTCTGCAATTGTCATAAATATCAAGCACCCGAATTTTGATCATGTGACTGTGGGGATGCTGCCATAGTCATAAGGGTGAGGACTGGTCATATGTCACTTTTTCCATGCCACTGTAACATTAAACACTTGCTCAGTGAAAGGTAGTACATCAAAAACTACCTGTATGTATATGTAATATTTACAGCTGGGAGGCGTAAGGAAATTAACAGCAAAATTTCCCTACCCAGGAATAATGTTTATATCATGTATTTTATTCTGGATTCTTCTATTGCTGTTCCATCATTATTTTTGAGGTGTTTCATGCAGAATATAATTCTTTTTATCGGCCAAGTGTTTATTGGACACGCAAGGAATTTGTCTCTGGTGCAAAAGCTCTCACTGTGCATACAGGAAACCAGTGAAAAATCATGATCATAAACATGGTAAAAATACATTCATCATAAATCACAAGATACCACATTTAGTGATAGTCATAGGATACTAAATAAGCAATCAATGTCAACCGTACTAAGATGCTAAATAAAATGATATACATCAAAAGATATAAGCAACAAGGTTATAGTCATAAGAAAATTAGGAAATAGGAAAGATTAGAAGAATAGTAACACATTTTTATTTATTATTTATTTATTTTGTGATTGCAGGCTGTAGTTTGGATTCCATTTGTCTAAAGGTAATTTGAGACACAAGGATGCAACTCTTTAAAGTAGTCATGTCTCCATCCACGATTGTCCGATTGCTATGGTGAGCAGTTTCCCGACTCCGTAAAAATAAGATACAGCTGCTTTAAAGAACTGCAGAGGGATGCCCAAGAAACCACTGAGTCCTAAGTCCTGGTCTTTTGCACAATACGTTAATCAGGGCAAGTTAATTTCACCTCAACTAATTTACTTGGGAATCATGCAGTGCAACTAAGCTAACAATACTGGTTGGGTTGGCATGTAACACTGGTTGAAACACATTTTAACCTGTGGTCTGCGACTTTGATTGACAATTAAGTTTTAAAACTTTTTTTGTCAAATAGTCACACCTTAACATTTTCTGGGACTTAATTCAGATAGTAAACAAAAATTTTGTCAAACCAGGCAAAAATTCTACGCTAAAGCAACTTTTTAGATCTCTCTTTCTGCAGGCAGTCTAGTTAACTGCAAGAAGATCTCATTATTTCCTTTCCTGCTAAACTGGCTTTGATTCAAGTTACAGTTTACAGAAACCAGTTGGCTGATACCTCACACCGAGATAGGATCGCCCTATCAAGCCGAGTTTCATAAAATATAGATGTACTGAAAGAGTTGATTCCCTTATCACTGTTTTACACCCATCTGGGCTCCGTTGAGGAGTTTTGTGTTTAATAAAAGCAGAATGCAATTTTTTTCCCCAAAGGCTCTCTGCTAATCTGAATGAGAAAAGACAAAAATGGCAATGGAGCCATCAAAAGCCTATTTTCTTTTCAGGTATCACACCGCTGATTTACTAGAATTTGAAGTAGGAAGGAGGCTGACCTGCAATGCTTATAAGATCATTAAACCAAAAATTAAAAGTTACCAAAGGACAACATGATACTTTTCAGGAAGGGAAATAGGGATAAAAGAGCTTAGCAGGGTCTCTTTGAGAGCAGAACGTTACACAATTAATATTCTAGCTTGTTTCCTAAAGGCAACAGTTGCCCTGTTTTTATCTTCTGGATTGTTCCAACACAGAGCCAGTTTTGTGCAGTGGTCAAAGGGCTGGCCTAAAACCCAAGAGTTCTAGTCCCATCTTAAGGCATGAAAGCCAATGGGGTGTTAATGGGTCAATCACCAGGAGATGATGAATTCTAGTTCCACCTCAGGCGTGAAAGCCAACTGGGAGACTTTGGGTCAACCACCAGGAGACGGTGAGTTCTAATCCTATCTTAGGCATGAAAGCCAGCTGGGAGTCCTCTCTCCACCCATCCCATCTCTGGTTCTTTGTGCCACCGTGAGTTCTTTGTAATATATATATATATCTTAAGTTTTCACGGGTACTTACATGTATGGTATTCAGCTTTGTTCGAGTATTTTCCCACATCATTATAGTTGTGCTTTTAAAGTTGTAGCAACGTTTTGGCAGAATCTCATCTGCCACAGAAGCCTGATGATGGCAGATGAGATTCTGCCGAAACGTTGCTACAACTTTAAAAGCACTACAATGATGTGGGATAATACCCGAAGGAAGCTGAACAGCACACATGTAAGTACCCGCGAAAGCTTAAAAAACAAATATATATACATACATATATATGTGCTGTTTAGCTTCCTTCGGGTATTATCCCACGTCATTGTAGTTCTGTTAAAGTTGTAGCAACGTTTCAGCAGAATCTCATCTGCCATCTTCAGGCTTCTGTATGGATATGGGTCTCACAGCTCCTGGTTTTAAATTTGAGGCTGGTCCATTTTGATTGGAATCAATCATTTGGAAGCCTGCACTCTCAAACAGAAAGATCTCCATGCCACAAGCCAGGCAAACACCTGGGCAAAAACAGACTCCCTCTGATAGCTCCAACCTAACCCCCCCACCAGGCACCCAGGTGAAACCCAGCTTGCTAATGAATAGCAACTTGCTAATGAAGAGCAGCCGTCCCTTCACACGGAGCCAAGCTGCACTAAAAGCCTCCAACACAAGAACAGACTGTTGCCAGCCAATCAAAGCCACAAAACAGACAGAAGAAACCAGGAACACCAATCAATCAAACTCCAAGTCCAATGAACACAGGTCCAGGCTCCCAGCCAATCAGAATGGACCAGCCTCAAATTTAAAACCAGGAGCTGTAAGACCCATATCCATACAGAAGCCTGAAGATGGCAGATGAGATTCTGCTGAAACGTTGCTACAACTTTAACAGAACTACAATGACGTGGGATAATACCCGAAGGAAGCTGAACAGCACATACATACATATATATATATACATATATATATATATACACATACATACATACATACATATATTCCCCTGCCTGCCAGCTGGGGAATTCTGGGATTTGAACTCCATCCATCTTCAAACAGCCAACATTGAGAAATACTGATCTATGCTGTCAATTTCGCCCTGGCAGCGTATTCCCACATTTAATCTCTCAAGTCTGATATCATGGCCAAGATTTCTCTTTTGAAACGTGCTCGATTCATTCCTGTTGCCAATTAGGCTATTTTTCCTTTACATTTTCTGGAATGATGCCTAATAGGTGGTTGAAGTTCCAGGTTTATTTTTGGAATGTTTGGGGTTGTTGGCTTTTTTTTAATGGATTCCTTTCCAATACTGTTGAATTGTTTTGGCACAACCTTCAAAAGAGGGCGAAAATCTCCGTCTTAAGCAATCTGCTGAAGGCCAAGGCAAGAAAGTCTTGCAATTTTATTTCTTGATATAATGAATGGTTTGGAAATTGTGAGGACAATTAACCAGTGGAATGACTGGTTGCCTCCAGTCAGGTTTTTAAAGAAGACTTTGGACAACCAATTGTCTGAAATGGTCTAGGGCAGGGGTCGCTAACCTTTTGGACCTCAGGTACCAAAAGACTCATAATTTTAAATCCCGCAAACCAGAGACCCTAGGAAAATCCCCCAAAAAGTCTGCAGGAAAATTCCCCACCCCAGTTTCCTACCAATCGATCATTCTTTATTTGGGATCGCAGGATACCGTCTCCAACTCTGTTCTCAGGGGGAGAGAGAGAGAGACTTTTGGCTTCATGCAAGGAAAGCAGCAGAAACAGCAGAAGTCTTTCTTTCTCTCTCCCAAACTCCACCAGAAATGAGTCTTTGTGACATTTGTTGTGCCGACGCAGCCTCTTGGAGCTGGAGGCCTTGCAGGATCCCAAGACTCATTTCTAGTGGAGTTTGGGGAAGAGAAAGAAAGATTTTTGCTGCTTTTCTTGCATGCAGCCAAAAGCAGAAGAAGAAAGAAGTGGAAAGAAGCAGCCCGGTGGCCAGGCCAGGCGCGTGGGACGAGTAGGATAAGTTTCCCCCTCTGCCCTTTCCCCCTTCCCCTGACTACCTTGTGTTGTTCTCAATGCAAGCCTTGTGTTCCCACGGGCCATGTGGGTGGTGCAGCCTTGTGGTCCTGTGCAGCCTGGATTAATTGCTTTGGGGGTGGTGTGATATTTCTTCTTGTGTCTTGTGTCTCCTGCTTGAGCAGGGGGTTGGACTAGAAGACCTCCAAGGTCCCTTCCAGCCCTTCAGTTCTATGATCCCTCCTTCAATTCCACTCTAAGTTCAGAGACTTCCTCTGTCCCTTTTAAAATTTGACGTCTGCATGTCGGGCTTTACGCTTTACAGACTTTCAGGCATCAAATCTGGACCGTGTCCAAGTTGAAGAATCCACTGCTTTTTTTCAAAATCAAAATTTTGTCATGCTCTCCCCTACGTTTCTGACTTCAGGAAGGACCATCTGCCTGGCTGATTAATGGCCTTTCTCTGCCAATGCAACAGAGAGAAATTTCATCTAGACTTCTACAAATAATAATAATAATAACAAGGGGGCTAATTTTTAGCCATTATTCCAAAGTCCAGCCCACATTTTTTCTCCAGCATCAACGTAATGATGATTTCAAAAACTAATTAATCTTCATTCAGCCAGCTTGGAGGGGCCTGTATTTAGATAATTAATGGCCTGTGGTTTATGAAAGAAAAGGGCAAAACATTCAGTTCCAAAGTTTTTTTTTCTTTGCAAAACTAAACGTTACTGTGCAGCTGTGTTTCATTAGTCCAGGCTTTCCCTGACAATTAAGAAGAAATAATTAGTTATGACAAAACCTACTTCTGAGAGGCTTGTGAACCTCTTCTGCTGAGTCTGCCCCAAACCATTTGCCATCTGTGCCCATTTTTCAGGTCTTGTAAACTCAAGATAATAACACAGGTGATTTCAAAGAACAACAGCACAAAAGCTCTTCACACCAGTTTTTTAGAAACAACAAAACGTCTGTCAGTTCAATCTTTATTGTTACAGTTATAGACCATTGTAAGAGGCATGGAATACAAAACAATAATTTTAAAAGCGAAGATAGATAGGCAGATAGATAGATAGATAGATAGATAGATAGATAGATAGATAGATAGATAGATAGATAGATAGATAGATAGATGGATGTGGATAGATAGAAGCCGAGAGAGGTAAACAGACAAGATAGATAGATAGATAGATAGATAGATAGATAGATAGATAGATAGATAGATAGATAAGCCAACTGCTAGGCAGAAGCCAACAGGAAAGCAGCTTGGTTTTTTTTTAGCCAATTCCACCTTGCAAAGTGAAAAAAGAATTCCTGCCCATGACATTGACTAAGGTATTGCAGGACAATCACAGGCATGGAAGATAGATGAAGGCAGGGACACAGAAAGCCTTAAAGATGCTGATAAAGCCCAGCAAATCATAATTTCTGGCCTTATCACGGTAGGCACAAAAAGAGTTTTACTGCCCCAAAATCCAGGGTGTTGCACCCTTGTGCAAAATGAGATCTGCAAGGACACAATTAAGTGCCAGAGACTCACAACCCGGAGGTTTGCAAAAGAACTAATAAACGCCAGCAGTGGTTCCCTGCCTGGCTCTCTTTTCAAGTTGGCTTCTTCATTCTAGAAATATTGGAAATGCCCTTATTGTGTACATCTAGTCCTCAACTTACAGCCATTTGTTTAGTGACTGTTCAAAATTACAGTGGCACTGAGAAAAATGACTTAGGACTTGGTCATTGCACTTAGGTCTGTTTTGCAGTGTGCCCGCAGTGATATCAAAATTTGAGTGCTTGGCAAACTGGCTTGTATTTACACTATATGTCTGTCTGTCTGTCTACCTAACATTTTTCCCTGAAAATAGCACAGTAATCATCATCATTTAATGACCTCATAATCTCTTGTGGGGTGGGGGAATTCTGGGCAACTGAATGGAACAGAGTGTTTACTGGCCGAATGCCCTTCCTGTCACCAAGATGGAGTTTTATTCAGCAGATATATTCTCATTGTGCCCAGAGAGAGAGATATCTGCCTCCACCTAGGATCAAACTCACAGCGTCCTGACTGTGAGGTGAGAGCTCCACCTCTAGGCCACCACACCACTCTAACCCTGAGCTACAAATATTATCCTTTAATTTAGTTATTTATTTGGAAGATTTATATGGCTGCCCACTCATTCTCGGGTGACTCTGAGTGGCTTACATACAATAAAAACCCAATTCCTCAACCAGCAAAAATGTTATCACAGCAAAACAAGAGTGGCCACCTTTCTGCTGGTAGCTGAACCTGGAATAATAGTGTTGGAAGGGACCTTGAAGGTTTTCTAGTCCAAGCAGGAGATTTAAACCACCCCAGACAAACGGCTGTCTCATCTCCTCTTAAAAACCTCCAGTGTGGGTTTATATTGGGCACGCATGTAAAAATCAAGCTAGGACTTACTTGGAGAGTAGGTTGTATTTTTGGGAAAACAGGGTATATGTTAAAGAAAAATGTGTAAATATTTTTTTAAAAAAAGGTGACATGCCCCTGTTGGAATCTGAATCTGAGGAGGAAGCAGAACAGCTGACAGGGAGTAGGAGTGTGGCTCCGTTGGCTGTGGAGGAAACTGGGGAAGGGCAAAGTCCGGCTGGGCAGAGCAGGGGAGAGGTAGAACAAGGGAGAGGGAGTTCAGAGGAAGACCCAGGCCCTCCCCTTCTTCATCCTCGGGCATGCAGGGAGGAATGGAGAAGAGATCAATGTGGGTTGCATGGCTTACAGGGGAGGAAAGGGCCCTGATTCCCTTCATTAACCACAGCTGGGAACCATTGATAAAAAAGGCAAGCTGCGTGCAACAGGCCATTGGGAGCAAACATGACTTTATCTTGTATTGTCGTGGCTTATCTGTGTTCCTGCGTCTTCCCAAAAGTGTGAGTTTTGCTGTGCTTTCAAGTCTGAAATTCTTGCTCCTGCCTTGCCAACTAATTACTTCAGTTTGGCTTGCTTGGATTTTTAAGTTACAGTTTGTGTTTGCCCTGTTTTGGACTGAATTCTCTGCAGCCAAAGGCTGTTCCTGGGAGAGTTTTTTCTCCAGCCCGAAGGTAACCTGGACATTGGGGGCAAAGTTGGAGATAATAAAGGGACTCTTATTGATTATCTGACTGTGTATCTTTGTACCATGCCCCTTTGGGTCATCACAGAAGCGCCTGTTATCCCTAGAGAGCTTCTGCAGCAGAAGTTGGTTGTATAATTGTGCAAAGTTTCTGGCACCAAGCTGGTAAGGGTATTGGAAGGAAAGGCGAGGCAAGGCAGAGAGGAAGCAGAGGAGAAGGAGCAGAAAGCGCCACGATAATTGAAAATAAATGGTGCATTATATGAAATCAATGTTCCTGGTGTAGCTGACTTGCTGGTGTTCTCTATTTATTTGTTTGATGATTAACATATTGCAGAGATGGGATGCTGCAGCCCACAAGAAATGAGATGTAGAATAACTGAATGACAAACAGGCGATGCTCCCGAGATTAAGTTGTTGCGATTTGAGGTGTCTCCTCTCGAGATTTTTCTCCCCTGAAGGAAATGACAGCGATTAGAATATTTAGACTAGGCTGTGAGCAGAAAGACAATTTGGATTAAAGGCAATATTTGCCAAGGCTTCCTCAACTGGCACAAATGTTATCGCAGCAAAGGAAGAGCAGCTGCCTTTCTCTTGGTGGCTGAAGTTACAACCTAGAATAATAAGAGTTGGAAGGGGACCTGTTGGGTCTCTTGTAATCCAACCTCCTAGCTCAAGCAGGATACTCCGTATCATTCCAGACAAATGGTTGGCCAATCTCTTCTTAAAAACTTCCACTGTTGGATCATTCATAATTTCTGGAGGCACTGATTCATTGTTCTCACTGTCAGGAAATTTCTCCTCAGTTCTGCTGCCAGAAATTCCCTGATTTCAGATACAGATTAACAGAGTTGGAAGGGACCTTGCAGGTCATCTAGTCCAACCCCACACTCACCCAAGCAGGAGACCCTACACCATTTCTGACAAATGGCAGTCCAGTCTCTTCTTGAAAGCCCCCAGTGATGAAGCTCCCACAACGTCTGAAGACAACTTCTGTCCCATGGGTTGATTGTTCTCACTGTCAGAAAATTCCTCCTTAGTTCCAGGTTGAATCTCTCCTTGATCAGTTTCCATCCATTCTTCCTTGTCTGGCCTTTGGGTGCTTTGGAGAATAGCTTGAGTCCCTCCTCTCTTTGGCAGCCCCTCAAATATTGCAACACTGCTATCCTGTCTACCCTGGTCCTTCTCTTCATTAGACTAGCCAGGCCCAGTTCCTGAAACCATTCTTCATATGTTTTAGCCTCCAACCCCCTAATCATCCGAGTTGCTCTTCTCTGCACTTTTTCTAGAGTCTCAACTTCTTTTTATAGTGTGGTGACCAATACTGGAGACAGTATTCCAGGTGTGGTCTTACTGAGGCCTTATAGAGTGGTATTATTTCAGTCCTCTGATCCCAACATCCACCACCTCTTCTCCTGCACAGATTTTTTATTTCCTGAGATTGCCTTCGGCCTAATTGTCCTGAAGAACAAGCTGAGTTTCACGAATGAAAACAGCACCTCATCCGTTCCGATTAGTTCTGCTCGCTGGAGCCATTGACACATCAAACTCCATTGGTGGCAAAAACACATTGTTGTATAAGGCTGTTGCAAGACAGGGGAAAGTGGGGTGAAGCATCTGAATACTGAATAACAGAGTTATGGACCTTGGGAGTTTTCTAGTCCAACCCTCTGCTCAAGCAAAAGACCCTTTAGCATTCTGGACAAACATCTGTCTACTTTCTTCTTGAAAACCTCCAGTGATGAAGCACCCATACTATCTGGAGGCAAGCCAGACTGAAAATCCCCAAGATTCATTAATCACGAATAAAGGCAAATGTATGTATCCCAGGATAATGTTGTAAGATCCAATCTGAGTCAGCCACGGGGATCAAGAATTGACTATAAGTTTCTCTTTATTGTATTGGAAGAAGTTGGAATTCATTATTTGAATGTGTGTGTGTGTGTGTGTGTGTGTGTGTGTGTGATGACCCAAAGAGGCATGGCACAAAAGCAACACAGTCAGATAATCAATAAGTCCCTTTATTAGTTCCAACTTTGCCCCCAATGTCCTGGTTACCTTTTGGCTGGAGAAAAACTCTCCCAGGAACAGCCTTTGGCTGCAGAGAATCAAGTTCAAAACATGGTCAATAAAAACTAGAACTATAAGTCCAATCAAGGCAAGATTGTGTAATTCGTCCGGCAGGGCAGGAGAAGGAATTCCAGAAACGGTAGTAATTCAACCCGGTAGGGAGGATGCCAGGAATGCAGATAACCAAAGTACACACAAGATAAACTTACGTTTGTTCCCAACAACTGCTGCACTCAGCATGCATCTCTTTTCAACTCCCTTCCCAGCTGTGGCTAATAAAGGGAATCAGGGCCCTTTCCTCTCCCGTAAGCCATGCAACCCATATTGCTCCCTTCTCCATTCCTCCCTGCGTATCCAAGGATGAAGAGGGGATGGGCCTGGGTCTTCCTCTGAACTCCCTCTCCCTTGTTCTAACTCTCCTCCTACCCCTCCTGATCTGCCCAGCCAGACTTTGCCCTACCCCAGTTTCCTCCACAGCCAACGGAGCCACGCTCCCGCTCCCTGTCGGCTGTTCATCTTCCTCCTTGCATTCAGACTCCAACAGGGGCATGACAATTTGTTTTCCTTTATTTTCCTTCATATCTCTCCACTCTCTTAATCCTATTCTCTTTTAACTCTCTTTTTTCCCCGTGATGGTTAGTTTGTCTTGGTTTTTTTTAACCTGTATCCTTTGTAAAAATGTAATAAAAGTATTGTGATGGGATGTAAGTTGTCTTGGTCAGTCCAATCACGTCCTCTCTTTACCTTGAGATGGTGCATTGCATCATTTTTGGGCTGATATGAATCAAAGCTATCATGCCTAGGTCTGTCTTTCAGGCAGAGAGAGGAAGTCCTGAATAGATCTAATCTCTTTCCCACTCTCCCTCCCCTGCTCTGGGAAGAATGATATGCTGGGAGAAGATTACTGAACTTCATTTTAAAATCACCTCTGTCCTCTAGCTGATGAGCAAAAAGCCCTCTTTCTCAGCTCTTCAACCCAAAGAACCATGCTGGGAAATTGTTTTATTTTCTTTTATTACACTTACTTTTTTTAATTTTTAATTTTATTTTTAATACAAACAATCCATCATCCATTAAACAGTGTGTCATCTGGGAACAAATATTTTATGCGACAACAATTAAAATTTACAGCCATATTCTTTACATTAGTATCAATTCTCTACTCTTAATATAAGTAATATATCTAATTACTATAACAATCCTCATCTTCACTTATTTAATTCTGTTAATGTATTTTCTATAGTTCACTCATCTTCTTTTGTTTCTAACTTTCATATTTATTCTCTAACCATCAATAGAATAATTCCCATATCATATAATATTCAGTTTGTTCCTTCTCTTTAATTGCAAGTGTTAACCTATTCATTCCTGCACATTCTAATATTTTCCTGATTGCATTCTCTTCAGTAGGAATCTCACTTTTTTTTTTTATTACACTTTCTTATGAGAGCTTGGGATCTGAAGCCACTGCTGGGAAATTCTTCAAGCAACTGCATCCCTAGGGTGGGATAAGGATGAATGAAGATGACGGTGAAGAAGAGGGCAGAATATTTGAGAATAAACAGAACATTTGAGGAGCTGCCACGTGGAAGAGGGGGATGTCAAACTATTTCAGGCTAGAATCAACCTTGAGCCAAACTAGAACTAAGGAAAAATTTTCTAACACAGAACAATCAACTAACGGAAGAGCTTTCCTCCAGAAGTTCTGGGTGGCCCATTACTGGAAGTTTTCAAGAAGATACTGGACAATCATTTATCCAGAATAGTATAGATCTTGTTCTTGAGTAGAGAGTTGGACTAGAAGAGCTCTAAAGTCCCTTCCAATTCAGTTAATATGAATGGCTTCCTTCCAGAAGTTGTGGATACGCCATCACTGGAGGTTTTCAAGAAAAGACTGGACAACCAGTTGTCTGGAATGGTATAAGTCTTCTCTTCAAGCAAGGAGATTAGAAGATCTTCAAGGTCTCTTCCAACTCTTATTATTCCATTATGAAGAATAAAAGGATGTCGGATTATCAAAGAGAGATCCAACCTAGAATTAATTTCTTGGCGGTGAGAACAATTAATCAGTGGAACGGCTTTCCTCCGGAAATTATGGAAGTTCCATCACTGGAGGTTTTCAAGAAGAGATTGGACCTCCGTTTCTCTAGAATTATATGGGGTCTCTTGCTTGAGCATGGGGTTGGAATATAAGACCTTCAAGCTCCTTTCCAACTCTGATAGTCTATGATCCTATGGATGTAGGGGAAATTTGCAGAGATACAACCAAATTTGAAGAAAGGAAGGATTTCCTGACTGTGAGAATGATTATACAATACCAGAGCTTCCCTCCTGGACTTGTGGAGGCTCCATCTGTTTTCCTAGTTGGACCTCCAAGGTATCTTCATGACTCTGGCCTCTTGATATCATCTCGTTTCAAGAATATGAGAGGTTTTCAGCTCTCAATAGTATGTTCCCTCAACTATTATTAGCTGCTTGTCAAGGACAGTTAGCTCCTGCCTCTTGGAGTGACAGTAATCATATTGCCTACAGTGTAGTTTCAGTTCAAATCAAACAAGGTCAGATGTAATTATTGTCCTGGTCGTTCTATTTATTCCCATACATAATGCAGCAAAGACCAAGTGGGGCTATGGAGTATCCTCAAGACATGTAATCTTATCTCAACATCCTTGCATCGAGTCCAATAGTTCTAGGAACTTTCCATGTGGAGTAGGAGCATTGTTACAAATTGTTTCAATGGCTATTTTTTTTTTTTTGGCTTGAGGACCAGTTTGTGTAGTGGTCAAGGGTGTGAGTTCTAGTTCAACCTTAGGCAGGAAAGCAGCTAGGTGAGTTGTCTTCCTCCTCCTCTTCCTTCCTCTCCCCTTACCTTTCTTTCCCCCTCCTCCTCCTTCCCCTCTCTTCCTCCTCTCCCCCTGCTCCTGCTCCTCTTCTTTCTCCTCCTCCTCTTTCTCCTGCTCCTCCTCTTCCTCCTCCTCAAAGCAATAAAACATTCAACTGGTTATAGATATCTTTTCAAAATAAAATAAAATGTTTATTCTTGAAGCATAATAAACAAGCACCCATCCATAATCATGCAGTCAAAGCAAAACCATATAGATTAAAGGTATGTCCCTAAACTGAATGGAAGGAGAGCAACTAGGAAGAAGGGAAAATAAAATCCCTGTGAGATGAATTCAATTCAAATGTATTATTCAACTTAGCTCACCTAGAGACCTCTTCCCTCTTTTAATTTTTAGGATACAAGGATGCTTTGAAACTTGACACCCAACACAGCTCTTGAATCTATTCCTGAACACCTGGGTAATAAAGTCCTCCTCCTCATAGGTAAATATCAAAATATTCTGTCCATTTTATGTCTTGATTTTCTGTGCTCCCTTCCGCTTTCCCACAAGTAAAATCAATGGGGAAACCACCAGGAAATTGGAAGTGTTTCCATTTCCAATTCCTTCTTTCTGTCTTAGAGAAGTAAAAAAAAAAAAAAAACTCTTAAGAGATGGCCTAATGTTGTCTAATTCTTTTCTCATCAGTTTCACAATATACTTTAGAAAAATGACTAGGTTGAACCCTCCTCCAAACTGAATCAGAGTGATACAATTGACTGCATGAAAAATTGATGGTTGACAAGGTCCATCATAAAAGCAGGTGAGGAATTCTTTTTTTTTTAAGGGAGGGAATTTCTATTTAGAGGATAAATGGGTGCATATTTGTTCCCAGGGGCGCTGATTGTCAACCCCGTGAGATAAAAACACGATCTTGTAACAAACTGAAATATCTTGCACAGCCCTTTCATTGGAAAGGGGTTTTATGGATTTCACAACTTCTCATTCTTTCCCTCACCTTGTAATGCTGAGATGATAAGGGTTTTTGTTGTTGTTGTTGTTGTTTTCCTGGTAAATAAAAATTGTGTGACCAGAATCAGGTGGAATGATGCTCATTAGCCAACCCGAACGACAAAGAGCTCACAAAACAATAGAAGAGGCACAAATATTATTTTAATAGACTCATTGACAGCAACCTCCATCTGTTCCTCCTCGTTAATTCCAAAATGCAAAAATGGACTGTCGGCAACCTTATAACAAGAGGGAAATTGTGATTTAAATGCTTACATCTTTTTCTTAATTCATAGACTTGCTGAAGTGCTCCACACTGGGGCACAGGAAGGCATACAATAGAAGGGCTGGAAGAGATCTTGGTAGTCTTCTAGTCCAGGAGTCGCCAACCAGTGGGCTGGGGACCACTGGTGGTCTGCGAGAAAAATTTGGTGGTCCGCAGAGAAATGTCCCTCCCCCAAAGCAATTAATCCAGGCTGTGCGGAAACACAAGGCTGCATCGCTCACATGGCCTGCCCCCACCCTTTGGCCAAGTGCAAACCTTACCTTGAGTACAGCCATTGGAAGGTAAGACCAATGGCAGGGGAGGGAAGGATCTACCAAGATCTACCATCCCTGCAGGCTTTGCAGGCCGAAAAATGGGCCCATTTTGTCACTTCCAGTATTTCCAGAAATACAGGAAGTGATGAAACGGGCCTATTTTTCGGCCTCAAGCCTTTGGGAGGCTGAAAAAGGCCCCAAACAGGCCGAAAATCATCTTTGAGGTGCACACATGTGCAATGAGGCAAGTTTGCCTGCGGCTCGCGTGCCAGCACAAATGGTTCTGCCAAAGGTTTGCCGTCACGGACATACAGTCTCCTGCTTGAGCAGGTGGCTGGACTAGAAGACCTCCAAGGCCCCTTCCAATTCTGTTATTCTGTTATTCTCCCCGTCGGGAAGTTTCTCTTTAGCTCCAGGTTGAATTCAGGCAAAGTTGGAGTTTCTTTCTGAATATAGGAATGGGTGAGTGGCTGTGCAGGCAGAATTTTTCCTCTTCGATTCCCATCTTTCTTTCTTTTGTTGGGGGGGGGGGGTGGTGGTGATCTGGAATTTATCACCCACAAATGTTGTGAATGTAATACGATAGGCGAGGGAAAGCTGCTTTGACAACTTGAATGAAAATCAATGCAGCTTATTTCTGGGTTTTGCAGACCCAAATAACACAAGGGAGACAGAGATGAAGACTCAAGAGCATTCACATTTTTAAACCTGGAGCCCAGGTGCTCTTATTGTCTGACACCCCCCCTAAAACAATTGATTGGAAAATATTTCGATTTTGGCAAATCCATTTGCTGTTCCAAACCTAATTGCCTTTCCACATTCTCTTTTCCTTTGTCTTACTCCATCTCTCCTTTCTTCACAATCCTTTCTTTAAGGAGAGATCTTTCTTTGAGAAACAACAAGGGAGCTAAGCTGTCAAATGTTGAGAGGGATGGAAAACAGCTTTGCTCCTGAACATAGAGCTAAAAAAACTCTGGTGCTGCTATTTACCCTGATTTATTTATTTATTTTGTCAAAAGTTTACAATACAATAGAAATAAAAAATAAATATAAGTTTAAATATAAGAAATAGGAACTAATAGTTGGGGACAATAGGACAGGGACGGTAGGCACGATGGTGCACTTATGCACACCCCTTACAGACCCCTTAGGAATGGCTATTCTCCCCCTTCCTTTCTCTCCTCCCTTCATTCTTTTCTATCCATCCTTTCCTCCTTTCCTCCTTCCTTCCTTCCTTCCTTCCTTCCTTCCTTCCTTCCTTCCTTCCTTCCTT
>BLBF01000060.1:976022-990330 GCA_015471245.1 Laticauda colubrina | reverse complement strand
ATAGAATAGAATAGAATAGAATAGAATAGAATAGAATAGAATAGAATAGAATAGAATAGAATAGAATAGTTGGAAAGGACCTTGGATGTCTTCTAGTCCAACCCCCTACTCAAGCAGGAGCCCCTATAGTGTTTCAGACTAATGGATGTTCAACCTCTTCTTGAAAACCTCCAGTGATGGAGCACCCACAACTCCCGAAGGGAAGCTGTACCTCTGGTTAATTGTTCTCACTGTCTGGAAATTTCTCCTTAATTCTGGGCTGCTTCTCTCCTTGATGAGTTTCCACCTGTTACTTCTTCTCCTGCCCTCTGGTGCTTCAAAGAGTAGGTTGACCCCCTTCTTCTCTGAGTCAGACCCTCAATTCCCGAAGGACTGCTATCCTATCATCCCTACCCCTTCTCTTCATTAATGAAGCTGTCGATTGCCCTCTGTGGCAGTTGAATGTGCAAAATTCCCTCCTTCCCATGTGTGTTAAACACAAAATCCTCACCTAACTACACAATCCTCTCTCCAAGGTGTCTACTGTACCTATCTTGTTGAAGGTAGGTCTCCCAGATTCTCCCGTGAACCTCTCTCTTGTTCCTGCATTCTGCATTCTGCAGCTTCCTTCTCCAACCTGAAATTTTGGGAAGCGGGGTGACATCTGCCAGCAGCCCATCATGTGGCAATCAAGGCTGAATGCTATAATCCCCCTCAAAGTCCTTCACTTGTACTTCCTTCAAGTTCTTTTTTTTTTCCCTCTCTCTCTCACTGAACTACTTCACACCACATTAGCCGGCAACCAAAGCTTCCAGCATTCATTTGCAAGAAAAGATTGACGTCCCTGAGAAAAGCAGGGGGTGACTTCAGGGAGCTCTCAAGCATGCAAGAAAAATCTGTTTAATCAAGGCAACTGAGCTTCCTCCTCCTCCTCTTCCTCCTCCTTCCTCTTCACCTTTCATGGTGGAAAAGTCAGCTCTCAGAAGTGACTTCTTCTCTCCCTCTGAAGTTTTGAGGCTGGCTGGAATTGTCTCCAGATTTTCTCAGATTTGGTCATAGGAAAAGGTCTGATGGCAACCCTGATAGAAACAATCCACCATCTCTGCTCTTGGGCCAAAAGGAAGGGAGAAAAGCTGGGTCACCAAAAAAAAAAAAAAAAAAAAAACACCCTAAAGCAGACACTACCTAAAATATATACAGAGACCAAAAGCTCTCTCCATGCCACGGAAGTGCAAATGCTTCGTTGGATATTGGGCATCTCCCTTCTTGACCTCATCACCAATGACACCATTCGACAGCATTTTGGGGTGGCATCAATTAAAGAGAAGATGAGAGAAGGCCAACTCTGCTGGTAGATGTAGTTGACCATGTCAAATGGTGTTCAACAATCTGAAAAGCAGACCCTGCATCTGCGGAAAGATGAGGAGAAGGAGGAAGAGGAGAATGAGCAGAAGGAGGAGGAGGAGGAGGAGGAGGAGGAGGAGGAGGAGGAGAAGAAGAAATGGCAGTGGAGAAGGAAGAGCAGAAGGAGGAGGAGGAGGAGAAGAAGAGGAGGAGGAGGAAGAAGAAAAAGGAGGAGGAGGAGGGGGGGAGGAGGAGGAGGAGGAAACTAATCAAAGAGAGAAGCAACCTAGAACTAAGGAAAAATTTCCTGACAGAACAATCAATTAGTGGAATGACTTGCCCTCAGAAGAACACTGGAAGTTTTCAGGAAGAGATTGGACAACCATCTGTTTGTAACAGTATATTATTTGGGGTTTGTTGAGGTATAAAATTTAATAGCTGCCAGCTGCTTTAAGGCTGATGCAATATAAAGCTGATGCTATAAGGATGAATCAGCATAGAATAGGTATTGCCCTTTTAAGATGAAGAATGAGTTCACAAAAGTATTTACCCCTTTAAGAGGTGTTTATATATGACACTATAGAGGGCGTGTTCTCTCTCCTTATGTCCAGTATCCATTGCAGAGTTCTTCGTGTCGAGTTAAGAAGATTGATTGCTTGTAAGGTATTTTGCCTACCACATATATTTCTGTGTATGTCTTGTATATGAACCACTGTTCAATGTTTAAGTCTCTGTGTGCTGTGTTTTGCCCCTGGGTTGTCTCACAATAGCAATCATACTGCAAATGCTCTGACAGGGTTGGACTAGAAGATCTCCAAGATCCCTTTTCAACTCTGTCATTTGGTGTTCCTTAACTACTGAGAGCCAAGTCGTTGGACTTGAACTTAAACTGCACTGCGGGGGGGGGGGGGAAGCCACCCAGTACAGTATCTTGTCACCTTCTATTAATCATGTATGCCATCTCCTTCTTCTTCCTCTTTTGTAACTTCTACCGCTTCTCCTGGCCATCTCCAGTCATACCACTGTAGGAGTCTGAATCCGAGGAGAAAGACAAACAGCTGACAGAGTGGGAGTGTGGCTCTGTTGGCTGTGGAGGAAACTGGGGAAGGGCAAAGTCCGGCCTGGCAGAGCAGGAGAGAGGGAGAACAAGGGAGAGGGAGTTCGGAGGAAGACCCAGGCTCACCCCCTCTTCATCCTAGGACACACAGGGAGGAACTGAGAAGGGAGCAATGTGGGTTGCATGGCTTACGGGAGAGGAAAGAGCTCTGATTCCCTTCATTTGCCACAGCTGGGAAGGGAGTTGAAAAGAGATGCATGCTGAGTGCGGCAGCTGCTGGGAACAAACGTGAGTTTATCTTGTGTATACTTTGGTTACCTGCATTCCTGGCATCCTCCCAACTGGGTTGAATTACTACCGTTCCTTCACGTCTGGAATTCCTTTTCCTTCTCCTGCCCTGCCAAACTAATTACCTCATCTTGACTTGATTGGACTTATAGTTACAGTTTTTGTTGACCATGTTTTGGACTTGATTCTCTGCAGCCAAAGGTTGTTTCTGGGAGTTTTTTTCTCCAGCCCAGAAGGCAACCAGGACATTGGGGGCAAAATTGGAGCTAATAAAAGAACTCCTACTGATTATCTGACTGTGTTGCTTTTGTGCCATGCCCCTTTGGGTCATCACACCTCCTTCCAGCTAAGCTTGACCTTTTCTAAGCATTGTTTGAGAAGAAGAAGTGGTTGCCAGAAGACCTTTGGGGGCAGATTGTCTACCAGGCCTGGTGTTCTCATTCAGCTTGTAAAAAAAAAATTACATTTTGATCTACACCCTTCCTCCTACCTCTAATGTTCATATCAGAGCCGGCAAGAGGATAAGAAGGTGGGCTGAGGGCGCGGCCCCACCGCTTCTTACTC
The DNA here is from genome assembly GCA_015471245.1 of Laticauda colubrina. Lineage (NCBI taxonomy): Eukaryota > Metazoa > Chordata > Lepidosauria > Squamata > Elapidae > Laticauda > Laticauda colubrina. The sequence goes on along the minus strand of BLBF01000060.1, from coordinate 987,098 downwards.
CCCCGCAGCCAGCAATCCATCCATCTTCCGATAAGAGCAGGCATCTGTGGCCGTGAGTGCCATCTTCCATCTCGGGCATGAAAATGTTGGAGGCCAGGAGATGCCACGAGGCTGGGGAATGCCAGCATCCAAGAGGCATTCTTGGGTGTTCTTAGTTCCCTTGCTTCTCCACCACCACCCTATGATTTCCACACAACGCTGATTTTTTTCTTTCTTTCTTTCTTTCTTTCTTTCTTTCTTTCTTTCTTTCTTTCTTTCTTTCTTTCTTTCTTTCTTTCTTTCTTTCTTTCTTTCTTTCTTTCTTTCTTTCTTCCTTCCCTCTCGCTGAATGGTGGATTTGCAGGTTTTTATTTTTGTCTTTCCTTTTATTTTATTTTTTAAATGTAAAACAGATTTTTTTTTAAAAAAATGTAATGTCTATAGATGGATAGATACAGTAGCTACTGAGAGTACATTAACCTGATCCTTCCTTCCTTCATTCCCTCTCTCCCTCCCTCCTGTTCTTCTTCCCTCCCTCCTTGTTTTCCTTCCTTTTTCCCTCCCTCCATCCTTTTTTGTTTTCCTTCCTTCTTCCCTTTCTCCTCCCTCCCTCCCTTCCTTTTTTCCTTCCTCCATCCCTCTTTTTTCTTCTTCCCTACCTTTCACCCTCCCTTTTTTCCATCCCTCCCTCTTTGTTCTTTTTCCCTCCCTGCCTGCCTCCTTTCCTTCCTTCCTCCCTCTTTATTTTCCTTCCTTCCCCCCCCTCCTTGTTTTTCTTCCTTTTCCCCTCCCTCCCTCCTTCCTTCCTTCCTTCCTTTTTACTCCCTCCCTCTGTTCTTTTTCCTTCCTCCCCTTATCTTTTCCTCCCTCTCTCTTCCCTCCCTCCCTCCCTTCCTCCGTTTTCCATCCTTCCTTGCTTCCCTTCCTTCTGTTCTCCATCTGTTTTTCTCCCTCTCTCCCTCCCTCCCTCCCTTCTCTCCCGTGTTTCCTGCCCCACCCATCCCTTTCTCTGCCTCAATAGGCTGCTTGTGCCAAGAGTCAGGCAATCTCTCTCCCAAACTTTGGATGCACAGGGCATCTCTTCACTAGCACAATATGATGGGAGGCCTACAATCTTTATGGAAGGCTGCACTTCCAAACATGACGCCTGTCACTCCTTGATTAAGAGCCTGGCAGAGAAAATACAATATCTTCTTCCTCTCCCAGACTGGCATTTGTCCTTGAGGTCACTTGCTAAATACAGCAGAGAAGCCCCTGCGAGGTTGAAGTGACCCCTTTACCTCTAATCAAGAACATTTATCATGGATCTCACCACCCTGGAGCCCCTCGCAGTCCTTCAAGTCATCTTCCGTGGCCGGAACAATACTTTGCAGCACTTATCTCAGGGAAAAAAAAAAAGATGACATCCATCTCGTGATAAAAACCAAAAACTGGAGCTCTGGTTAATGAAAGGCCCTGCTGGCTAATAATTTATTAAATTAAAGAAGAACTTGAGGGCAAAAGAGAGCTAGGAAACGGAAGTCGTTTTTCTGTTCCGAAGCTCTCTTTTCCTGTATTTTTTTTTTTTTAAAGTTTCATAAATACACATTTAATGACAGGCTCTGATTATTTTTGTTTTCCTCCATGGAAAGTATTCTGAAGTGGTCCTTGCCTGGCCCTAGGTTAATTTGAGTTTTTCAATATATAGTCACATTCTGTGTCTTGCAAATACCCTAATGATACTTCTATATTCTTTTTTTTTTTTCTTCCATCCACCCTGCAGACAAGTGGCAAAAAAAACCAACCAGGTTTCTTGGTGGTTGAATCATAAAATCATACAATCCTAGAAGGGACCTCAAAGGTCTTCTAGTCAGAGGTGGTATTCAGCTGGTTCGGACCGATTCTACGGAACTGGTAGTGGGAATTTTGAGTAGTTTGGAGAACTGGCAAATGCTGCTTCTGACTGGCCCCGCCCCCTCTATTCTCCTCCTCCCATTGAGTCCCAGCTGATCGGCTGGGTCTCCTTTGGTTGCCCTGCACCGGAGAACGGAGCTGGAAAGCAGGTTAGTGGGATGGGGAGGGAATGGTGATTTGCAGTATCCTTCCCTTGCCACACCTCCAAACCGTGCCCACCAAGCCACACCCACAGAACCAGTAGTAAAAAGTTTTGAATCCCACCACTGCTTCTCGTCCAATCCCCTGCTCACGGCAACAATCACCTGGATGACTGAGAACCTCCATAGATTCTCCCCTATGTTACGTCCAAGTCATAAAATACCAAGGCCTGCAAACAGAAGTCGAACGATTATGGCAAAAGAAAGCGAAGATGGTACCAATTGCCAAAGGTGCCTGAAAATACCCTTTGAACACCGTTGGCATTGACACAATCCCCATCGGTCAATTGCAAAAGACAACTTTGCTCGGAACAGCTTACATCCTGTGATGAGATCTTTAACCCCATTCAAACATCCACATCTGCCTACCCAGGTCCTTGGGAAGGACTGATCCAGGACTGAACACCTGGCTGATGGTGCAACCAGGGGAGGGATTCAGCCGGTTCAGACCGGTTTGGGCGAATCGGATGTTAAATTTACATCTAGTTCGCCAAACCAGTAGTTTGAACTGATTGGCTAGCCCTACTCACCCTTCCCCTCCCAAGAGTCTCCACACTGCCCATTTTGGATGCAGGTAAGTGCAGGATCTGTGCAGAGGCTCTGGGAGGGCAAAAAATGGGCCTTCTGAAAGTCCAGAAATGGGCCTGTTCAAGGCTTCTGGATGGCCTCCACACCCCAAGGGAGGCTATTTTTGTCCTCCCAGAGGTCCGAGGGAAGTCTCCTAACCCTGGGGAAGACAAACAATGACCCTCTCAGAAGTTCTAGTAGGCCAAGGTCACCAGGGCCACGCCCACCGAGCAAACCAGTTGCTGGGATTTTTGAATCGCACCCCTGGGTGCAACCAACTATAATTTCCCATCTGTCCAACCACAGAAACCATGTGATGGGTTGAAAGGAAACAAGTCCATCGATGGGAGAGAGGGGAGGAAAACAACAACATCAACAACAAGCCGTTTTGTTTCATATTTTAGGACATCATTACCAATGTTTTCCGATACATTATTGAGGTGCTGTGCTCCAATGAAGCAAGCTGACCCTCTCCCAGGATCCTGCTGAGATTTTCATAAATTAATGAGGCTTGTGAATCCTGGTTCTGAAATTGGAACCAGAATAGTGGTTGGGGAATGCCGAGTCCATTTCAGCTCTTAATTGGTTTGTTCATGGCGGCATTTCGTGTTTTGAAGGAACAACAGGGAAGGGTAGTGAAAGGAAGATGATGGAATAGCGGAAAGGGAAGTCACAGAGAAGTGGCATTCCCAAGATCACCTCACTGCACCCCTACCCTCTTTATAGGGCAATCATGGGAACACAGTCATGAGAATGGATTTTTCACCACCACCCTTTTTAATGTAATTTGGCATCAGACATGCCTCTGGAGCGGGAGGGCCAGGCATATAAAAAAAAGAAAAAGAAAAAGGGAATTGCATGGAGAGAAGAGAAAAGGTGAGAACAAATCAGACTGAACTGTCTACTCGGGAGGAGAGCATCCCTCCCCTCTTCACAAGGCACCTGAGGACTGAGATGTAAGGATGCATTGGGGGGAGGGGCATTTGTTGGGAATGAGCATTGAATCTGTGGAGTCTCATGCGCACTTGCCAATGGCTGGAGATTTGGCTAACCTGGTTTGCTGGACTTCTTGCTCTCATTACTGTTTGGCTAACCTGGCTTATTGGATTACTCACAGTCAGAGGCTCCCGAAGGCGCATGTGAGAGCTTTGCTCTAGGACTTGTAGTAAATGTGGGACCATTTGGGGACAAAGTTGGAGCAATAAAGGGAGAGTTAGACCTGTTCTCTGGTTGTGTTGCTTTTGTGTCATGCCCCTGGGTCATTCCATCCTGCCTTCAAAACTGAACAAATGGTTGTAAATCAAAGACTACCTGTATCCAAAGCAGGCTGATAACTTTGAAAATGGGATACCCTTGACCAGTGATGGGATTCAAACGTTTTTACTACCAGTTCTATGGCTGTGGCTTGGTGGGAATGGCTTGATGGGCATGGCAGATGAAGGTTACTGCAAAATCCCCAATCCCTCCCCATCCCATTAACCTGCTTTCCAGCTCCGTTCTCCTGTGCAGGGCAACAAAAGAACACCCAGCAGATCAGCTGTGGCATGGCTTGGTGGGCATAACATTTTGTGGGCATGACTTGGCTTGGTGGGTGTGGCAGGGGAAGGATACTGCAAAGTCCCCATTCCCTCCACCCACCCCACTAACCTGCTTTCCAGCTCCATTCTCCTGTGCAGGGCAACCAATTGGCTGGGACTCAAGACATAGAGAATAGATGGGGTTGGCGGGGTCAGTCAGAGGTGGGATTTGCCAGTTCTCCGAACTACTCAAAATTTCCACTACCTGTTCTTAAGAACTGGTCTGAACTGGCTGAATCCCACCTCTGCCCTTGACAATCGAACACTTGATTTCTGTGAACCAATTTATCCCTCCTGCCCTTCTTCATGTTATTTTTTTTTTTAAAGGAAAGCAGACTAAAGCATCAAGCTTTCTTCCACCCGTTCTTTCTTGATGGAACCCCACTTTTTGTTTTTTAAACTGACATGGCTTTCAGCTAGATTTGGCAAGGATCATGAATTACATTAGCACAGGATGTCCAGCATCAAACGGTGGCTGACAAATTCGGAGGAATATAATGACACCTTGCAGATATTAGCAAGGAGGCCTGGTCTCTTGATGACAGTTGATGGACCCCTGGCTGCTATTTGCATGTCTCTTCCAAACAATGGAGAAGGGCTTCCGAGCCCTTCATGCCAATTGCGCATGTGGCATTTTGCATAAAAGCCTGTCTCCAGGAGAGCTGTGATTTACGGTTGCTTCCTGGGTGGAGGGGGAACAATCGCACCTTTTCGTCTTTGTTTGCAATCTTCATCAAGATGCTCTTTGCATCTTGGATTCCTTATCCATCAACTTTCCCCAGTCTAGAATGTTCTACTGTCTACACAAGGGTTTGCAAAACTGCATATTTCTACAATTACTACCAACAACAAAACCAACGGCTGCCAACCTGCCTTCCATGGAGGACCTGTTTACTGCACGAGTCAAAAAGAGGGCTGTGAAAATATCTGCAGACCCCTCACATCCTGGACATAAACTGTTTCCACTCCTTCCCTCAAAATGATACTATAGATGGTATCATACTATAGCCCTGCACACTATAGTAGCATACTATAGCCCTATCATACTATAGCCTTGCACACCAGAACTAGATACAAGGGGAGTTTTTTTCCCCAATGCCATCACTCTGCTAAACAAATAATTCCCCAACACTGTCCAACTATTTACAAAGTCTGCATTACTATTATTTTTAATCTTCTCATCACTCTTTATCACCCATCCTTTCCCACTCGTGACTGTATGACTGTAACTTTGTCGCTTGTATCCTTATGATTTATATTGACTGTTTCCTAGTATGATTTGATTGCTTATTTGTACTCTATGACTATCATTAAGTGTTGTCCCTGATGATTCTTGACAAATATAACTTTTCTTTTATGTATACTGAGAGCATTTGCACCAAAGATAAATTCCTTGTGTGTCCAATCACACTTGGCCAATAAAGAATTCTATTTGTTCTATTCTATTCTATATTGGCCAGTTGCAAATGGCCCTTTTACTTGGATCAGGTTGGATCCTATCCTTTAACACCATCAAACAATAACACCTCCCTTGCTTAGGTGCTTGGGAAAGACTCGATAGGTGGACAAAAATGCCAATTCCGGTTTAAACATCTGGTCAATGGTGGGCATGTAAAACTGTAAGACCTGCATGTAAAAATAAAATAATTGTGACAAAACAAAGTCAAGATAGGACCCAATACTGCTTGGCACCTTGGGTGCAGTCCCAAGCAACTGGAGCACCACTTGAATACCATCTGCATTGATAAAATCCCCACCAGTCAATTGCAAAAGGCAGCTCTACTCAGAACAGCTGACATTCTGCAATGAAACCTCTAACACCATCAACGTCAAATAACAATGTTTGCTTATCCCAAGTCCCTGGGAAGGACTTGATAGATGGACATAAATGCCAAAGCCAGTCTAAATAGCTCGCTGACTGTGCAATAAACCATAATAATTATAAATCAAATCTTTATTACAGTCAAAGATCAGCATAAGGAGGGCAAGGTACAATCGGCTAAAAAGCTTAGAAGCCTATCAGAGTATAAACACATTATGATTTGCTAGAAGATATTAAAAAATATCTTTATAGCAATAGCACTTAGACTTGTATAAAGCTTCACCGTGCTTTAGAGCCCTCTCTTGTGGTTTACGGAGTCAGCATCCTAACCTCAACAATCTGGGTCCTCATTTTACCAACCTTGGAAGGAGGGAAGCTGAGTCAGCCTTGAACCTGATGAGATTTGAACTGCCAAACAGTTGGCAGGCAGTGGTCAGCAGAAGTAACCTGCAATACAGCAATTCTAACCACTGCACCACCACTAAAACTCTTGTGTCGGATTGTTTATAACCTTCAACTCAGCAAAACTATGTATCATAGGGCAATTTTAAATCAGTGAAACTTAAATGAGCTAATTTAAATAATGTGTCCAAAATCTGGGTCCAATGACTCCTTTGGGATTGAAATTTAGGAAAGAAAGGGCTGTTTCCTCTAAGAAAAGCTACTGGGGAAGCCAGCAGGAAGTCAAAAGTTGTTCCAACTCCCACATTTTTAGCCGACCTTGGTCATTCTTTTTCTGTGTTTAGGTCAGGAAATAACTTCTGCTTCCTTCCTTTTTTTAAAGGGATTGTGTCTTCTCTCTGCATACACAATTGTCGCTAGTTTTTCCCACCAAAGTGGTACCCATTTATCTACTCGCAATATTGCATGCTTTCAAAACTGCTGGGTCGGCAGGAGTTAGGGACAGAGTGATGGGAGCTCACTCTATCTCATAGAGCTGGACTCAAACTGCCCATTTCTGACCAGCAATTCCAGCATCATTAAGTCTCTGTGCCACCCTTAGAGATATGGATTGTCTAGTACATATTGATAAGCAGAGAGTAGATATATATAAAAAACAAGAATTTTAAAGGAGTAGGTGCATTGGATGGATATTAGGGATCATAAAGATGATTACGCGGAAGGGTACATCTATCAAATTACAAAACCCTCTAGCATGGCAAAGTAGATGCTCATTAAAAGTGGTTTATGACCATATCGGAATACAAAACACAGAATGATAAAAAGACCAAGTGTTACCAAAACAGAGTAAAAGGCAAAACTAAAATTAAAATGCAAATCATATTTTATGTCACAATTTACTCCAATCTGATCCACAGTTCTTAATTGTACTCTTGAGTACAGATAAAGGGCCACGTTATGCATAACATTTAGGTTCTGACCGCACATAAAATATGTTGTTTTAATATAGGCATCAGAATAGGTTGTGCATCTAATGGATGGCCTGAGGTATTAAAGTCTTCTCTTTCTTATACAGTTGGCATCCAGATAATAGATGTGGTGCATTTTCTTATCTCTAGAGTTCAGAGTTTTAGAAAACTGTACAATGTAGATGGAGCCAAGCCTGCAGAGATGGAGGTTCAGGTAGAAATGGAGATACAGAGAAATGATAGACAGAGACAGAGATGGAGATGAAGATTAGACATGAAATAGAAGAGATAGAGACAAAGATGAAGATTAGATGAGATAGAAGAGATAGAGACAGACAGAGATGGAGATTAGAGATGGAGATTAGATATGAGATAGAAGAAAGAGACAGAGGTGGAGATTAGGTGGAGATGGAGATTAGACATGAGATAGAAGAGCTAAAACAGAAATGGAGATTAGATGAGATAGGAGAGATAGAGACAGAGATACATTTCATTGGACTAGCCAATATTCTGCATGGTGCAATCAATTGATTCATAAGGTACTTCCAAGGCTTGGATTTGCGCATGCTAAGCCACCCACACAAAATATCCAACATTTAAAACTTCGCCTGTACTACAAAGGAAGGCATGGGTTTCATAGATGAGTTGGCAAAGAAGGCTGCCCAAATGGTTCCACAGTGTTTCTGAAGTAGTATGAAGATAGTTTAACTAACGCTCTGTGGAGACAGCAGGCCAAATCTCTGTTTCAGGCACTAATTTATTTATAGAGCTTCCAGGAAGATTTGAGGATTAACGCGTGTGAAATCTGGGCTTGGATGCATGGACACAATTATTAATCTTTCCCAGGAGTTTCTCTCCCCATGTCTGTAAAATCGAGAGTTCCAGTTCACAAGTAAATGGGGAGGGAAAGGGAATTTTCTCATTACTACTCTACCCAGCTACTATGCAGAAAGAGACAGTCCAATACAGAAGAGGAGGAGGAGGAGAAGAAGAAAGGAGGAGGAGGAGGAGGAGGAGAAACAGAGAGACAGACAAAAAGATAGGTAAATTAAGCAAGAGAGACAGAGAGATAATAGAGAGAGCAATATGATGGATAAATATGATAGAAAGAGAAATATAGAGAGGAAGAGAGGCAGAGATAGAAATAGAAAAAAAAGATAAAAATGAATACAAACTAACATGAAGTAAGGGAGAAAAAAGAAAGAGAAAGAAAGCAGAGAAAGCAAAAAGTGCAAGAAAAGAAAAATAAGTTGAAGAAGAATAGAAAAGAAAGAGGGTAAAAAACCACAAAGAAGTAACTTCCAATCTTCTTTCCAGCAATTATAAGTGCAATTATATTGTAATCTCTCTCTAGAGTTCCATCACGGCTCCCTTCTTTCCACAATCCATCCTGTCTCATCATCAAAGCTATAAATCACCAGCTCATTTTTTTTTTATGCAAAAAGTCCACCCGAGGTTTCCAGTCACTAATAAAAGCCGCTAATGTCATTTCTCTAATCAAAAAAGTTTAATTCATCCATCCCAGTTCACCAGCTCTTTTAGAGCCATGAGACAAGAAAAAAAGAAAAGAAGAAAACACAAACAGGAGGACAATAGCAAAAACAAAAAACAAAAAACCCAACCCGGAGCATTTCATGCCAAGACTTTATCGTGTTTGTCTTCCTGTGTTTTTCCACCCGTTGTAAATCACCATTGCTTGATTTGTTTGGATAAGCCAAATAAATCCACCTTCTTTGTAATTGTAAGCACCTTTTACGCCCCTGTTTGCATTTTCCCCCCAGTCACAAGCCAACTGAAGCCCTTGCAAACATCTTACAAAAAGACAAAGACCCAGCAACTCCAGAAGAAAAAAAAAAAAACACAACCAGGAGTTTTCTACAACAGTGATTGCCAACCAGTGGGCCGGAGACCACTGGTGGTCCATGAGAAATGTCCCCCCCAAAACAATTAATCCAGGCTGTGCAGGAACACAAGACTTGCCTCACTTGCATTGTGAACAACAGGAGGTAGTGCGGGGGGAGGGGGGGGGGGAAGGGCAGGAGGGGAACTTACCCCACTCGCCCCACAGCCTGGCCTGGCCACTGGGCTGCTTCTTTCTTCTTCTGCTTTTGACTGCACGCAAGGAAAGCAGCAAAATTCTTTGTTTCTCTGCCCCAAACTCCACCAGAAATGAGTCTTTGGGATCCTGCAAGGCCTCCTGCTCCAAGAGGTTGAGCCGGCAAAGACTCATTTCTGGCACAGTTTGGGGGAGAGAAAGAAAAGCTTCTGCTGCTTCTGCTGCTTTCCTTGCAGGAAGCCAAAAGTCTCTCTTTCTCTCTCTCTCCCCCGAGAACGGAGATGGTATCCCACGATCCCAAACAAAGAATGATCAATCGGGAGGAAACTGGGATGAAGAATTTTCCTGCAGACTTTTTTGGGGATTTTCCCAGGGTCTCTGGTCTGCGGGATTTAAATTTTTGAGCTTGGTAGGCCCTGTTCTACAACATACAGTGTAAGGATTGCAACAACCACATTTTAGCACTCCGATTTATACCAAATAAAGACTATTTGATAAAGAACCAGAACAACTAGACACAAGAACAGTTTTTTCTCAAATGCCATCGCTCTGCTAAACAAATAATTCCCTCAACACCGTCAAACTATTTACTGAGTCTGCATAACTATTACTATTATTGATCTTCTCATCCTTCCTTTCACCCATCTCCTCCCACTTGTGATTGTATGACTGTAACTTTGTTGCATGTATCCTTATGATCTATATGATTGGATTGCTTATTTGTATCCTATGACTATCATTAAGTGTTGTACCTGATGATTCTTAATGAATGTATTTTTTCTTTTATGTACACTGAGAAGCACATGCACCAAGACAAATTCCTTGTGTGTCCAATTACACTTGGCCAATAAAAGAATTCTATTCTATTCTATTCTATTCTCCATTCCATGTTCTATTCTATTCTATATTCAACCCACAATTCTGGGCATCATAAATTCTGGCAGCGTTTGTCACAGACTGGAGTCAAATTTGTGCTTTGGTCTAATCTAAGTTTTCCTGAGGGTACTTTTCCAAAACTCAACGCCCTTCAAATAGGTAGATGACAGTCTCCATCTTCCCCAGCCAGCAAGTGTAGGTACCAAACTTGAAGGACATCAGATGGTGTTAAGGGAAAAAAATAAGAGCTGTCTGTGGTCCTGTTTGAGAAATGATGAATGTTAATTCTTGGCCGGCTAGGTTGGAAAGTGTGATGGCGCTGCTGATAAAATATAAAGACGGGCAATTAATACAGGCTGTCAGGTAAGTTTTAAAGGCAGCCTGTAGTCAGGGATCGGCAAGTTGATTTCAGACTGACCAGAGGAAAATCTCTCACCCTCCAGACATTGTCTGGCACTCTACCTCGCCATAGCAACTTCGTTTATGACAGATGGATGCGGCTTTATTTTTATCAGGCCATTAATTCTCATACCATTCATGTCTAAACATTGCTTGCCTGTAAAAGATAAGATGCTGGAATCCCCGATGGTTTCAAATTTAAGATCAAATCCAATTTAGATTGTGAACGATGAGGCAGGGGACTGTAGGAATGGAGGTCAGCTGGTCTTCCTGGATGTTCTTTTCCTGCCTTCCTTCCTTCCTTCCTTCCTTCCTTCCTTCCTTCCTTCCTTCCTTC
>BLBF01000060.1:963561-973905 GCA_015471245.1 Laticauda colubrina | reverse complement strand
AGAAGAAGAAGAAGAAGAAGAAGAAGAAGAAGAAGAAGAAGAAGAAGAAGAAGAAGAAGAAGAAGAAGAAGAAGAAGAAGAAGAAGAAGAAGAAGAAGAAGGGGAGGAGGAGGAGGAAGGCAAACATGCCATCCCCATCAAAGGAAAATTTGGTTTCTTCTTGGTTCTCTCTAAGCGGGGTTCCTATGATATACATGCAGTCATTGACTTACAAACATTTGTTTAAGTGACCATTGGAACTGAAAAAAGTGACTTATGACTGTTTTTCTGCAAAGCGTAACAGAGTTGGGAGGGACCTTGGAGGTCTAGTAGTCCAACCCTCCTGCTCAAGCAGGAGATTCTAACCCATTTCAGACAAATGGTTGTCCAATCTCTTCTTCAAAACCTATAACTTCTCGAGGCAAGTCGTTCCACTGATGGTTTTCACTGCCTGGAAATTTCTCCTTAGTTCTAGGTTTCTACTCTCCTTGATTAGTTTCCATCCTTATTGCTTCTTGTCCTTGAATCCTTTCTAAAGTCACAACATGTTTTTTATATCGTGGCAACACTTCACGTGATCTTGATTCTGGGCTTCGGTTAACGCAACCTAGGTCACCGTTGGCTTTTTTTCTTTTAAAAGTTTTTATTTTTTAAAACAAACATATGCAAACAAAACATAAAAAACATCTTCCATTTTATATCCATACAGTGTGTCAGTTGGTTACTAATCTTTTGTGCTATCCTTTTGTTGTCATTACTCCCAGTTTACATTAATTTTCACATTGTCAAACTTGCATATGTTTATATATGTTGGCTTTTTTTCTGGCACCTGCAGCACACTGAGGTTGTGGGGAAGAACTCCTGAGGTTGGTATGAGAAGACCCCCCCCCCCAAAAAAAAAAAAAGTTCAGGACTTGGCACATTCCAAGAATTCTCTGCCCACTCTGATGCCCCTAAGCCAGGGGTTCCCCTACCCCCCAGTCTGTAAATTGGCACTGGGCCACAGCCAGGGGTGGGATTGTACTGGTTCAGACTGGTTTGGGAGAACCGGATGTTTAATTTACATCTGGGTCACTGAACCGATATTTGAACTGACCAGCTGTCCCCTCCCAACCCTCCCCTCTCCTCCCAGGAGTATCCACATGGCCCATTTTCAATGGAGGTAAGTACAGGGTCAGCATGAAGGCTCTGGGAGGGGGGAAAATGGGCCTCCAGAGCCCGTGGGAGGCCATTTTCACCCTCCCAGAGGCCCGAGGGAAGCCTCCGGACTCTGGGCAAGGCAAAAAATGGTCCTCCCAGAAGTTGCAGTAGGCCATGCCCAGCATGGCCACACCCACCCCAGCAAGTAGGCAGCGAACCAGTTGCTGGGATTTTTGAATCCCACCCCTGGCCACAGCATGCCAGAAACCGGGCCATGCAAACAAGCGAAGCCCCATCTGTGGGAAACCATGCCCTCCTCTGTCCGGTCCGTGGGAAGCCTTTTCTCTCTCCACAGAACCTGGTGCCCAAGGGTGCCTGCCTTGACCAACATGCTGAAGGAGCTGTTTGGACGGGCAGCCAACTGTCTCAAAGCCACGAGAAGATATGTCCAGTTGCGTGACTCAACCTCTCCGCACCCACCCCTGACGACACCCTGGTGTTGTGTTGATCGACTCAGCATGTTCTTTCCGTGGAAGTGGGCGGGTGTAGGCATTCCCCCGCATCGTCTTGACAGAAGTGGCAATGGCACTTGTGGCGGTAACAGCTTGTTCTGCTCTGAAACAGCTATTTTAAGAGGCAAAAAAAAAAAAAAAAAAAAAAAACCCAAGAGGAACTTTTCGGGATAATCCGATCCATTGTTCCTGCAAGCAAAACATGGAGTTCCTTAACCCTACTGGTTTTTCTTCTCCTCACCAGCTGTTAACCGAAGGTTGATTTGGCCTCTGAGGGCTGATTATTATCCATTTATTTCCTACTTTCTGAGCTCCCTTTCACTGGATTTGTATTTTCTGCAAAAGCCTCCGTGTTGTGTCATTGGCATAGATAAGATGGATAAGCTCCTTTCCACACTCCCTCCCTTCTTGACTTCCTTCCTTCCATCTTTCTTACTCTTATTCCTCTCTCCCTGTTTCTTTTCTTCCTTCTTCACCTTCCCTCCTCTCTTATTCCTCCCTCACTCCCTTCTCTATCTCTCCCTTATCCCTCCTTCCTTTCCACACTACCTCCCTTCTGTCTTCCTTCCATCCATCCATCTTCCTCTTAACCTTCTTTCCCTGTTTTTTTTCTTTCCTTCCTTCCTTTTCAACCTTCCCTTCTCTTGTTTCTTCCTTCCTTTCTGCCAAACTGCAGACAGGTGGCTGCAGCAGAGGTAACCTGCAGTCCTGCACTCTAGCCACTGCACCACTGAGTGCTCTTAATGCCAACATAAAGGTTCTTAATGACACCAACATCAAGGTGCTGCCTTCTTCCCTGACCATTGACGTTGCACGCCCTGTTATCTCTCTTCCCATCCCCTACACACACACACACACACACCCCTTTCAGGGAAGTGCCAAATCCAATGTTTTCTGCAACCAGCAATGCTGGCCATTTTCCCCCCCTCCCCCATCACAACGGATTCACGGCCAGATAATAACAGCTTTTAGTGGGCAGCAGCCATTAGGTTTGAAAACAGTCATCGCTTCCTGAGCCGTTTCGAAAGGTGCCCTTTAAAAACCCCCAAGACTGATGAGCTTCCCATCCCGAAAGCTATTTGGTGGCCGACAGCTGCCAAGAGAAGCGGAGGCAACATTTCCCTTTCTATCTCTCCCTCTCTCTCTCCTCTCCTCTCCTCACCTGCCCACTCCCAGTTTTAGAGGACTGAAGATTTGTTTGCAAAAACAGCCAGGAATGATGGTGATGGAGCCCCAGAGAAAACACTTCATTGAATTCTTCCAGGCTTCCTAAAAGCCCGACGTGTTTTTTTCCAACTGCAGGACACATTCTAAGGCAGAATATAGATAGAATGTTGGAAGGGACCTTGGAGGTCTTCTAGTCCAGCTCCCTGCTCAAGCAGGCAATCCTATTCCATGCCAAACAGATTAGTTGTCCAATCTCTTCTTGAAAACCCCCAGTGATGGAGCATCCACAACTTCTGAAGGCAGTTTGTTCCACTGGTTGATTGTTCTCACTGTCAGGAAATTTCTCCTCAGTTCTAGGTTGCTTCTCTCCTTGGTTAGTTTCCATCTGTTGCTTCTTGTCCTGCCTCCTGGTGCTTTGGAGAATCCCTCTTCTTTGGGGCAGCCCCTCAAATATTGGAAGACTGCTCTCATGTCCCCCCTAGTCTTTGTTTGTGGCAGGGGTTGCCCCAAAGAAGTCAAGCTATTCTCCAAAACACCTGAGGGCAGGACAAGAAGCAATGGATGGAAAACTAATCAAGGAGAGTGAAATAAGACGAAATTTCCTGATATTGAGAACAATTAACCAGTGGAACAACTTGCCTTCAAAAGTTGTGATTGCTCCATCACTGGAGGCTTTTAGGAAAAGACTAGAGTGCCATTTGTCTGAAATGGTATAGAGTTGCTTGCTTGAGCAGGAGGTTGGCTAGAAGATCTCAAAGGTCCCTTCTAACCCTGTTATTGTTAAGTAATAGATGAAAGATTATCAAAAGGAGATCCAACCTAGAACTAAGAAGAAATTTCCAGACACTGAGAACAATTCACCAGTGGAACGACTTCCCTCCGGAAGTTGTGGATACTCCAACACTGGAAATTTTTAAGAAGAGATTGCACAGCCATTTGTCTGAAGTGGTCTAGGGTTTCCTGCCTTAGCAGGGGGTTGGACTAGAAGACCTCCAAGGTCCCTTCCAACTCTGTTATTCTATTCTAGTCCCTCTTTTCTCTTGACTAGCCAAACCCAAACCCTGCAACCCTTCTTCCTTCGTTTCAGCCTCCAGCCCCCTAACCCTCTTGGTTGCTCTTCTCCGCACTCTTTCCAGAGTCTCAACAACTTTTTTTGTTTTAATCTGTGAACAACTAATACATTTATTTATTTTGCTTTTCCTCCAAGGAGTTTAAGGTGGTGTGTTTAATTTTCCTCCAATCTTAAAGACAAAATTCCCCCGTCACCCTCCCCTCCCCCCACACGCACACACAAAAATCTCCATTGGGACCTGTAGCTCTGAGCCACCTTTCAAATTTGATGCCTGTTTTCTTTTTTCTTCATTCCAGCTGTAATCCTTAGGGTCTGTAGTACCTCCGCTGGGTTAGCACTTCTTTCCATGCTCAGACTGTTATGGGCTAGATTGCCACTTCAGCCATTCCCAGTGGGCTTGCCTTCCCTCTTGGGGGCTCTTGAAAAGATGCAGGATTCGAAGTATCTATGTACCCAAAAGCTTGTCTAATCACACAAGTAAATACACAGCGTAGACAAGCTGTGAAGCAGAATCGTATAACGGCAATATCATAAGCAGTTGATATCCCCGAGTAGCTACTTAGAGATAAAATTAATCTGTCTTGCTGAATTGGAAAAGGAGCTTAATGCTTTTTTTCATCGCCTTTTCCTAATAATTTTGCTCACCGGAAATATCCCTTCGCCCCCTGTATGGTAGGTTGATGGCTTCATTATACAGATAGGCCTCTATGTAACACCGTTAGTGACCGTACAGTTACTATGTCACTGAAAAAAGTGACTTACAACCGTTTTTCACACTTATGACCAACTGCAGCATCCTCATGGTCAGGTGCTGTTCTGGCCAAGGCTTCCCGAGACCATAATTAAGCACACGCTTAGTCCAAACAACTCTTGTTTTATTTCAATGCTGGGAATTATGTTCATTCCCAGCCGGTAATGAGCCCCAAACTGTCCCTCGAGATAAGCACCCACCTTTCTCTCCTTTGAATTGCTACCAACAACTAAAGTGCCAAATGAACTGAAAAAAACCCAACTGAAGTACAAAGTCCACACAGAGCTTCAAGGTTTAATCAGAACAGAATGAATGACTTTGCTTCCTGCAAAGGTCTCTTCACCTTTGTCTGTCCTTTATCCCTTAGGGGAGGGCCAATCACCTCCCAGCCTTATTTCCCAATTGCCCTTTTTGTCTTAACTGTTCTTGCCTTCTGGCAGCTCTGCGCACATGTGCACTGGAATCAGGCTCCCCTTGCTCCTCTTCCTCGCTGCTGCCAGACTCTGGAGGCAGCATCGCACTCCCAGATGGTCCTGGCCACATCTCTGCATTGGACGCAGGACCCTTGTCCGAGTCCTCTGCAGATTGCAAGACTGGTCCCCATTCTTTCCCACTGTCCGATTCCGCTGCTGTCTGCACAGGCTGCCGGTGAACCACCACAGGTGTTCAAATTTCAGATGCTTGATGACTGATTCATATTTATGATGGCTTCAGTGTTCTGGGGTCATGTGATGCTGCTCTGGTGACCTTTGGCAATAAGCCAAGTCAGTGGGGAAGCCAGATTTACTTAACGATTGGGTTATTAACTTAACTTAACAACTGCGGTCACAAAGTGGAGCAAAAGTCCTTAACCGATGTCTCACTTACATAAGTTTGGGCCTAAATTATGGGCGTAAACCGAGGACTACCTATTCTCATTCAGCCATACAAGGAACAGAACTCTCTTAGAGAGAGAGAAGAAAAAAGGGGGGAAATTTTCAAAACATCACCAATGAACAGCAGGTGGATACAGGGGAAATCCTCGAGTTATGACTGCCATTGCAGCCAGAATTTCCATTGCTAAGCAAGGTGATTAAGTGAGTCACTCTTAATGGATTGAAGCAAATCAAATTCAGGAGTTCAGTGAATCATACAGGCCCCGGGAAGCTGAGATTTTGTGCAGAAACTCTTGAGATGCTCTCAGCCGGTTGAACCATGACAGCTCCAATTTGCACAGCTTCAGGCAAGGACCTCACCTGTGAGAATGTCACTTAAATGCCCCTTTTCCTATAAATCAGGTTGTCTGTCCCTTGGACGAATGAGAACCAGCCTTAGTAGGGCCACACTTGGAATGCTGCATCCAGTTTTGGTCGCCACAATGTAAAAAAAAGAATATTGAGACTCTAGAAAGAGTGCAGAGAAGAGCAACAAGGATGATGAGGGGACTGGAGGCTAAAACATACAAACTGGAACTGGGTATGTCTAGTTTAATGAAGAGAAAGCTTAGAGGTGACATGATAGCAATGTTCCAGCATCTCCGGGGCTGCCCCAAAGAAGAGGGAGTCGAGCTATTCCCCAAAACACCTGAAGGCAAGAAAAGAAGCAATGGGTGGAAACTAACCAAGGAGAGAAGCAACCGAGAACTGAGGAGAAATTTCCTGACAATGAGAACAATTAACCAGTGGAACAACTTGCCTCCAGAAGTTATAAATGCTCCAACATTGGAAGTTTTTAAAAAAGATGTTGGATAACCATTTGTCTGAAGTGATGTAGGGTTTCCTGCCTAAGCAAGGGGTTGGACTAGAAGACCTCCGAGGTCCCTTCCAACTCTGCTATTCTAATTCTTATTCTATTCTATTTGATTCCCATAAAGAAACTTCCATAGGCAGGACAAGAAGCAATGGGTGGAAACTAATAAGGAGAGAAACAACCTCGAACTAAGGAGAAAATTTCCTGTACAATTCATCAGTGGAACAACTTGCAACCAGAAGTTGTGAATGCTCCAACACTGGAAGTTTTTAAGATGAGACTGGACAACCATTTGTCTGAAGGGGGTAGGGTTTCCTGCCTAAGCAGGGGATTGGACTAGAAGACCTCCAAGGTCCCTTTCCGACTCTGTTATTCTATTCTATTCAAGCAGAAGCCTGGATGGCAAGGAGGTAAAACCAGAGAACTGTGCTCTCCAATTCATTTGAAACCATTTCCTCCTTTCAATCTTAGCCCAAGGCTGCTATCTTTAAAACAAAAACAAAAATAAAATAAGAGCTATGCAAATCAAATGATGATTAATAGCCACCCTGAATGATGTGTGTGCACTAGATGGGCAGGATATAAAAAAAATAATTGGCATATCGTCTTGTCTTGTCCTTGAGTGACAAAAGGACTGCTGTTGCTAGGATTTACCCGAGGTTTTTTAAAACTCGTGATCCACCCGAGAAGACCCGGTGGCATCATAGACAGTTCACAATGCACAATGTGCTTAATTGCTCCTTATTTAAGGACTTGTGGCTGAATTCAGGTCGATCTTTGGCAGTGTGTGTGTTGGGGAGGGGGATGGAAATGTTTAGGTTTAGCATTTGATATGCACACATTAAAAAAAAGCAAATTCAATCTTAGGCTGCATTAACAGAGGGATAGAATGAAGAATGGTTGCAGGAACTGGGCCTGGCTAGTCTAGTGAAGAGAAGGACCAGGGGAGACAGGAGAGCATCTTCCAATTTTTGAGGGGCTGCCACAGAGAGGAGGAAGAGGGGGTCAAGCTGTTTTCCAAAGCACCTTTAAAAGGCCAGACAAGGAATAATGGATGGAAACTAAACAAGGAGAGATTTAACCTGGAAATAAGGAGGAATTTTCTGACAGTGAGAACAATCAACCGATGGAATAGAAGTTTGGAAGTTGTGGGAGTTTCATAACTTGAGACTTTCAAGAAGAGATTGGTCTGCCATCTGTCAGAAATGGTGTAGGGTCTCCCACTTGGGCAGGAGATTGGACTAGATGACCTCCAAGGTTCCTTCCAACTGTTATTATTTTATTTTGGTCAATTAAGTATTTAATATGTGCCAGCCCAGGAAATAGATTGATTCGATAACCCAAGTTTACACATGTCGGAATGCAAATAGACTTGTACTTAACAAGGACGCAAATCATAGAAAACAGAACCTAGAATAATAGGGTTGGAAAGGACCTGGGAGGTGGTCTAGGCCATCCCTCTGCTCAGTTATAGTCACAAAATGTCTGCAAGAAAGCCACCAAACTAAGAGGCCCCCAAGGACCCCACAGTTCAACCCCGAGCTACAAATATACTCTTTTATCGACAATTACTTAAGCCTTCTAGCCAGATTTTAGTATTTTGTTGAAGTAAGGAAGAAGAAATGCATGTTTGATCCTGCAAAAAAGGGGCTGGGGGGCTGGATGGGAAGAGGGAGATGTAATAAAAGTTTTCAGAATGAAGATAATCTGTATGTCTATATAGATATATAGATATATTTTCTTAAGTTTTCACGGGTACTTACATGTATGGTATTCAGCTTTGTTCAGGTATTTTCCCATGTCATTATAGTTGTGCTTTTAAAGTTGTAGCAACGTTTCGGCAGAATCTCATCTGCCATCATCAGGCTTCTGTGTGTGTGTGTGTGTGTGTATTTTTTTTCGTAGATTTTCACGGGTACAGGTATGCAGGTCTAGGTGTGTTCGGGTCTTTTCCCGTGTAAAATTAAGAGTATCTTGGCGACATTTGGGCGAGGTCCCACTCGCCATCCTCAGGCTGGTGCTTTTGGCTTCGTGCCAGTATATATATATGCAAAAGACCCCTCATGCATCATCACAAAATCACCAGAACATCAAGCCTACAAACTTGCAATTTGGCCCATATGTTCCTCTTGGCTTCTAGAGGCTCACCAAGAAAGGATTATTTGAAATGACCATCAGAGCATTAGTATTTCCTATATTATTATTATCAACACGCTCTGATGCTAAGGAGTTCTACTCCCCTCCCCACCTGAAAAGAAATCTCTTCCAAATGCAAAACACAACCAGAAGAGAGGAGTTTCAGTTTTAGTTTCACAGCATCACGAAGCTTTAGTACAGAAGCAGTTGAGCTAAGCCACGCCTAGGCTCCTTGCTGTCTCTTTCTTGCTCACACAGCAAACACTGCTTCAGCTTCCAAACAGCCCTCAAGTCTCTCACACACTGACAGGATGCTCGTCAGATGAATACCGATGGATGCTGGTCGGCAGAGGCAGAATTTTTCCCCCTTATTTTCCTCCCTCAAAACTAAGCCCGACCACATAGTTTCGTAGCAAAGCACAGGTATAGAGCTAGTTCTTCATAAGAGAGATACTTTTTTGGCATTGGTAAACTTTGGATCCAGAGAAGCCAAGTTAACCAAATCACAGACCCAATCAAGATCTTATCAAAGACAGTCAGTCATCTTGGAGTCAAAAAAGAGTCCTCTAAATACATCCCCAGCTATATATGTATGTATATATGTATACTAAAAAAAAAAGAACACCTTATTTTTAATGCTTCTCAAATCCACCAGAGGGCACACTTAACCATTGATCTCACCTGGCCATTTACTCTTTCAGCACCTGGATAAATTTACCTTCGTTCCTGTTCCTTCCAATCCTCCGCCCTGGTTTATTACAGGATTATTCCTGGTTTATTCGAGGGCTATTTCTGTTTTATCATAGGCCTATTCCTGGTTTATCGTAGCTTAGCTCACACTGGAGGAAGAACAGGTGGAAATACTTCTAATCTTGGGCTTGAAGTAGGCGGGGCCCTTGCTGTTATTTGTGGAGTAAATATGGAGGCAAAATATAACGCTAAGTTTTTTAATAGATTACGAAGAGCTTATTATTCCCAGTTTACTTTACCTTGCTCAGCATGCCCTTCATGATAAGCTATTGATAACTCTTACATTTCTGAAGGATGTAGACCATGGAATAATAATAGGCTTGGAAGGGACCTTGAAGGTCTTCTAGTCCAACCCCCCTTGCTCAAGCAGGATACAAATAGCTGCCCACTCTCTTCTTGGAAAAGCCATGGAGATGGAGCAGCATCCACAACTTTTAAAGGTAAGCTGTTCTACTGATGAATTATTCTCACTGCCAGATGTTATATTAGAAGCAATATGTGTGTGCATGTGTTCCAAAGGATATAGGAGTTTTCCTTCACTACCGACTTCTAAAACCAGGCTAGCATTACTGGGAGGAAGTTAAATTGTCTCAAGAGGCAGATCTTAGTCGATGAGAGAGAGTTTTGAATGAGGAGAAGGATCAAGTCTCCAGCTTGTACAGCTAGTTGTAACCACAAATAATCTCATTATCCTTATTCACTAGTAGCAAAAATGTCCATTTGCTAATAGCTGGTACAGATCTGTTGAATAAATCAGGGGTGTCCAACCGGGGCAGTTTTAAGACTTGTAGACTTCAACTCCCAGAATTCCCCAGCCAGGACAGGGAATTCTGGGAGTTGAAGTCTCACCTCTGGTATCAATATCTTGTGAGTAAGGCCACCGGATTTAAGCTACAAAAATCCATTTGGTCACTAGGTGGTGGGAAAGACTTATATGAAACAATGCCCTGATAGTCATTTGAAGTTCTAAAATCTGGTAGTTCTAATTTTATTCCTCCTTTTTCCAGTGATTGTTTTGCAGAATTTTCTTCAGATTGGCTGCTAAATTAGTCTGTCTGTCCGTCTTTCTTTCTTTCTTTCTTTCTTTCTTTCTTTCTTTCTTTCTTTCT
>BLBF01000060.1:948111-960546 GCA_015471245.1 Laticauda colubrina | reverse complement strand
GAAGGAAGGAAGGAAGGAAGGAAGGAAGGAAGGAAGGAAGGAAGGAAGGAAGGAAGGAAGGAAGGAAGGAAGGAGGAAACTGAGCGCCCCTCAATCGCTCGTCGGATTGAAAGGGAAAGAAAGAAACGCCTCGGTCAAGGTAGACCCGTAGCTGGATCGGGGGGCAGGAAAAAGCCCCCCCCCTCCTCCTCCTCCCCCCCGACCCAGGGCCCCAATCCTGACCCGCTCCTCCGGACGCCGGGGAAACCCCCCCCCCTTCCCCACGCCCTTCCTGGGCGTCCACGCGGGGTGTGTTTTCAGCACCTCGGAGAGCTCCGCGACATGGCCAGCCCGCAGCAAGGCGAGAAGCAGCTGTTCGAGAAGTTTTGGGAAGGGACCTTCCGTGCCGTGGCGACCCCCAGGCTGGGAAGCATCATCATGACCCAGATCACATCCCGTGCCAAGCCCCTGGCCAGGTAAGACCTCCGTCCCGGCCACTCATGGACCCGAGATCCCAGATCTCTCTCTCCGCTGGTTGGTTGGCTGAGGGTCTTCTCTGTTGGGAGAGTTGATGGGTCATGGGAAGGCCGTTCTCATCGGGAGGAGGGTGTTCATCACTGGGCAGGGTTGCAAACTTTTGCCAAGGTCCTGGGGGAGCAGAGCAAGATTTCGTCTCGGATTCCTTGAACCTTCGTCAAAGCAAATTATATTCACGGCAGCGGCCACCGCTACATGTATTGCGTTGATGACCATTCATATTATTTACAACTCCGGCTTCTATATGCGCCTCCAATTCCCGCTGACATTGTGTTATCGTTCTGTTAATACTGCTGTTGCTACTGCTCTTTATTTCTGAGGTCTACTTTGCTTGGCTCGACCTTCGGGTGAATCTTCTTTTGGGTTGCTTTGGATTTGAGTTGATCTCAGATGCTTTTTCAGATGAATTTTCCCTTCTTCTTCTTCTTCTGTTCCATGCCAAAGGAAAAGGATGGTTCTTAATCTGACCACCCAGTGATGGCAAACATCCTTATGGATACAGAAGGATGACCCAAGAATATCAATTTTTCTGACAGATTGATAGAGATAGATTGATCACGTAATGGATTTGCTGTGACCTTCAAAGATCCAGACAGGAAGGGACATTTTCAAGAGACAGAAATGCAGATGTGTACAAATTATTTGGTTCAAAAAAGTGAAGGAGGAATATTATTTAGCCATAAGTATTTTCCTTCTGTTTTAAACTGCATTGGCCATGCCAGTTTCATGCATTCCTGAAATAAAACTCCAGCAGGGTTATTTCAATGGTGAGAGAAGATAAACACCCCTGGGATTTCTCATTGAGGAATATTATGGATTAAGAAAGAAGAATGTAGAAACTAGATGTGTTATCCCTCTACAGTGTGTCAATTAAGAGTGTCGGTTTAGGACGGTGAGAACCTAACTCCTTGTTCAGCCATGGTTTTTTCCTGGCTCTTTCTACTAGTCATTCTCTCTCCCTCCAGCCTATCCCATGTGGTTGGGATGAAAATTAAGGAAGGGAGAGAAGGAAGAGGGAGGGGAAGAGGAAGAGAGAAGGAGAGGGAGAGAGAAGGAGGAGAGAGGGAGGGAGAGAGAGGGAGAGGGAAGAAGAGAAAAGGAGAGGGAGAGGGGGAGAGAGAGGAAGAGAGGGAAAGAGAAGTAGAAGCAGGGAGAGAGGGAGAGAGAAGGAGAGGGAGGGAGAGGAAGAGAGAGGGAGAGATGCATATTGCATTGAATTCTTGGAGAAATATAGGACTTGTAAAGACTAGAAACCATAATATGACTTCCCAGAGGAGGAATTCTAGTGATAGTTTCATCCAAGCTTTTATAGCATTACTTCAGGTGCCTGTCTGGAGAAGATGTGTCACCAAGGAGCTCGCTGGAGGACAACTATGTGTAACCTCTTGGCCTTGGTAGCAAAGAGGGGTGTTCTTGATAGCTTCCCTGTCTGTTTTTCTCCTTGAATTGGCCCAAAATAACACTCGCTCATTAGGAACAGGAGCAGAGCAGTGGTAATATAGTGTACGAGTTGTTGTACAAAAAGTAGTGGAGTCTTTTCTCTATTTGCTTTCAAGGTAATTGACAGGCGGTCTCTGGAGAGGCTGTTTCAGGGCTGTTTTGCCATCCCTGACTAACAATATCCTCAAAATCACAATGCACCAGGGTATATCCTTGTGACGTTGGGTCGGAAGTGAGGAAGCTCTTAGAGAAATGAGTCTCTCTTAACAGAGGAGCAGGAGACTACAAAATGTGCACCGTCGCATTTCGTATTTATGTGAAGTTGCTTTGTTGTTGTTGTTGGGAAGAGTTTTGAAGGGGCTGCTTATTTAACGGCTAAAATGACCAAGGTTGTCTGGTCTTGACCAAGGTTGGACTTTAGAGAGAGTGTGAGAGATTAGGAGAAAAGGTTGTAATTTAGGGAAGGAAGGGAGGGAGGGAGGAAGGTGAAGAATTGAAAGTGATAAAGAGAATGATTACAAAAAAGGAAAGGAAGGAAGGAAGGAAGGGAGGGAGGGAGGGAGGGAGGGAGGAAGACAGAAAGGAGAAGAATTGAAAATGATAAAGAGAACGACTATAAGGGAGGGAGGGAAGGAGGAAGGAAAGAAGGAAGGTGAAGAATTGAAAGTGATAAAGAGAAAGATTATAAAAGAGGAAAGAGGGAAGGAAAGAGAAGAATTGAAAGTGATAAAGAGAATGATTATAAAAAAAGAAAAGGAAGAAAGGAAGACAGAAAGGAGAAGAATTAAAAGTGATAAAGAGAATGATTATAAGGAGGAAAGGAGGAAGGAAGGAAGGTGAAGAATTGAAAGTGATCAAGAGAATGATTACAAAAGAGGAAAGGAAGGAAGGAAGGAAGGAAGGCAGAAAGGAGAAGAATTGAAAGTGATAAAGAGAATGATTATAAAAGGAAGGGAGGGAGGGAGGAAGCATTTGCTGTGAGACATGTAAAGTTACAGAATACTGAATAATGGCGTTGGAAAGGACCTTAGAGGTCCTCTAGTCCAACCCCTGCTCAAGCAGGAGACCTTAGATCATTCTGGACAAATGGCTGTCCAATCTTTTTCTTGAAAAACTCCAACTTTTGGAGCACTCACAACTTCCAAAGGCAAACTGTTCCACTGATTAATTGTTCTGGCTGTGAGGAAATGTCTTCTTCCTTTTAGGTTGTATTTCTCGTTAATGATCTCCCACCCATTGCTTCTTCTTGTCCTGCAGCTGATTAATGATGGAACTTGAACCTGATGCTTGATAAGTAATTCAATAAATAAGACCCCTTCATTATTCTTCTGCAGCATTGCCCCCAAAATGTACTCGGGAGGCCTCTCAAAGTTGAGTTTGACTTCACTGAGTCTTTGCTATAGTTTCTGTATGTTTCCCACTTCAAAATGGCAGGGTTTTTTTCCCCCAAAAAAAATCTGAAAAGGAATACATGGACCTGCCATTGTTGGTCTTTATTTCTTCCCAGTTCCCGAGAATCCCCTTAGAAGGACAGTTTTCCCATCTCTCTCTCTCTCTCTTTTTTTTTCTTTTATTTAGTCTGTAAAAAGCCATATGGAATCTGTTCTCCTTGAGTGCAGCTGTAGAAGAAATTAATCTGTATTTGGGGTGAAATTGGGGCATTTTGTATGAAGTGAAGCCTTTTCTCCAAGGGGATGTCAGAGGAGAAGTGGCTGCAAGTAAGGATTTTTGTGGTCTTCGTGGCCTGTTCCTTCCTGGAAATTGTGCTGCCTTGATTGACCGTATGGCTCTTTTCTATTTCAAACGGTTGACGATCTGCTTGATAAAACAGCTTTCTTTTCACTTTTTTATTTTTTTTGCTAGTTCTCCCCCCCTCCCCTTCTTTCTAATCTGATTCTTGGATCGTTTATGGAGAAATTCTCTTCCCGCATTTCCATGCTTGGCCCACAACAATGGCCGTGTTTTAAATGGTTCCTGATTTCATTTAATGCAGCCATTCGGAGTGGTTGGAAATTTTTAAAGAGCATCCTTTTTTTTCTTCCAAAAAGGAAACAACAGTCAGAAAAGAATATGGCTTAATTATCGAGGGACTCCCAAGGACAATTCAGCTGCCTTTCTTACATCTGTTCTTTCCTCTCACTGTTTATCCATCCATTCATCTCTAACTCTCTCACTCTTGTTTCTTCCTCTGCTCTCCATCTCACTGTCCTATTCATTCATCCATCCATCCATCTCTCTCTGTCTCTCACTCTTGTTCCTTCCTCCTCTCTCCTTTTCAGTATCCTTCCATCCATCTCCATGTCCATCTCAACACTTTCACTGTCCCCCCCCCACCCTTCCTCCCTCCCTCCTTCCCTCCTTCTTACTGTCCATCCATTCATCTCTCCATCCCACTGTCCTTCCATCTATCTCCATCACCCTCTCAAACTCTCCTACTGTCCTTCCTCCATCCCTGTCTCATCCATCCATTCTTTTCCCCCACATCCCACTCACCTTCCTTCCATCTCCATCTCCCTTTCCAACCCTCTCATTGTCCTTCCTACCTTCCTCCTTCTATCTATCATCCTTTCATCATCCCTCCATCCTTCTATCATCCCTCCATCTTTCCATCCATCCATCCATCCATCCATCCACACGTACGTGTATATATATATATATATACACACATCCCACTGTCCTTCCACCCATCTCCACCATCTCCATCTCCAACACCCTTCCAACTAGGGGGATCTCAAGACATAACTGCCAAAAACTTTGCGTCCTGTTGCTTTTTAAGGTATGCACCTAAATATACCCAGCACAATTTCCTAGCGGTGTTTTTTTTTCTTTTAATAAAACAAATTCCCCCTCAAAACCTACCAGGGAAAGAACCCTCCCAACTGAGAACAAATGATTTTGTTTGGTTGCAAACTCCCCCAACTTATTTATGGACAGCTAAATTATTCCAACATTCTTTGGGGATAGTAAAACTGTCCAATCACTTCTCAACATAGGATTTTCTCCTAGAATTCATAGTGACACCAGATTTTTTGGGAGGGTAAAAAAATATCCCATCCCCTGGAGAGAATTTCCTTCTGATCTTCCCCGGGTGAAGTGCAAAATTAGACAGATTGCAAAACCCCTGGAGAGAAGTTTGTAACACAGAAGGCAAACCATTCCCACAACCAACATTTTACGGCATGTCATTGCTTTGGTTTCCAAATCTCACCTTTCTCCCCTGAAATTTTCACTAGCAATTTTTTTTTCCTCTGAAAGAACAACAACAACAAGCAAATTCTCTTTCACCAAAGTTGAATGAGAGAGAATGGTGGGAGAACGATGCAGCATTTCTGAGTTACTACACCAAGGAAACCGGGTGTTTGTGACATCGCTCTGTGTGTTTTACCCAAAGCTGTCACTCATGCGCAGCGTCGATCACTCAAAATCTGAGGAAGCGAGTAAGACTGCTTACTGGAGATGAAAGGAAGGAAAAAGAGATTGTAAGGTGTTGAAGAGGAATCACTTTTCATCCCTTTGCAATCTGTGACATGATAGCAGTCTTCCAGGACTTGAAGGGCTGTCATTGAGAAGAGGGGAGTCAAGCTATTCTCCAAAGCACCTGAGGGCAAGACAAGAAGCAACGGATGGAAACTCATCAAGGAGAGAAGCAACTTAGAACCAAGGAGAAATTTCCTAAACTCTGTGATCATATTAAGATCAACTGCGTTCTTTTTGCTGATGATGTAAAGCTATTCAACACCACTGACAACACTGCTACCCTTCAAAATGTCCTCAACTGTGTGTCAGAATGGTCACACAAATGACAACTTCAAATCTCAACAAATAAATGTTCTATCTTATATATTGGCAACAAAAAAAAAAAAAATCAGAAAATAAAATACAAGCTGAATAGTGAAGACCTTGTTGATGACCTCAACTATGTCAAGGATCTTGGAGTACTCATCTCTAATGATCGAATTGCCAGAGCCCACTGCAACTACATAGCGTAGCATTAACCTAATCCTACGTAGCTTTTTCTCTGGTAATATCACACTACTAACTAGAGCATACAAAACATTTGCTAGACCAATACTTGAATACAGCTCATCAGTCTGGAACCCACGTTACGTATCCGATATTAATACAGTTGAGAAAGTCCAGAAATATTTCCCAAGAAGAGTTCTCCACTCCTCTACTCATTGCAGAAGACCTTACATCACCAGACTTGAAATTTTAGACCAAGACAACCTAGAACTACGTCGCCTTTGGTCCGATCTAAGTATAGTACATAAAATTATATGTTGCAATGTCCTACCGGTCAATGAATACTTCAGCTTCAACCACAACAATAAAAGCGCAAACAATAGATACAAACTCAAGGTGAATCGCATCAAACTTGATTGCAGGAAATACGACTTCAGCAATAACAGAATGGTCAATGTCTGGAATCCTCTACCTGACTCTGTGGTTTCTTCCCCAAACCCCAAAAACTTTAATCTTAGACTGTCTACCATTGATCTCACCCCTTTCCTAAGAGGTCTGTAGGGGGCGTGCATAAGCGCACCAACGTGCCTACCGTCCCTGTCCTATTGTTTCTGTTTTATTCATATGCATTTCATGTATTCATAACCATGTTTATACTTATACCTGTTATCTAATACTTGCTTGATAAATAAATAAAAATAAATGAATAGTGAGAACAATCAACCAGTAGAACGGCTTGTCTCCAGAAGTTGTGGATGCTCCATCATTGGAGGTTTTCAAGAAGAGATTGGACAGCCATTTGTCTGAAATGGTCTAAGATTTCCTGCTTGAGTGTGTGTGTGTGGGGGGGGGTTGGACTAAAAGTCCTCGAAGATCCCTTCCAACTCTCTTGTACGGTTATTCTGACTTGTTTATTTATTTATTTATTTTCAATCTTGTCTTTCCTCCATGAGTTTAACATGGCATTCTGCATCCCTATAGCCCTTCTCCCACTATGCTACAAAGATAAGGTTGCGCTGAGATTGGTTGGTGATTCAAGGTCATCCAAACCATTCCATGGTCCAATGAACTTGAAACTGGGCCTCTCTCTCTCTCTCTCTCTTTCTTTTCTGGCTTAATCGTGGTCTAATTTGCACATATTTCTTTACATCTTTATTAAACACATTTTTTAATAGCCTTGCCCAACTCACACCAAAGTGATTCCGGGCGGATTACAAAAAATTTAAAATCCCATTTCAATACAATACAACCCATTTGAAAGCCCCCACCCCACCCCATCCTCATGATAGCAACAACACAATCAAATTAGCCACTTGATCAGCTCCAGCTTCATTTGGGGTCCCCAGGCTCGCTGACAAAACTATGTTTTGGGAGTATTGTAGAAAAGCAACAGGGTGAGGGCCAACCCTCCTCTGCTGGGGGGAATGATGTTCCATAAGGAAGGGGACATCATCAAGAAGGCCCTGTTTTGTGGTCCCACCAGATGACAATTCCTAATCAACGAGTCCATAACATACCTTGACTTCCTGTCTTGGTGGGTCAGGTGGAGGAAATGGGAGAGAGAAAATTCTTCAAATAACTGGATTCCAAGCCATGTTTGCACTTGGAACCATTCAGCCTTTTATGCTTTACACAGAATACAGAATAACATAGTTGGATGGACCTTGGAGGTCTTCTAGTCCAACTCCCTGCCCAGGCAGGAAACCCTACACCACTTCAGACAAATGATTATCCAACATTTAAAAAAAATTCCATTGTTGGAGCATTCACAACTTTTGGAGGCAAGTTGTTCCACTGATGAATTGTTCTCACTATTAGAAAATTTCTCCTTAATTCTAGGATAATTTCTTCTCTCCTTGATAAGTTTCCATTCGTTCCTTCTTGTCCTGCTTTACTTAGAGAAGATGGGGATGGTTTTTAAAATTGCACAGAGAAACATCAGCACCCTGTTCTGCACTGATGACACTATTCTGACAGCCAAGCTTGCAAATGATCTGCAGGCTCTAATAATGAAAGTCAAGGCGCAGAGTGGGGGAAAGAAATGAGAATATGATTAAATATCAGGAAGACCAAAACTACTGACAAGCGTAGCAACCTTAGAATTGACAGGTGGAATATTGAAACGGTGGCTGGGCTCTCTGTTTAGTGTCTGCTGTCAATTTGGGGGCCTCAAGAGCATGTGAGCTGATGAGAAGGTTCCACTTTCTAAGTCAGAATCAGAACAGAGCTGGAAGGGACTCTAAAGGCCTTCTAGTCCAGCCCCCTGTACAAGCAGGAGATCTGATGCACTCTCCTTTGCTTTTTAATTATATACATTATTGTTGATTGTTGTTTATATTGCTATCTTATCATTTCTTATTGTAAGGCACCCAGTCATGTTTTATAAGATCAGTAGCTCAATTAATACAATAAATAAAAACTTTTGGTACCCATATTATCAAAAAAAAAGATGTTGAGACTATGGAAAAAGTACAGAAAAGAGCCACAAAGATGATTAGAGGCTAAAACATATAAAGAACAGTTGCAGGAATTGGGTATATCCAGTTTACCAAAATAGAAGGACTAGGGGGGACATGATAGCAGTCTTCCAGTATCTGAGGGGCTGCCCCAAAGAAGAAGGAGTCAAGCTATTCTCCAAAGCACCTGAAGGCAGGACAAAAAGCAACGGGTGGAAACTAACCAAGGAGAGAAGCGACTTAGAACCAAGGAGGAATTTCCTGACAGTGAGAACAATTAATCAGGAGAACGTCTTGCTTCCAGAAGTTGTAGCTGCTCCATCTCTGAAGGTTTTTAAGAAGAGATTTGACAACCCTTTGATCCGGATGGTCTAGGGGCCATGATGGCAAACCTATGGCACGCATGCCACAGGTGGCACGCAGAGCCATTTGTGCTGGCATGCAACCACAGGCAAACTAACCTCACAGCTGATTTTTGGCCCGTTTGAGGCCCTTTTTGGCCTCCCAGAACCTTTGCAGGCCGAAAAATAGGCCCGTTTCATCACTTCCCGTATTTCCGGAAATACCAGAAATGATGAAACAGGCCCATTTTTCGGCCTGCAAAGCATGCAGAAGCTTCCCTCAAGCCTCTGGAGGCTGAAAAAGGCCTCGAACGGGCTGAAAATCATCTGGGAGGTGCAGTGCAGGTAAGGGGATGGTGGGAGGGATTACGGCGCATGCACAGGGGGCATGGGGGCTCATTGCCTTCCAGGTGCTGGCAGGCGAGTGCCACTGCGTGCACAATTTTTGGCACAGGAGCCCAAAAGGGTTAGCCACCACTGGTCTTAGGTCCCCTGCTTGAGCAGGGGGGTTGGACTAGAAAACCTCCAACCAGGGATGGGATTCAAATTTTTTAACAACTGGTTCTGTGGGCATGGGTTAGGTGGTGGGTGTGGCTTGGTGGTCATGTTATTGGTTGGGCATGGCCAACTCAATATCACTCACATCAAGGCACGCATCTTCTCGACTGGCCTCTCATGACTGTGGGGATGCTGCAACAGTTGTAAGTGTGAAAAACGGTCATAAGTCATTTTTTTCAGTGCCATTGTAGCTTTAAATGGTCGCTCCACACAAGTAAAGGATCAACGAAGGAGGGGAAAAAACTCCAGAGAAATTCCTGAGACAGGAAGTCCAGTCCTGCCAAGAATGTAATAAGGGTTAACAGGCAGTTTCCGAAAGCAACACCAGAATGTTTCCTTCCTGCCTTCCTTACAGGATTAGACCAGTAATTTCTTCTAACAAGCGGTTCTCCCAACTGCTTAGAATGTTAACAACTGGTTCTAGTGGATAGGTGCAAATTAGTAGAATCCCACCCCTGTTTCCAACTCCATTATCCTGTTCTTCTTTTTAGAAGCCGTATTTCCTTTTCTGGGGGAGTTGACTTCTCTGTCTGCTCTCCTTAAATGCAGCTGACAAGGCACCAGATCATGGGCCAGTCTCTTCTCCTGACTGACAGTTTGTGCAGTTTGGAAGTCCTGCCTGACTTTTAGCCTGACCCATCTTTCCAGTTGCATTATTTCATCCGTTCACCCCAGTCCCTGCCCTTTAAGGCAGGAGAAAATAAGTCTTCTATGTGACAATCTTTTTCCCCCCAAGAGGACACTTGCTATCACAATGCCATCATGAAATTGGCTGCTACCCCCCCCCCCCCCCGCTGATATCTCTCTCTCTCTCTCTCTCTCTCTCTCTCTCTCTCTCTCTCTCTCTCTCTCTCTCCTGCTTCTGTTAGTCCCTTTTCCCAATCCCCTCCCCAATCTTCCGATGTCCCTCCAAGGCTGACAGTGACGAATCCTGGTAGGTTTTTCATTCCTGGAGGTACACATCAGAGGAAAGAGTATAACAGAGTGCAGCTGAGGACAACGGATGTCTGTCACTCCCTGCTAAGTTGGGGAAAACAAACATAGGCTTTCTCCTAGAGGGACAGAAGAGGAAAAATAGCCAGGAATGGACCTCAGGGAGGAAACGGCTGCACACTGAGTAGGTCTGGAAGGCGCTGTCTGAAGTCCTTGCTTTGTCATTGCTTTGGGTGAGCACTATTAATGTCATCCACAGATGCCCAACAAATCTGACCACAGGCTGCGGTTTTCAGATAGGAAAACCCTTTTGGGGGGATAAGCTTGCTTTTTTGGGGTGTGTGTGGAGATTATTCAGGAAATTTATTGCCACCCATCTAGTGTCATGCCCCTGTCAGAGTCTGAATCCAAAGAGGAAAATGAACAGCTGACAGGGAGTGGGAGTGTGGCTCCGTTAGCTATGGAGGGAACTGGGGAAGGGCAAAGTCCGGCTGGACAGAGCAGGGAAGAGGTAGAACAAAGAAAAGGAAGTTCAGAGGAAGACTCAGGCCCATCTCCTCTTCATCCTAGGCCATGCAGGGAGGAACGGAGAAGGGAGCAACGTGGGCTGCATGGCTTACAGGGGAGGAAAGGACCCTGATTCCCTTCATTAGCCACACCTGGGAAGAGAGTTTAAAAGAGAGGCATGCTGAGTGCTGGGAACAAACATGAGCGTATCTTGTGTTGACTTTGCTTATCTGTGTTCCTGGCATCTTCCCAACCATGCGGAGTTATTGCCATGCCTTCACATCTGGAATTGTTGCTCCTGCCTTGCCAAACTAATTACCTCATCTTGCCTTGATTGGACTTATAGTTACAGTTTGTATTGACCACATTTTGGACTTGATTCTCTGCAGCGAAAGGCTGTTCCTGGGAGAGTTTTTCTCCAGCCCAGAAGGTAACTAGGACATTGGGGGCAAAGTTGGAATGAATAAAGAGACTCCTACTGATTTTCTGACTGTGTTGCCTTTGTGCCACACCCCTTTGAGGCATCACAGCTAATCCCAAATTCTTGTTTCAATATAGCTAGTTCTCGACATACATCCCTTTCTCTAGTGACTGTTTGAAGTTACAATGGCACTGAAAAGAGTGGCCATTATGACCCTAAGATGCTGGCAGCAATAAACCATAATAAACCATTAGCACCAGTCACTGGTATTTGTGATACATTTTCAAATGTTCAGTTGACTGAGCTTCATGTTTAATGAATAAAAGAGATAATAATAATAATAATAATAATAATAATAATAATAATAATAATAACAACAACAACAACAACAACAACAACAACAACAACAATAGGAGGAGGAGGAAGAGGAGGAGGAGGAGGAGGAAGAAGAAGAAGAAGAAGAAGAAGAAGAAGAAGAAGAAGAAGAAGAAGAAGAAGAAGAAGAAGAAGAAGAAGAAGAAGTCGTCTCTGATTTACTGCAGCTTCACCAGTTCTCTTCCACGTATGGATGTTCAGTTTCAAACAGCCAGTGTTGTGTGAAAAGGCCTCTCCTACCCTTTCCAGTTTTGCTGCCTCAGCCTGCTTCATGAGTAATGAGGGCCTGCAGGCAACACCTCGATATTTCTTTTCTTTCTTTCTTTCTTATTCTACTTGTTTTCCTGGAATTAACGCAGCCGAGGGCACTTTGTAAGTGCTGGAAACAGAACAATCCTGAAAAAAAGGAAGAAAAGGATCGGTAGGGGAGAAGGAATGAAAAATGCAAACAAGATTGGCTAAAACATTCAGCCAAAGCTCTCTTCGAAAGAGAGAGAGAGAGAGAGAATCTGTCCAAGTAAGATAAATTATCCTTCAATTTTTCCATGTCCTCTGGATCAAAATCCCTCCCCGACATTCATATGGCTCCTATTTTGTCCAAGAAAGACACTGAAAACCTGGCTCTTTTCCCAGGACTTGATGTAGGGGAGCAGGTGAGCCCTGCGAGAGTTTGTTCTGCAAAACCTACAGCATAGAGGATTTTGGAGGTCATCTAGTCCAACCCCCTGCTGCAGCAGGAGGTCTCATGCCATTCTGGACAAATGGTTCTCCCTCCCTGAGAGAAAAAAATTTCCTCCCTTCCCTACCCGTTTCCTCCCTCCCTCCCTTCTTTCTTCCTTCCTGAGAGAAAACATATATTCCTTCCCTTTTCTTCCCTTTTCCTCCCTCTCTCCTTCCTTTCTTTCTTCCTTCCTGAGAGAAAACA
>BLBF01000060.1:895134-916644 GCA_015471245.1 Laticauda colubrina | reverse complement strand
TCCTTCCTTCCTTCCTTCCTTCCTTCCTTCCTTCCTTCCTTCCTTTCCTGGGATGCATCTTGTCTTTGTGCCATGTTGAAAGGGCTTCATGGCTTCCCATATTCAGCCCAGGAACACAGAGGTCAATTGAGGTTAAATCCAATCAAAACAGCACAAGGTGTAATTAACCCCCAGGAAAACTTTTGCTCTTGGTTTTCTTTTTCTTATCCTTGTCCTTTCTGCTTTCTGAAAGGCTCCCTGAGAAAAAATGGAAAGAAAAGAGACTTAGAATAGGACAATAGAGATGGAAGGGTCCTTGGAGGTCTTCTAGTCCACCCCACTGATCAAGCAGGAGACCTTGTACCATTTCAGACAAGGGGCTGTCCTGGAACTAGATCCCATTTATTTATTTATATTTCAGGCAAGCTGACTGCAATTCGAGTCATTTCCTCCACTGCTTTGTTCCCAAATTAACCTCATTCCGGCGAAAAGATTAGCTTTAACATTTCATGGTGTTTTGTCTGTGAGCGTGTTTCTCACTCGTGTCTGGTTGCACAGTTAAAACTACAGGGACCTGGTAAGGTACAAATGCCTCTCATTGTTTGTGTATGTGTTTAATTCCCTTCTTCTCCTCTCTCCTCCTCCTTCTCCTTCCTCTTCCTTCTCTTCTCCTCCTCCTTCTCCTCTTCTTCTTCCTCCTGCTCTCCTTCTCCTTCTTGTTCTTCTTCCTCCTCCTCCTTTTTCCAGTGAGAACCATGTTACATAGACCACATTCCTGTTAGACCTGTCCTTGATTGGGAGTTATGATTATTATTACATTTTTTAGCTTTTGACAAAGTCCCCAAGGGAATTACTACTTCCAGACATCTCATTACAAGCCACCAATATACGTAGAGATGAACTTGATTCTTTCTCTCTCCCCGTCCCTCTGTTCGTTCCTTCACAATGATTAGGTGCTATAATTAAGAGAACGCGGCATCTGATTTCTAATCTTTCTCTCTATTTAAATTTAATTGATTTCTCTCTGACTGAATCACCTTCCACCCAGCTTAGCCTGAGCTGGGAATAAGCTTCTTGCATTATAAAACTGCTTTTTCCCTCCGCTCGACTTGCTTGAGGACAAGGGTGTCCAACTTTGGCAATTTTCAGACCCATGGACTTCAACGCCCAGAATTCCCCAGGTGCCAGCTGTGCACCTCTGCTTGGACACTTGTGCTTTTAGACCCACATTTGCAAGTGCAGGAATCTTCTCTGCGAACGGTTAGCGCTTGCTGCAAGGTAAAGATTTCCCTTGCACATATGTGCTGGTTGTTTCTGGCTGTAGGGGGCGGTGCTCACCTCCGTTACAAAGCCGAAGAGCCAGCGCTGTCCCCCAAGGCGTCTCCGTGGTCATGTGGCCGGCAGGACTAAACGCCTTTGAAGGCACACGGAACACTGTTCCCTTCCCACCAAAGGGGCCCTTATTTTTCTACTTGCATTTTTTTTACGTGCTTTCGAACTGCCAGGTTAGCAGAAGCTGGGACAAGCAACGGGAGCTCAATCCATTATGTGGTGCTAGGGATTCGAACTACCCAATTGCCAACTTTCTGATTGACAAGCTCAGCATCTTAGCCACGGAGTCACCGCATCCAGAGTGGCGAAGCACTTGCTTAGAGTTATACCAAGGTCAATGGGAATTCAAAGGAAGTTGGAGTTGGTTCCTTGGTGACTACGTAAGGATTCTAGGCTGATTCCTCTTTTAACTCGGTCTCCAGGTTCTGCCATTCCTTCTCTTACACATTCAATTCAGTTTGCTTTATTGATTAGCCCTTGGGCTATGTCAAAGTGCAGAGTTCCAGACACAAATTATTACCAAAATCTGATTAAAAACAATTTAAAATGCAATGGGATAAAATATGATTTAAAATGAAATTGGAATAAAATAACGATTAAAAATGAAATTTTACACATTCTTAATTATTATTCAGAAGGCAAGATTGGCTTTTTTTTGGGGGGGGGGGAAGGTCTTCCAGACACCTTAAAATAGGTTCTGCCATCCTACCAGATTACACTGTTTGTAGGCTTAGAGTGCACGCTAGCCTATTTTGGGTGATTATAGTTTTCAACTCTTTTAATTGCATTTTAATGGCTTTGTTTTTAATTATTTTGATGGTTTGGTTGTTGTTATTTCAACCGCATGCATTGCCTGGAGTCACCCAGCATGAAATAGGCAGCTACATAAATTTATTAAATGAAAGAGGGGAAAAATGGTAAAGTATTGCTACAAAATAGTACGGCTGGGAATTCAGGATCAATGTCTTTCAACCCTTCTCAAAGCCTGGGGAGAAATTTATGCGCCCACCCCAGGAACACCCTGGCTCCTTTGATCAAAGATACATAAATGGAAGACAAATTAAGCCATTTTGTCTGCAGGATATCAAACACCACTCAAGAATAGCCTGTTGCAGAAAAGAATCAGTAACAGTTGCTGTAATAACAAATACCCATAATAATTATAAATATTATAGGTAGAAACTATTATTACTTCTGTAACAGTATAACGATATTTGTATTAACAATGTGTATGAATAATAAATAATTAATAATATGCCATGACATAATAAGCATCTTTAATAATTATAAATAGAGGTAGAAACTATTTCTGTAGCAATGTAATAACATGCTTATTAATAATATGTAAATTTATATTAATAATTAATAGCATCCTGTAATAATATGCTGTAAAAAGCCTATGAAAAAACTACAAATAATACAATTCATTGCAAATATTACAGATTACAAGGACCACAGGTGAAAGCTGTAATATTTCTGTCATCTGTAAATATATCTGCCGTCTGTAAATATATCTGCTGTCTGTCGGGTGATGGCCAGGCAGACAGCCTGGAAGGGTTGTTGGAAGGACCTTGGAGGTCTTCTAGTCCAACCCTCTGTGCCAGCAGACCATCTACCATTCCAGGCAAAGGAGCTGTCCAAT
The DNA here is from genome assembly GCA_015471245.1 of Laticauda colubrina. NCBI lineage: Eukaryota > Metazoa > Chordata > Lepidosauria > Squamata > Elapidae > Laticauda > Laticauda colubrina. The sequence continues at coordinate 913,691 of BLBF01000060.1, read as the reverse complement.
CTCTTCTTGAAAACCTCCAATGATGGAACAACTTCTAAAGGCAAATTGTTCCACTGATTAATTGCTCTCACTGTGAGGAAATTTCTCCTTAGTTCCAAGGTTGCTTCTCTCCTTGGTTAGTTTCCCTCCATTGCATCTTGTCCTGCCTTCAGGGGCTTTGGAAAGTAGATTGTATAGTTAGTACAGTATAGTTCAGTGGTGGGATTCAAAATGTTTACTACCGGTTCTGTGGAGCGTGGCTTGGTTGGCATGGCAGGGAAAGGATACTGCAAAAACTCCTTCCCCCCCACCCCATCCCACTAACCTGCTTTCCAGCTCTGTTCTCCTGTGCAGGGCAACCAAAAAGAGACCCAGCCAATCAGCTGTGGGCGTGGCTTGATGGGCATGGTGTTCTGTGGGCGTGGCTTGGTGGCTTGGTGGACATGGCAGAGGAAGGATACTACAAAATCTCCATTCCCTTCCCACTCTGGGGGAAAGGATATTGTAAATTCTCCATTTCCTCCCCACCCCACTAACCTGCTTTCCAGGCTCTGTTCTCCTGTGCAGGGCAACCAAAGGAGACCCAGCCGATCAGCTGGGACTCGATGGGAGGCAGAGAAGAGATGGGGTTGACGGGGCCGGTCAGAGGCGGGATTGGCCGGTTCTCCGAACTACTCAAAGTTTCCGCTATTGGTTCTCTAGAACCAGTCCAAACTGGCTGAATTCCACCTCTGGTATAGTTAGACCATGTATAATTGACAGACTGGATTTTATCATAGGTTTCAGTTGTTATTTATTATTTTATACTAGACTTTTTAATGGTGTATTTACTGAGTGTTTTTATTAGTTCTGGTCTCTGGTCTATGACTGTAATAAATGGAATTGAACTGAAAATAGGTTGACCCCCTCTTGTTTGTAGCAGCCTTTCATATATCAGGACACTTTTAGAGAAAATGCCTCCTTGCTTGATTTTAAAAGGGGTTTTTGGAAATAAAATCAGAAAGTCACAACTAGAATAGACATGGGGGTGTATTGGCTTTTAAATGAAGTCATTTAGTTGCTGGAATTCTTGTCTCTTCAGCAATAATCTACTTTCCTGCTTTGTTTTTTTGTTTTTTTAAAAAACGTGGACAGAAAAGTCAATACAGCTTGTAAGAGCTAAAATGCTGGATTAAGATCAAACAATTGCTCAGGCAAGGAGATTCGCTGCGTAACGTTGAACCAGTCGGCTCAAATGATCCCACAAAGTTGTTATGGATAGTCCTCAACTTACGTCCACAATGGAGCCCAATATTTCTGTTGTTAAGCAAGGCATTGGTTAGGTGAGTCTTGCTCCACTTTATGACTGTTCTTGCCACCGTTATTAAGTGGATCCCTGCAGGGGTTAAGTTAGCTACATGGTCATTAAGTGAATCTGGCTTCCCTGTTGACTTTGCTCGTTGGAAAGTGACAAAAGGGGATCAAGTGAGCCCAGGACACTGCAATCGTCATAAATGTGAGTCAGTTGCCAAGCATCTGAATTTGGATCATGTGACTGTCGGGAGGCCGCAATGGTCGTTAGTGTGAAAAATGGTCATAAGTCACATTTCTCAGTGCTGTTGTGACTTTGAACGGTCACTAAATGAACTGTTGTAAGTCAAGAACTACCTGTACAAAAATTAAAAACATTGTGAAAGAATAGAAGGGAAGGGAGGAAAAGAGAGGAGAGCAGAAGGGAAGGGAAGGGAAGAGAATGGAAGAGAGGAGAGAAGAGATGGACTGGACTAGACTAGGCTAGACTAGACTAGCATGAGTTGGAAAGGACCTTGGAGGTCTTCTAGTCCAGCCCCTTACTCAAGCAGGAGAACCTATGCCACTTCATTTTCCAATTTTGTGGGTGATACCATAGTTATTATAATTGTGAGATGCAAGAGATGGAAGCCAAACAGTTACAGTTAGAATGTTGGCAAAAATGGTGCCAAGGCGTTTAGACTTTATTTTATTTTTTCCTTCTTGCTCTAATTTCTTTTTAAACATATCCAAATGCTGTCTTGGAAATACTGCCTAGAATCCCTGGGTTATCGTATCATGATTCCAGCAATTGGAAATACCTAATTGGCAGTTATGCAAAACAATTTGCTAGTTTCACAGATTTATTATAACTTAAAGCATATGTTTAAAATGTCGTTCGGGGAAGGCATTTCAAACACGCCTTGCAAATATCTACAATCACTATATTCATAGGGGACAGTTTTAACTACAAGTAGCTCTCGACTTATAACAGTTCAGTTGAGCTCAATTGTTGGATGTAAGTCAAAGGCCAAAGTAGCTTCAGAACCTGGTGGAGGCACTTCTCAAACTCATAATATTTTTTAAAAAAAATGTTTAAATAAGTTTTATAAGACAAACAAACACCAACACAAACAAAAACAAACATTAAAAACATTGAACACGGTACAGTCCTCCTAAACCACATATTTGTCATACATTGCTAAATCACATATAAAAATAGTGTATTTTTACATTCTATATATATTATATATATACATTTAATCATTTCTTATTGTCTTGATCTCTTTTCTAACCATTCATCCCCAAATTGATAATTTTGAGCTGACCATGGTCCTGATTGATTCCTGTTTCTTCATCTCCCCAACTGAAATATTAGTACTGCTTTACAAAACCCTAGTAAGGTCACACTTGGAATATTGCAACCAGTTTTGGTCACCATACTGCAATAAAGATGTTAAAACTTTGGGGAAAAATTCAGAGAAGGGCAACTAAGATGATCAAAAACCTGGAGACTAAAACATATGAAGGATGGCTGCAGGATTTGGGTTTGGCTAGTCTAAAAAAAAGAATTAGGGGCCACATGAATGATATGTTTAAAAATATGTCTACCAAATGTTGGAAATGTAATCAAAAACCGGGCACATATTATCACAAAGTTCCATTTTATTGAAGTTGTCATAGTGACACATCTGGGAAAACCCAAATCAGAGAGTTCCGGGTTTCCCCTTCCCGAAAGAGAAATCCATCCTCTTCACCCACCAGCCCATCACATGGCCCAATCAAATCTTTGTCCCGATTGGAGGCATCTCTCCAGCCACTCCTCTCCAGGTGCAGGGCAACATGTCCTTGACTCTCTGAGAAAAAGCTGCTGTGTCTAATCTTCTACTTCACTACAAAATCCCTCCTCCCAAATTCCCAGGCACTGAATGTGGCAGCCTCAAAGCTTCTAATATGGCTTCCAAGGCTGACAAGCAGTTGTCTTCCAGCATTTGCAAACCAACAACAGCAACCAAATCAACTGGGGGGGGGGGGGGGAATAACCCTCTCTTGAAAGTTTTGTCTCATTGACTTCAATGTGGAGAACTTTTTCCCAACCTGCTAATCCATATGAAGCTCCAGTTGGGCTCCATTCCTCAAACAGAAGACATGAGCTAAAAGGAGCTTCGTGGAAGTGAGAAACTACGTCCATTATGGAGAATAAATTAGAAGAACAGAGTAGCGCTGATCGTACCATTTGGCTGGGGCGGCTGAAGCTACACTCTGATGCTTGCCTAATATTACAGGATTTAATAAACTTGTAAATTATAGATATTTTTTTTTTGGCTGGGTCTTAGGAGAAAAGCAACCTGTTTCCCAATGGCGTCGTTGGCTGTTTTCAGTTCCTGCCTTTGGATGGGATGAGAGATGAGCAAAGGGTTGGGGGATTTAAGGCAGGTGAAATCCGTCTTCGAGGTTTCTCAGCTGCTCCATCATTTGCAAAAGAGATGGAAGGTCTTTTTATAAGGGCGATAACAATAACGATAATAAGACCTGGTAAAATAAAAATGGCAACCCAATAGGACAGATACAGACTTCAGAAAGTAATCAGAGCTGCAGAAAAAACAGTGGTTACCAACCTGCCTTCCATGGAGGACCTGGATCCTGCACGAGTCAAAAAGGGGGCTGTGAAAATATCTACACACCTTTCACATCCCGGACATAAACGGTGTCAACTCCTTCCCTCAAAGCGACGCTATAGAGCCCTGCACACCAGAACAACTAGGCACGAGAGGATTTTTTTCCTGAACGCCATCAAATAATTCCCACAGCACTGTCCAACTATTTACAAAGTCTGCACTGCTGTTACTATTAATCTTCTCATTGCTCCTATCACCCATCCCCTCCCACTTGTGACTGTATTAAATAACTTTGTCGCTTGTATCCTCATGATTTATATTGACTTTTCCCTAGTATGTTTAGATTGCTTATTGTACCCTATGACTATCATTAAGTGTTGTATTTTATGATTCTTGATGAAATGTATCTTTTCTTTTATGTACACTGAGAGAATTTGCACCAAGACAAATTCCTTGTGTGTCCAATCACACTTGGCTAATAAAGAATTCATTCATTCATTTATTCATTCATTCAAAATCCAGTCTAAAGATCTGGCTGATTGTGCGACCAACCATATTAATAATTAGATGAAGAAAAGTGCCAGATCCTGTCTAAATATCTCTCTGTGTTTCTCAATTATGGATTGACTAATGGGGAATACAGATAGTCGTTGACTTATAACAGTTTGTTTAATGACCGTTCAAAGTTATGCTAGCCTTGAAAAAAGTGACTTAGGACCATCTTTTACATTTTGCCATTAGTTGTTGCACATCCCCATGGTCATGGGATTAAAAGACACTTAGCAACGTGATTGTAAGTCAAGGACTGCCTGTACAAAGATTTGGAAGGTTGCAATTTACTTGACAGGAACAAATAAAAAAAAAAAGTACATCCACCAAGACTGTAAAGCAAATTCAGAAAAAAATTGAAATCAAAGCTAAACAGTGGGAACATCATCAAGGCCATTTATTCCTGGCCAGTCTCGGTTATTTGATGTACAGCAGGAATAATTGAGTGGGCCCAGATGGAACTAGATAATTTGGATCAGAAAACATGAAGAAAACTAATGGCAGTGCACTATTCTGTACATCTGAAAGGTTGTTGCCCAAAAGTCATATTGCCCAAAAGTCAAGGGAGGTAGAGGACACTTATAGATGAAACAAACTGAAGGAAGAAAAGAGAAAGGAAAAGAAAAAGGAAATGGGAGAGGAGAGGTGAGGAAAGGAAAGGAAAGGAAAGGGGAAGGAAAAAGAAAAGGAGAGAGGAAATAAAATGAAATGAAATAAGGAAAGGAAAGGAAAGGAAAGAGAAAAGAGTGGCTTAAACAAAGATAGTTCTCCAGCTGAGCCCAAAATATATGTTGCTAAGTGAAACATTTGTTAACTGAATTTTCCAGATAAGGTTAAAAGTGATTTGGGGCGAGGGGGAACCTACACCCCAAAGCCTGTTGACTCACATTTATTTATCTTGTGAAATTTCCTTCGTTTTTTTCTCCCAGAGTGTGAAAGATTGTGGGGAGACTGGGAATGTAATGATGGGGGGGTGGGGGTTGTTAAACCAAAACAACAAACAAATCAGATAGGGATTTGTAAAGAGGTTTATCTCATAAAGACCAGCTTAGGCCAGGAGGCTTCAAGAGAAAGACAGAGAGAGAGAGAGAGAGAGAGATACACAGAGAGAACGAGAAACAGACAGGCAAAGAGAAATAGAGAGACAGAGAGAGTCAGAGAGAAAGAGAGGGACACAAAGTGAGAGAGAGAAAGAGAGAGACAGATACAGAGACACACAGAGAGAAAGAGAGACAGAGACACACAGAGAGGAACAGACAAAGAGAGACAGACAGTGAGATAGAGATTCATATTATTCAAAGCAACTTAACCTTAATAAACCATAAATAAGTGAGAGCTGGATGTTCTTACAGTTTCCGGGATCTTGTAATTGACATACACTTGTAATTGACATGCCTGCTTGAAGTTTCTTGGAGTCCTGCTTCCTAAATTGAATCCTAGGGTACAATGTTTGATAAAGATTAGGCCTGATCCACACACCCCATTTTGTAAGCTGTCCCCGTAAGTTGAATGTGTAACTGGTTGAGCTGTTCACTGGGATAAGAAGATCCAGAAAATTGGATTAACTCAGGAATCTCTGGTTAAAGATTAGGTTAAGGTGCTGTGAGTGCATCTTCTAACTCGAAATGTAGACCGAGCTATCATTTTGGACATCCCCTAAAAATATCCATGTCTCTTTTGGTCATTCAGCTTTCTAAAATTGACAGTTTGCTCATTACCTTATGAGTTTTAGGGGCAAGGAAAGGAACTTATTGGTTAGGTTCTCAACTCGCTCAAAGTCGTGGCTTGTTGAATCCTGGTTTATTCAAGAACTCATAATTTTCTGGGTTCACCCTATGTGCTAAGCCTCAAAGTGTGGTTTAGAGATGGCACTTGATGGACATAATAAGAATAACCTTGAGAAATGGGAGGAAGAGACAATAGCCAGATCAATCTAAGTCCAAAGTAGAAATGTAAATTTGTGAAAACATCTCAGTTTTGATCCTCCCTTGTTCTCATGAAGATGAAAAGAAGGAAAGGATAAATAAGATTGCGTTTAGACTTGCAACACTATGTTACCTTAATCCTACAATAAAAGCAGTATCAGCTTTCATAATTTTGGTTTCCTAGCCTGGTCTACCTTGAAGTGCTAACACTGATTGTATTTGCACAACATGCCCATGTCTAAAATAAAACCGACCACTGTTCATGATGTAGTTTTTAGATTTCTTTTGATGCAGTTTGTGCTACTGGAGCTAATTCATACCTGGTCTTGGAATAAGAGCTCTCTTACCATCTGTGAATTTTTATCCTTGCCTTGGGAGCAATTTCAATGGAAATAAATTACCTCCAATCCACTCCAAGCTACCTTGATTTCAGCGCCATACATTTTCATTGAACTGTAGATGCTTGTAATCCTTTGGGTTAGTCCTTTGATGGATGTTCTCTTTCCTTCCTTCCTCCCTTCATCCCTCCTTCATCTCCTTCCTTCTTCCCTTCCTCATGCATTCATTCCCTCCTCTCTCCCTCCCTTCCTTTCTTTGTTCTTTCCTTTCTTTTCTTCCTTCCTTCCTTCCGTCCCTCTCTCCCTATCCCACTGTTATCCCCCTTCCTTCCTCCCTCCCTCATCTCCTTCTTTCCTCCTTTACTCATTCACTCACTCACTCCTCATTCATTCTTCTCCTCCTCCCTCCATCTTTTCTTCCCTCCCTCCCTCCCTCCCTTTCTCCACCCTTCTTCATACCCTTCCTTAATTCCTCCCTCCCTCCCTCTCTCTTCTCCACCCCCTTCCTCTCTCCCTCCCTCCCTTATTCATCTGCTTTCTCGCTCACTCTCCTCCACCATCCTCCATCTCCTCCCTCCCTCCCTCCTCTCTTCCACCCTTCTTCATATCCTTCCCTCCTTCCTTCTTTTCTCCCTCCCTCCCTTTCTCTTGCTGACTCTATTTTCTATCACTGGAAAAACCTCTGCAGCTGGCCTTGTTCTAATCTGAAAGGAAAGGATCATCAGAAAGCTCTCTACAGGAAACTTTCATCAAAGAATGGGGCCCATTTCTTCCATGCAAGGATATGTGGCAGATTGAAGCCTTTGGATGGAAACCTGGGGAATAGGCTCAACTAACGGATTTTATTCGCTCAGTGCCATTCCGTATTTTGAGAGAGTGTCCATTTTCTAATTTGGCTTCCCTTCCCTCCACCAACCACGAGCAGGGCCCTCCATTACAACCACACAATGTGGGCTGCCCATGAAAGGAAGCTGGACAACTCAGTTTTGATATGGCCAAAATAAAAAGCCAACCTCTGCTATTAGCATCTGAGTCCTTCTTTTGGGACATCCAGAATTCTCCAGATATAACATCCTTCATGGGCTCTTTCTCAGAAGTGGAGGCAGTCAGTGGTGCGTTTCAAAAAAAATCTTTTACCACCAGTTTGATGGCTGTGGCTTAGTGGTGCACACTTTGCACATGGGCACACAATAAATGTGCATTTTGCACAGGTGCAGAGGCATTCCAACTCGCCTCCTGCAATCCTGCACTCTCCCTGTCATTTCAGCAGCTGCCTCACAGCAATCTGCTTACCGCACAACGCAGCTGCACTTCAGAAGCAGGACATAAAGGTGAGTAGGGGAGCCCAGGCGGACAGGTGAGTGTTGGAGAGAACCAATTTGGTCTCTGCTGTTCATCGGCGCTACCGGCAGAACCAGGCCAAACCAGGAGAATATCACCACCAGAAGCAGCCTTCCACTTACGATCAGCCGTTTAGCTCTTTGTAAATGTATGTACTACATTGATTCCACATAACAAAAGGGGCAGAGTCATGACCGCCATCTTCACAATATCTTCACAAGAAGAGTACGACACTCCTCTGCTCGCAACAGAATACCCTACACCACCAGGCTTGAGATTTTGGGCTTGGGCAATCTTGAACTACGCCGCCTACGGTTAGACTTAAGTGTAGCGCACAAAATTATCTGCTACCAGTCAATGTCTACTTCAGCTTCAACTGCAACAATACAAAAGCACACAACAGATATCAAACTCAATGTAAATTGCTCCAAACTTGATTGCAGAAAGTACGACTTCAGCAACAAAGGGGTCAATGCCTGGAATGCACTGCCTGACTCTGTTGTTACATCCTCTAAATCCCCCCCCCCCACTCCTTTAACCTCAAACTATCCGCTATTGACTTCACCCCATTCCTAAGGGGTCTGTAAGGGGCGTGCATAAATGCACCATCATGCCTACTCTCCCTCTCCTATTGTCCTCATTTATTCATACCTATTTCCTGCATCCTTACTCATGTTTATACTTATTATTAACTTGTAAGTGATTGGCAAATCAAATAAATAAATAAATAAAATTAAAAATAAAAGAAGGAAGGAAAGAAGGAGAGAAAAGAATGGAGGGAGGAGAGAAAGGAAAGGCGAGAATACCCATTCTTAAGAGGTCTGTAAGGGGTGAGCATAAGTGCACCATTGTGCCTACCGTCCCTGTCCTATTGTCCCCAATTATTCATACCTATTTCCTGTATTCTTACTCAACTTTATACTTATACCTAATGTCTTGTAAGCGATTGAAAAATCAAATAAATAAAATCTTGGGTTGGGGAACCCAGTGTAGATGCATCAAAATCCCTAAGCCTATCATGATCTGTTCCTGCTCAAGGAGATAAATCCATACCGTGAGGGCTACACCAGTGGTGGTGTTCTACCGGTTCGGCCCAGTTCAGCCGAAGCGGTAGCTCAGAGGATCATCTGTGAGCAAACCAGTTGGCTCTGACAATCAGCTGCTGGGTCCTCCCACCTGCCCCGGCTCTATACTATATATATTTATTTCCCATGTTTGAAGCTCGGCTGCTTCGCGCAACACAGGGAGAGTGCAGGATCGCACGAGAAGGTCAGTAGCAAACCCTCTACACGCGCATATACGCACAAAGTGTGCCCAAGCCACGCCCACAGGACTGGTGGAAAAAAAATGTGGAATCCCACCACTGTGCTACACACACACACATACACACACAAGACTTGGGACCAGGCGAGATATTAAACGTGATGTGGTTTCGTTTTACCTTTTAAATGCGATCCAAGACAAAAAAGAGTAATTCTGCATCGTAGAAAAGAGGCCTCTCCTCACAGTTCTAGAAATTTCCTTTTAATAATTCAGAGGTAATATTTGGAAAGGTTTTGACAGCTGACCCATAACTTGGGGGGGTAGGATGACATTTTTCACCCACAGTGCAAATTTCCACTCTGTTGCACTAGTTCCCCCAGTTCTACCCTTCAGCAGAGCAATTCCAGGTAGCTGACTCTATGTGTGTGTGTGTGTGTGTGTGTGTGTGTGTGTAAAGGACAGGTTGTTATTCTTTAATTCATTGCAATTCATTTATTCTATAATTTATGATTATTGCATCATGAGCGCCAAAGGTCAAGGAGCAATGGCTGTCTCTGTGGTTTTGTGTGCGTGCCACAAATGCCAACACAACAGAGCAGAATCAGAAAGGGAAATGGGAGCTATTTACAACTCTCCCAGTTTGCAAAGATTGAAAGACAGTGTAATGGTATGTGAGAATGACCTTGCTGGCTGTCTAGGGACCGGTTAAATAAGAGATAGCTTAGCCCACAGCTGCATAATGGGACAAGCTAGTGTTTTAGGAAGGATTCTCCCTTTGGGGCTGTAAAGTAGATGCAATTAAAGATGATTAAAGGCCTGGAGACTGAAACATATGAAGAGTGGTTGCAGGATTTGGGTTGGGCTACTCTAGAGAAAAGAAGGACTAAAGCAGACATAATAGCAGTCTGCCAGTATTTGAGGGGCTGCCACAAAAAAAGGGGAGGTCAACTTATTTTCCAAAGCAACTGAAGGCAAGTCAAGAAACAAGAGATGGAAACTAACCATCTCTTAAGCTATTAAGGATTGCTTAATTCCTCCTGGAATTAAGAAGGAGTTTCCTAACAGTAAGAACAATTAGCCAGTGGAACGGCTTGCCACCAGAAATTGTGGGTGCTTACAAACTGGAGGTTTTCTGCTTCAGATCTGTATTTAATTATACATATTATCATAGCCATAAGACTATTGATTGCCCAAACATGGAAATTAAAATAAATACCTTATACCTCAATGATGAAACAGTAATAATAAAAATTCTATATTGTGCTGAGCTAGATAGGTTAACATTAGAACTGAAGGAATGAGATACTTCATAATTCTATGAAACATGGGAAAAATTATAATTGGAGGGATATGAAAGGAAGTTAAAAAAAAAAGTAAAATAGAAATCAAAGAAAGAGTTTGTATTACTATAAAATGCCTAAGATGGAAATGAATATGAAGAATTATAATGTAAAGATGTATATAAATGTGTGTGTGTGTATGTTATATTGTTTGGTGACATCCTGATATTATAATAATGTAAAGACTACTGACATATGTCAAAAGATCATCACATTCAAATTAAACCTTAATTTTCAATAAATTTTTTAAAAATCCTGGAGGTGTTTAAGAAGACACTGGACGGTCATTTATCTGGAATGGTATAGGGCAAGGCACTTCCAACTTGGCAAGTTTAAGACTTGTGGACTTCCAGAATTCCTGAACTAACATGACTGGAGGAGGAATTCTGGGAGTTGAAGTCCACAAATCTTAAAACTGTCAAAGTTTGAAGACCTCTGCCCTAAACGTTTACAACATATAATAATTGAGTTGGAAGGGATCTTGAAGGTCTTCTAGTCCAACCCTCAGTTCAAGCAGGAGACCCTAAACCAAGGGTCTCCAAACTTGGCAAGTTTGAGACTCATGGACTTCAACTCCCAGAAATCCTGAGCTCACACGACTGGAGGAGGAATTCTGGGAGTTGAAGTCCACAAGTCTTAAAGCTGTCAAGTTTGGAGACCCCTGGTCTAGGGTCTCCTGCTTGAGCAGGGTGGTTGGACTAGAAGACCTCCAAGGTCCCTTCCAAACTTTATTATGATTGATTGAGAGGGTGGGAAAATTGTACCTTCGGGTTTGCAACATTCCCTTAATGTAGCTTTACAATAAAGTAGAATGAGCGTATCTGGCTTTTGTTTCCTGTCTGATCCACCTTGGGAAGGAAGACAGAGTAAAACAAGGACGTTGTTGTTGTTTTTTTTAAAAAATAAAAGTTATTGTCTATCTTCCTATTTTAGCACGGATGTTCCCAGCTGCCTGCCTCTTCCCACAGAAGTCACCCCTTCCGAAGAGCCACACCCAGCTCAAGAGACCACCAACACCAATGGTTGTGGTCGGCAGAAGCACAGCTTGGAAGCCACAACACACAAATCATGCAGGTAAGAACTAAGTCTCTTTAGTTCCCTGCTAAATGGCATTTTAGCTGAGCACTGCAATGGGTGGACATGCCTATCAATCAATCAATCAAAATAGAGCTGGAAGGGACCTTGGAGGTCCTCTAGTCCTACTCTAGCAGGAGACCTTATGTACCATTTCAGACAGGTGGCTGTCTAATCTCTTCTTGAAAACCTCCAGTGATGGAGCACCCACAAACTTCTGGTTCCACTGGTTAATAGTCCTCACTGTTAGGAAGTTTCTCCTTAGTTCTAAGTTGCTTCTCTCCTTTATGAGTTTCCATCCTTTGCTTCTTGTCCTCCCTTCTGCTGCTTTGGAGAATAGCTTGACTCCCCTCTTCTTTGTGTCAGCCCCTCAAATGATGTATTTTTTTTTTATTTTTGTTGGTTTTTAAAACAAACATAAACAAACAAAACATAAAAACATCAAGCCATATGATGTATTTTGATGTATGATGTATTTTGTATAATTCTCTGTGCATTTGTATTTATATTCAATGTGTCCATAAGCATTTTGTACAGTTGTATATGTTCATATGTATGCAGTCACACTTATCTTTGTGTGTTTATGTACATACATTTTGTTGTGTTTTCCACTGACATATTCATAGATGCCTTGCATATTTGCATACGTATATTTATATTTTATTGTTGTTTTGCACTTCTGGTTGGATGCTAACTGCATTTCATTGCCTGTATCCATGGCAATGTCAATAAAGTTGAATCTAATCCTAATCTAATCTAATGTAAATATTGGAAGACTGCTATCATGTCACCCCCTAATCTTTCTTTTCATTAGACTATACATACCCAATTCCTGCAACTGGAATTCCTAAATCCAGTTTGTATACTCTTAAGTAGTCCATGCAACCACAATCGAGACCCAAATGTCTGCAGTTCAGCAAAGGGTTTCAGTGAGTTGTGCCCAGTTTTATGACCCTTTTGCCATGGATGTTAAGCGAACCACTGCAGTTGGTAAGTGAATCCTGGTCCTTAAGCGAATCCGTTGACTTTGCTTGCCAGAAGCTGACTGGGAAGGTTTTAAATGGTGAACCCATGACCCCAGAAGTTCTGTGGGCATGGCTTGGTGGGTGTGGCAGGGGAAGGACATTGTAAAATCTCCCTTCCCTCCCCATCCCACTAACCTGCTTTCCAGCTACGCTCTCCTGTGCAGAGCAACCAAAGAAGACCCAGTCGATCAGCTGGGACTCAATGGGAGGCAGAGAATAGAGGGAGGCAAGATCAATCGGAGGTGGTATTTGCCAGTTCTCACTACGGTTCTCCAGAACCGGTCCAAACCGGCTGAATCCCACCTTTGGCAAGGACCAGTTTCCAGTCCCCATTTTTTCAATACTCTTGTAACACTAACTCGATTGGTCACTTTGGATTTTCGCCTTTCCAGAAAGCAAGGGAAATTTCTCCTTTTCAGACTCTTGGTTTTATTGTAGACTGTTCGATGCAACATAACAGAAGGTGCAGAATACAAGGCGGGCAACGTCCAGGGAAGGTCAAAAATGACCTTCAAGATGGCCACTGTGACTCTGCTGGAGCTTTGATCATAGGGCCACAATAGACACCTCGGTTTTCTTGACCCTCGCTCCATGATGGGTAGATCTGCTTAGCTGTAGAAAACAATGAGTATCTATTAATATCTAGCCATCACAGAAAAGCAGTCAGAAAAGATCAATTTGGGGTTCACTCAAACTTTTTTAAAAAAATATATATATAATAATACAACATGGTGCAGCCGTTCTGGCATTACAGTTGTTATACATATATTTGACACATTGTTCATTAATTATTTTAATCATCATAATTACTCATATTCTGACCTTACCTTCTTCTATGCAACCATTTATAGAATTTATTCCACATTTCATAGTACTCAGATTCCCCCTTGGTTTTTTTTTTAAATTCTAGAGTTAACCTTTCCAATTCTGCACAGGCCATAATTTTCCTTATTATCTTTGTTTCTGGTAATATGTTTTCCTTCTTGCAGAATTGTGCCTATATTATTCTAGCCACCATCAACACATGTACTATTAGATAAATTAAATCCTTCCTGTATCCTTCTGGTATTATTCCGAGGAAAAAAAAATTCTGTCTTAAATGGACTACACTCTCCCACCATTTGTTCCACCCGTGTCTGGATCAGTCTCCTTTTTCTTTTTCTTTTTTTTGCAGCGTTGCAAATCCACCGCATGTGAAAAAAATGTGCCTGATACATCTTTACACTTCCAACAACTTGGAGATAGACTTTTGAACATTTTGGAAAGCCTTGCTGGCGGGAGATGCAATCTGTAAAACATCTCATTTTTTTTAATCTCCTGGAGGCCAAGCCATTTCTTAAATGGAAATATGATTTTTAAAAAAAAAAAAAAAGTACTTGGCAAGTTCATCGCCTCTTTCTTTTCATCCTCCTTCTCTTTTCTTTCCTTCTGCTTTCCCTCTGACAATCTTTTTGCCTCCTTCGCTTTCAAGTCGGAGAAATCAAGGATCTGATTTGCTTGAACCCAATCCTGTAATTAAGGAGATTTTTTTTTCATTTATCGTTATCTGCTGGCAGGGGAAAAGCGAAAAAAGAGAACAGAGAGGAAGCCACCTGGCTTTAAATCTCTGACTTTTAGGCCTCTCTCTCTCTCTCTCTCTCTCTCTATGTCTCTCCTTTTCAAATGGTCTTCAAGTGCCGTCAGAAAGAATCAAAGTCCGACCATCTTCCAAGGACACCAAAAGCCAAAAATTGTCCTCTGAAAAAAAAAGGAAAAATGATTTTTTTTATCTTGATGCATCCGATTGCACCTGCAGCTTTCCGTCTGGCTTTACACCATGCCACCTTCGTTGATCATCATGTTAGGTCCTGGGGGGGGCACTCACAAAATGTCTCCTGGGAGGCTTGCCATGTGGGACAGGTGTTTTCACCTGAATGATCTTTGCTCACATGAGTCAGCCGTGTGTGGCGGCAGCCCAAAAAGCCAATGCAATCCTAAGATGCATTAACAGAGGGATACAATCGAGATCAAGGGTGGTATTAAATCCACTCTATAAAGCCTTAGTAAGGCCACACCTCGAGGACTGCCTCCAGTTTTGATCACCACACTATAAAAAAAAGATGTTGAGACTCTAGAAAAAGTACAGAGAAGAGCAACCAGGAGGATGAGGGGACTGGAGGTAAAACATACGAAGCTTGCAGGAACTGGGCATGGCTAAGTGAAGAGAAGGACATGATAACAATGTTCCAATATTTGAGGGGCTGCCACAGAGACGAAGGGATCAAGCTATTTTCCAAAGCACCTGAAGGCCAGACAAGGAAACTGAACAAGGAGAGATTCAATCTGGAAATAAGGATAAGTTATCTGACAGTGAGAACAATCAAGCGATGGAACAGAAGTTGCCCTTGGAAGTTGTGGAAGTTTCATCCCTGGAGGCTTTCAAGAAGAGACTGAACTGCCGTTTGTCAGAAATGGTGTAGGGTCTCCTGCTTGAGTGGGAGGGTGGACTCGATGACCTACAAGGTCCCTTCCAACTCTGAAGAGCTAATCATCCCACTTAATTCCAGTCCCACAGATCTGCTCAAGCTTGTCCTTTCTTCTTTTGCCCCCCCAAGCCAATATGTCATTGAATGTCATTATTTTAATCATCAATAGCTCTTAAATATATATTTTTAAGATTTATTTATGTATTCATTTTTAATTTTTAAATTAAATTGAATTAATTTTTTAAAGATTTTAAAAAAATCTTAACCGGCTATCCTACCTGGCACCTCCAAACTTTGAATTCCGACTAACTTATTCTCAAAACTCACTGAAAGTAAGCCAAATGTAGAAATCTATTATGGAGTCATTAACCTCAATAAATGTGTATTTGAGTGCTAAATGAGCTAACATACAGTAACTTCCTCATTATATCTGCAATTAATCCTTCCAAAAGACACTTAATTTCAGGCAGGACTAAATTATCCAGAACGTGGCAATTAAAGGTTTGCTTATGTTATGGATCTGCCACCATATAAAGCTACCAGGAGAATTGTCCAAGTGATGGCAAATGGGTCTATAGATAACACCTAGAAACAATGTTGTTGTTGTTGTTTTTGTTGTTTTAATTGTTGTTTTTATTGTTCTCCACAGTCCATCTTGGGATCCTGAATCTCCCCCACCTCCCTCCAAGGGAAAGAAAAAGAAGAAAAAATCAACAAGAAAGAAAAGGAGGAGGTAAGTGGAAGGACTGTCCATCAATAGTCCTAAATAGTTAAAGTCCCTTTGTTTTCCCTTGAAGACCTTCCAATCAAACAATCGGAATGGAGCTGGAAGGGACCTTGGAGGTCTTCTAGTCAACCCCCTGTTCAAGCAGGTGACCCTAGACCATTTCAGAGAAGGGGCTGTCGGGTCTCTTTTTCAAAACCGCAGGTGTTGGGACTGGGTTATAATCCCCTTCTTCTCAATTTTAGCTGATTCAAAAAAGGTTAAAATACAAAATACCAACGTGTTTTTTAAAAAGGGACAAAAGAAGAAAAAACACAACAAACAAGACATCAAAAAAGATATGAAAAGATATGAAAAAGAAATTTCCTTCCTTCCTTCTTCACTATTTCCCTTTTCCCTTCCCATTTTCTTCCTTCTTTCCTTCCCTTTCCTTCCTGTTTCCTTCCTTCTTTTTCCCTTTCCCAATTTCTTCCTTCTTTCCTTGCTTCTTTTCTTCCTGTTTCCTTCCTTTCATTCTCTTTCCTTTTCCCTTTTTCATCTTCTCCCTTCACTACCTTCTTTTCCTCCTGTTTCCTCCCTCCCTCCCTTCTCCTTTTCCTTTCCCTTCTTCCTTCTTTGCTTCCTGTTTCCTTCCTTCCTTCTCTTTTTCCATTTCCCTTTCCCAATTTCTTCCTTCTTTCCTTCCTTGTTTTCTTCCTGTTTCCTTCCTTCATTCTCTTTCCCTTTCCTGTTCTCATCTTCTTCTTTCCTTCCTGCTTCCTTCCTTCCTTCTCTTTCCTTTCCCATCTTGTTCCTTCTTTCCTTACTTCCCATTTCTCTTTTTCCTTCCTTCCTTTCTTCATTCCTTCCTTTTTTCCTTTCTTAATTTTTGTTCGCATGTGTATTTTAACATACAATAAACTCTAATAGGAAAAAAGAGAACCAAAGCACATGATTCTTTTCATCAACTTCAAAATTGCAAATCCCTCTGGCACGCTTAATCCAAGTAAACAAAACTTCTCTTAACTTCTTAGATCTCCATCCTACAGTATTTCTCCTCCGAAGAAGAAGAAGAAAAAGAAGAACTCAAAGAAAAGAAAAAGAAACAGGTACACTTTTTTTACTGGGTGTTAATTTCTCCTGGAATAGATCCATTTGGACTTTCCTGCAACGTAATTTGGGGGTATTGCAAACCCAGCAATGAAGGGCAGATCCGGTGTTCCAGAGGCAGAAGTTTGTTGACTTATGATGAATGTATTTTATGATTATGATCATCATTTATCACTTGTAGAGCTTATGCACCGGAGACTAATTCCTTGTGTGTCCAATCACACTTGGCCAATAAAGAATTCTATTTATTAAAGGTTTTATTTAAGGTAAAATAAAATCAGGCATAATGCATATAACAAACACTTTTTTTAGCAACAGAAAACCTTTCAATTGTGGTCATACATTGAGGATGAACCTGGGGCATATCTGCTTCTGTTTTCTATTTTTTTGAAAGTCACATTTTTACCAAGGGGATTTCATGCAGATGTTCCACGGACCCGCAGTTCTGAGAGTTTGAAATAGCATCTTCCTTACTCTTATTATAAACCTGTTTTGATCAAAATATTCGCTGACTCTTGCAATCTGCCTGCGCTTGATCTTCCAGTGTGCAAGTTTAAATGTATTTATATGTGTATCTTTTGCAGGATTTCTTCAAAGAAGAAAAGACACAGGTAAGGATGGAGCTGGCTTTGATCCCTACCTCAGCAATGTAAACCTAGCATCATAGATTAAACTACTTTTTCCAGTGCTCAGTGAGAGCAATTCTTTGCCAGGATGAGCCCGAGAGCTATGAAAACTTTCCATATGACATTTCTTAATGCTGAAATATCCTTATTTTAAAAGAGAATATTTGTAGCTCAGGGTTGAAATGAGGAGTCCTTGGTGCCCCCTGAGCTTGGTAGTTTTCTTGCAGATGTTTCATTACCTACCTAGGTAACATCATCAGTGCTAGAAGGTGATTGAGTTTGCAGGGAGGAGGAGGAAGAGGACTGTGGGGTCCTTGGTGCTCTCTGAGCTTGGTGGTTTTCTTGCAGACATTTCATTACCCAACTGGGGAACATCAATAGTGCTAGAAGGCAGTGGGGGGGTTGGGAGGAGGAAGAGGAGGAAAGGGAGGAAGAGGAAGAAAAAAGGCAGGAGGAGGAGATTCACTTAACAAACCATGTTACTAACTTAACAACCACAATGATTTACTTAATCCCTGTGGCAAGAGAGATCCTTAAAATATGGCAAAATTTGTTTACCCACTGCCTCTCTTAGCCATGGAAATTTTGGGCTCAATTGTAGCCATAAGTCAAGGACTACCTATAGAGAGTATTAGCATGTAATATACCTGGATTCATTCGAACTGCCTGAGTTCCAGATTTCTTGACAATAGAGTAGAGCAGAGCAGAACAGAACAGAGCAGAGTCGAGTAGAAATAGAATAGAAGAGGAATAGAAGAGAAGAGAAATATAGAAATAGAATAGAACGGAATGGAGAGGAGAGGAGAGGAGAAGAGAGAACGAGAAAAACGAAAGAAGGAAGGAGAATGGAATGGAATGGAATGGAATGGAATAGAATAGAATAGAATAGAATAGAATAGAATAGAATAGAATAGAATAGAATAGAATAGAAT
>BLBF01000060.1:885031-895124 GCA_015471245.1 Laticauda colubrina | reverse complement strand
ATAGAATAGAATAGAATAGAATAGAATAGAATAGAATAGAATAGAATGAGAAAGAATAGAAGAATAGAATGGAATGGAGAGGAGAGGAGAAGAGAAGAGAGGAGAGGAGAGGAGAGAAAGAAGAGGAGAGAAGGAAAAAGAGAAGGAGAAGGAGAAAGAGGAGGAAAGAAGGAAAGAGAATGGAATGGAATGAAATGGAATGGAATGACATAGAATAGAATAAGAAATAATAGAATAGAACAGAATTAGAAATAATAGAGTAGAAGAGAGTGGAGTAGAATAGAATGGAATGGAATAGAATATAGAGTAGAATAGAATAGAATAGAATAGAATAGAATAGAATAGAATAGAATAGAATATAGAATGGAATAGAATGGAATAGAATAGAATAGAATTAGAATTGAATAGAATTAGAATAGAATAGAAAACAGAGTCAAAAGGGACCTTGGAGGTCTTCTAGCCCAACCCCCTGCCTAGGCAGGAAGCCCTATACTATTCCAGACCAATGGTTATCCAATCTCTCCTTTAAAAGCCTCAGGAACAAACTGAAGGACATTTGGACAGATCTGCTCGCTCTTGGGGCCTCTGAGAGACGGACAAGGCAACCAAGTAATCAATCTGTTTCTTATTTAGTTCTTCCAGCCCCAAGAGAAAAAGGAAGGAGGGAAGAAAACACAAGAAGCAGTAAGTTCTGGCTCGGCGGGCATCCGTCGGGTAGGCTAAACTGACACCCACAGTGGGAAGAATGGGAGGCTTGTTTAGAATAACAGATTAACAGAGTTGGAAGGGATCTTGGAGGCCATCTAGTCCAACTCCCTGCCCAAGCTCAGCACAAGCTGTGAAATGATGGTATAACGATGCCTCTCTTTCGGCATAGCTGCTGAACAAAGGCAAGAATGACCTCTTGGCTGGAAAAAGGAAGAGACTTGTGGGTGTTTGTTGTTTCTCCTCTCCGTCCCCTGCTTAAGTTCGCCATGTTGGTTCCTCGTCAAGAACCCTGTGAAGATGTGGTGAGAATTGGGCAGCTTGGCAAGCCCAACTACTGCCCTTTGCTAGCTGCCAGTGGAGCATTATAAAACACAGCCCACTTTTTATCCATTAAAAGAAAAAGAGTTAAGCTTTTCTCTGTAAGTTTCCCCAAAGGCAACATTTTTCTGCTGTATCAAATGATGCTGCATTGAATAAAGGATATTATCAGATGCTAGCTTGATACCCGTGTTTCGCGATGAAACTATGTGGTCAGGCTTAGTTTTTAGGAAGGAAAATAAGGGAGGGAATTCTGCCTCTGCCTACCAGCATCCATTGGTATTCATCTGGCTGGCGTCCTGTCAGCGTGTGAGAGTTGAGGGCTGTTTGGAAACTGAAGCAGTGTTTGCTGTGTGAGCAAGAAGGAGGCAGCAAGGAGCCTGGGCGTGGCTTAGCTCAACTGTTCTGTACTAAAGCTGCTTGGTGCTCTGAAACTGAAACTGAAACTCCTCTCCTTTGCTTGTGTTTTGCATTTGGACCAGATGTCTTTTCAGGTGGGGAAGGGGAGTAGAACTCCTTAGCATCAGAGCGTGTTAATAATAATAATAATAATAATAATAATAATATAGGAAATACTCTAAATGCTCTGATGGTCATTTCAAAAAATCCTTTCTTAGTGAGCCCCTAAAAGCCAAGAGGAACATACGTGCCAGATTTCAAGTTCGTAGTACGGTCCTGGAGATTTTGTGATGATGCGTAGGTGGTCTTTTGCTTTTATATATATAGATTAATAAGGAATATTTATACTAAAGAACATAGAATCATAGTTATGGAAGGTATCTCAGAGGTCATTTAGTCTCAAGCAGGAGAGTCTATATACCATCCTGGTCAAATGACTATCCAATCTCTTATTAAATAGAATAATAAAATAACAGAGTTGGGAGGAACCTTGGAGGTCACTTAGTCCAACCCCCTGCTCAGGCAAAAACCTCTAGTGATGGAGCAGCCACAACTTTCCATGTTGTTCCACTGATTATTAATCAGTGATTAATCACTCTCACTGTTGGGAAATTTCTCCTTCGTTCTTGGTTGGATCTCTTCTTGAGAAGCTTCCATCCGTTGCTTCTTGTCCTACCCTACAGTGTCAACACAAGTCATCATGACGTGATTGCATTCTTGCCATGTAACTGGCAGCTTTGACATATGTGTGCTATTTTTACATCTTTTATTAATTTGTGTACTTGCCTCTGCTTGGATGTTGAGGTTATTTTTCTGTATTCTTTTGGTAAATAAGGAGGCCGTGTTCCTGAAGACATGGTTTAAATTGGATTTCTCGGTGAGCAAGATGGTTGGAGTTGATTGCTTTAAGTGGCTTCTTCTAATTGTAGGGTTTTGTGATATGGACTCACAATATTTGCAGAATTACAATGAAGTTTTCCATTTACAATCAATCAGCAGGACAGTTTACCTCCAGAAGTCATGGGTGCTCCATCCCTGGACTGGAGGTTTTCAAGAAAAGCTTGAGCAAGAAAAGGGTTGGACTAGAAGACCTCCAAGTTCCCTTCCAGCTCTATTATTCTAAAACATTGAAAACTTTCTAGGAGACTCTGTTTGGTCTATATAGAGAACTATGAATTTAACGGTTTGCAAGTTTAACTTTTAGCAATTCCTTAACAAGATTGGATGCCTTTAATGTTAAGAGATTCATGAGCCAAAATTTCTTTGTTCCTGCAAATAAAACAAATTTTATTCCCTTGCTTTCTTCTCTCAAAAGCTATCGTAGTCATCCACAAAAATCCAGGCGCCGTCATTGCCATTCTAGTTCGGACAGCAGCACCAATTCTCCATCGGAGAGTTATGGAAGCCGGTAAGCAACCTTCAAGGTTTCTGCAATTCTCCAACTTCGTTCTCCTTGTTTTGCAAAGTCAGCTAGTACTCAGAGAGCTTTATTTAGTTCAACCACCATGTGGGAAGTAGATGAGCAGAGAGGAGGGAAGAGTAAGAAACTTCACAAAAAAGAAAAACTATAAAAGGGGAAGAAAGGAAAAGAGAATCCAGCTGCTTTGAAGTGCCTATATATAGGTGTTTTATGGAAGAGTGAAAAAAATACTTCCCAGAATTATTCTGCTGGCAATGAATCTCTTTGAT
The DNA here is from genome assembly GCA_015471245.1 of Laticauda colubrina. Classification (NCBI taxonomy): domain Eukaryota; kingdom Metazoa; phylum Chordata; class Lepidosauria; order Squamata; family Elapidae; genus Laticauda; species Laticauda colubrina. Next base: position 892,010 of record BLBF01000060.1, on the reverse strand, counting down.
GAATGAAGGTAAATATAGTGTCCCTGGATAATGTTGCAGGATCCAATATGGGTTGGTCAGCGACCCAGTCTTCCGATCCGAAAGCTTGCATGGCACAAAGGCAACACAGTCAGATAATCAATAGGAGTCCCTTTATTATCTCCAATTTTGCCCCCAATGTGCAGGTTACCTTCGGGCTGTTCCCAGGAACAGCCTTTGGCTGCAGAAAATTCAGTCCAAAACATAAGCAACACAAACTGTAACTTAAAGTCCAAACAAGCCAAACTGAAGTATTTAGTTTGGCAGGGCAGGAGCAAGAATTTCAGACTTGAAAGCACGGCAAAACTCACACAGTTGGGAAGATGCCAGGAACACAGATAAGCAATGACAACACAGGATAAAGTCACATTTGCTCCCAACAGCCTGCTGCTCACAACTTCCTTTTTTATATGCATTATGTTCCCAGCTGCAGCTAATGAAGGGAATCAGGGCCCTTTCCTCCTCCGTAAGTCACCCAACTCACGTTGCTCTCTTCTCCATTCCTCCCTGCGTAGCTTAGGATGATGAGGGGATGGGCCTGGGTCTTCCTCTGAACTCCCTCTCCCTTGTTCTACTTTTCCCATTCTCTGCCCAGCTGGACTTTGCCCTTCCCCGGTTTCCTCCACAGCCAATGGAGCCACACACCCCTCCCTGTCGGCTGTCCGTCTTCCTCTTTGGATTCAGACTCCGACAGGGGCATGACAGAGCCCATCTTCAGTAGTGTGCGTGCTTTGGGCTATTCTGTGTGTTGTATTTACATGGTGTCTGTTGTGTGTGGCTTTTTAGTTGTTGATTTGGAGTGTTGATGGCTGACTATTAAGTCATTGTCTGTTGTTTCCTTGTGCTGCCAAGTCCTCACTTCCTAAGTACATGATAAGTTGGTGGTAAACCAGCATTCTTGTTGATTGATGAGGGCCCTGTTTCCCAGGCTTCAATCACTTCCCTGGCTGTTTTTGAGCCTGCTTGTCCAACAAGCTTAATAGCTGCGAAATTGGATGTGTGTCCTTGTTCATTGCAATGTGAGGCTACCAATGGATTCAGATATCCTCATCTGACTGTTTGTTTGTATTCTTGTGATCTGGAGGTTAGCTTCCTCCCCATCTGTCCTATACAGTCACAGGGACAATCCATGCAGGGGATCCAGTAGATTACCCTAAAAGTATCTCCGACCTCCAAGCGATCTTTGCAATCTCTTCGAGTCCAGTGAACAAGGTTTAGTAGGAAAACGGTGAAAAGGTTTTCCTCCTAAGTCTTTTTTAACTGGACTCAGATTTGTTCCTTTAGGGTGGGGAAATTCAATATTTCTCCACCCTAAATATTGTTCAAAATGTCAAAACCGACTCAAGATTCATTGAGGGTTCTGTTTTTCATGCTAAGTTTATCTCCGAGCAAAGCTACCATGTCAACAGTTGTTGTCATTTTTGATCTGGGGGCTCCATCGCTCTGTCTTGTGCAACCTTGTGCATTTTTCAAGAAAAATAAAACTATAATTCTCATGAGATGGCAAACTCATCAGAGCATTGGAAGATCCATTGGGAATGACAGATTCCGGTGGCAATATTGCTGAAAATGTTTATCATGGGGGAAGGTGGCATCTGTAATCACCAGAAGACAACCTACGACTGGAAGTGATTCCTGTTTGTGGTGTCACAATAAATATAGTTCATTATCAGCCATTCCGTGTCAACTTATTAGGAGAATTCAACCAAGACTGAGCTAGCCAAGAAGAGCTGAAAAGCTGTAGACATTAATCTCTCCTTCAAGATCTCATCCAAGGACTTGCAACCTCGGAATAAATGACAGTTTCATGAAATTACATGGAATTACAGAATAGGGGTGCGGTGGCTCAGTGGCTAAGACGCTGAGCTTGTCAATCAGAAAGGTTGGCAGTTAAGTGGTTCGAATCCCTAGTGCCGCGTAACGGAGTGAGCTCCCATTCCTTATCCCGGCTTCTGACAACCTAGCAGTTCAAAAGCACGTAAAAAATGCAAGTAGAAAAATAGGGACCCCTTTGGTGGGAAGGTCACAGCGTTCTGTGCGCCTTCAACGTTGAGTCATGTCAGCCACATGACCACGGAGACGTCTTCGGACAGCGCTGGCTCTTTGGCTTTGTCATGGAGATTAGCACCTCCCACCCCCTGTGGGAGGGGAACCTTAGAAACCTCCAGTGGTGGAGCACCCAGAGGCAAGTCATTCCACTGATTAATTGTTTTCACTGTCAGGAAATTTCTCCTTAATTCTAAATTTGCTTCTCTCCTTGATTAATTTCCATCCTTTGATTCTTCTCCTGCCTTCAGGTGCTTTGGAGAATAGCTTGACTCCCTCTTCTTTGGGGCAGCCCCTGAGATATTGAAACATGGCTATCATCTCCCCCTTAGTCCTTCTTTTCATTAAACTACACACTCCCAATTCCTGCAACCTTTTTTCACCTGGTTTAGCCTCCAGTCCGCTATCATTCTTGTTATTGCCACTGCTAACTTTACAGGCTCTGGGAGTGCTATTTAAGAATGTCTGTGCAATGTGGGGGAAAAAAAAAAAAACACCTTTATTTTGACAGGCACAGGCTGAGAAGCAGATTCCAAGACGAAAGCCGTAAAGGTAGACCCAGCCGTTCAAGGCACTCGTCGAAGAAGACTTCTCGCTCCGACGATGCAGGGAGCCCTTTCCTTGGCTGCACCCTGCAGAACAATTACTTCCTCTCCACCACTGAACTTGTAAGTACCCCCTGTCTACTAAATCTCCTCAGTTTTGGGCTTGAGGGACTTGTATGGTATGTTGTGATATATTGAAAGGCTCCATCGTTTTAGTCAGATGTCAGCCTGTTTAAAATCATGTTCTTTATTAGAAATACACTATTTTTGTTTGTTTGCTCATCTGGTGGAAGTGAGGAAGGAAAGATGGGTCTGGGCAGGTGGGAAGGGACATAGAAGAGAGACGCCTTATGCTCTTGACCGTGAATAATAAAGAGGAGGCATTTATGAAAGTAGTGGCCTCTAGCTTTGATCTTTGATGAGATGTGTTTTTATGTACCTCTTCTGCTCGGTGTCTGAATCCCTGCCGGCTCTCTTCTGCGCCCATTCTCTCAATCTTTGGGGGCGTAAAAGATTAAACCTATAAAAAGAAACATCTCTGTGAATGTAATTGCAGCAAGAAGTGTGGGGAGAAGGAGGAGGACAGAGTGGGGAAGAGGTGGAGCAGCCTCTGCTGCCTTCAAACTCAACATCCCTTTTAGAGAAGATACAATAAGATTATTGTCATTTTTTACTGGGTGCATGCTGGCACACCTTAAAAATGAAATTCTGTGGCGAGCTCTCAAAAGAAAGTATATATCTACCCATACCCATACCCCTACACAACACACATACACACATGTTGTATCTATATATATATAAGTGAAATATAAGTGAAATACCACACATACCTCATCACAAAATCTCCAGAACCGTAAAGCCTTCAAACTTGAAATTTGGTACATATGTTCCTCTTGGCTTCTAGGTGCTCATTAAGAAAGGATTTTTCCAAATGACCATCAGAGCATTTAGTATTTCCTATATTATTATTTATTATTAACATGCTCTGATGCTAAGGAGTTCTACTCCCTCTCCCCACCTGAAAAGAAATCTCTTTTCAGAGGAGTAGAGGAGAGGAGTTTCAGTTTCAGTTTCACAGCAGCAAGCAGGTTTCGTGCAGTTGAGCTAAGCCACACCCAGGCTCCTTGCTGTCTCCTTCTTTCTCACACAGCAAATACTCTTTCAATTTCCAAACAGCCCTCAAGTCTCTCACACACTGACAGGACACTAGCCAGATGAATACAGATGGATGCTGGTAGGCAGAGGCACAAGAATGTGTACTGAGTTTGGGTGGTGTTTATTTATTTGCCCAGGGAGGTTGGCAGTGCCAGCTTAAGGTCAATTGACAGTTTTGGTTGCAACTTTCTCTCGTTTGGAGTCGTGTTGAAAAGGATTCTTTTGAATGAAATAAAATGAGGGAGGGGGCTTCTCCTGTTTTCCACCAGCCAAGAAAACCAGACATCCCACAATCAATGGCAAGACTTCAGTGGGATTTTATACATCCAAAACTTTCACCCTCTTCTATTTAAGGAAATCTTTGGTTTGGTCCACAAATCACTTCTGTACCAGAGATAACCAAGGTGATGTTTCTGCAAGATTTTCCCATTTAAGACCAAAGGACACCACTTTTTAAATGCTTTTCTCTCCTTTCTCCCTGGATTTTTTTTTAAATTTTATTTATTTATTTGTACTCCACTTCTATTATTTTTACAAATAATACAAGGTGATGAATGTATCCAACATACCTTCCTCTTATTTTCCTCTTAACAACAACCCTGTGCAGTGACTTGGCTGAGAAAGCAATTGGCCCAAAGTCAACCAGCCAGCTTTCATGCTTGAAGGTGGGGCCAGAACTCACAATCTCTTGGCGATTGCCCCAAAATCACTCAATTGGTTTTCCAATATTCATGGCTAAGATGGGAGTAGAACTCACAGCTCCAGGTTGATGGCTCAAAGTCACCCAGCTGCCTTTTTTTCCTAAAACGGAACTAGAACTCACCGTCTCTTGGCAATTGGCCCAAAGTCACCCAGCTGACATTCATGGCTAAGGTGGGATTAGAACTCATGCTCTCCTGCTTTCTAACCTGGTGCTTTAACCACTAGGCCAAACTGGTTCCTTTAACCCTTTCATGAAAAATCCTCAGAAATTTGCATTTTGCAACAGTCGTTCTGTTGGCCTAATTTTGCCTTAATTAGGATTTTAGTTTTTTTTTAAAAAAAGAAAAGAAAACAGTGACCAAAAATAATAAAAAAACCACCACCAAGGAAACAGTGACAAATCACTTTCCTCTTGCAGCCAAGAAAACAACATGAATATGTCCCTTAAGCCCTTCAAAGCCGAGCTTGATTGGAAGTCTTTATTATCATTCCAGCTTTCACCGTATCTTCCTCATACATTCGCCCACCAAGGTAGAACTTCGGAGTTAATTAAAAATAAACGAGGAGAGTATTTAAAAGAACAAGGTTTCAATCAGTGCCAGCTGCCAGTCTGACTTTGTCCACTGTACGAATGTTCCCATGGAACGCAGCTCTGTTCAGACTAAGACCCCCCTATACATATTCTTTTATATTCTTTAAACAATCAACAATTTCAGTCTGGAAAGTGGACAACGATGCTCCTTTCACAAGCTGTATAAGTTGGCCTCAACTTATAACCACAATCAAGCCCCAGATTTCCAGTGGCTAATTGAGTTTTGCCCCATTTTATGACTTTCTGGCCATGTTGTTAAGTGAATCACTGCAGCTGTTCAGTTAGGAACACAGTTGTTAAGTGAATCTGGCTTCCCCATTGACTTTTTTGGGGGGGGCACTTGTTGAGTGGGGCTGAAGTGTGTGGTAGGAGGAGCCAAAGAGTTGAATGAAATGGAATAGAATATGAGGGAGGGAGGAGAGGAGGAGGAGGAGGAAGATGAGGAGGAGGAGGAAAAGAAGAAGGAGGAGGAGGAGGAGGAGGAGGAGGAGGAGGAGGAAGAAGAAGAAGAAGAAGAAGAAGAAGAAGAAGAAGAAGAAGAAGAAGCTGTCAATCATTCACAAGACAAAGGATGACTCATATTACTTTGTCCCTTTGTACCTCTAGGATAATAGAAATAGTTAGAAGGGACCTTGGAGGTCTTCTAGTCCAACCCCCTGCTTAGGCAAGAAACCCTACAGCACTCCAGACAAATGGTTATTCAATCTCGTCTTAAAAACCTCCAGTGTTGGAGCAGCCAGAACTCCTGGAGGGAAGTTGTTCCACTGGTTAATTGTTCTCACTCTCAGGAAATTTCTCCTTAAATTCCAAGTTGCTTCTCTCCTTGGTTAGTTTCCATCCGTTGCTTCTTGTCCTGCCTTCAGGTGCTTTGGAGAAGAGCTCTTCCTTCTTGATGGCAACCCTTGAGATAGCGGAACACTTTAACATATGTGGACTTCAACTCCCAGCATTGCTGGCTGGGGAATTGTGGGAGTCGAAGTCCACATAGCCTAAACTGCCAGGGTTGAGAAACACTGCGTTCGAGGCAAAGCAATGCTGTTGAACACCAAGACAGCTGGTTTCATCTGGCTCAGTCCTCAAATTTATCTTTATTTCCCCAAGGGCCCATTCAGTGTCCAGTAAACAATGTTCTTCAGCTTAATTGAAAACCTCATGGCAATGGTGCTTGAGCAAAGCTCTTCCGATCGGCTGCTTCTTGGGCAAAATGTTCAGAGCAAATTAAAAAAAAAAAAACTGAGCTGAAAATATAGACTGTGTCAACTTATAAAATATTTCTGTGGTCTTTTTAAAGTTGCCAACAGAAAGGGAGGGGGGAGCAGTGTGCAGCTTGCATTCCATAAATGTTTTCAAAGATAGTTTCCAGGTGACTGAAGTTTCTGCTGGGCAAATATCTAACAGAACATGATTGATGACTCTTGGCTATGGATGTGTCCCATTGGAGAATATGAAGGGGGTGGGGGTAAAACCAGGGTCAAGAGTGACAATGAATGATGTGTCTCAGAGTCGGCTACACCCAGGCAGTGCCAACATGTTTACTCCTAATAAATCTTCTTTAAGTTTTGAAAATCTGGCTAGAGACCCATGGTTTAAATGGGGGAAATTGCCAGATCCCTGACAGACAAATCTGAATGAGTTTTAAATTACAAGAGATTTTAAAATTCAGATTTTAAAATTCATTCAGATTTGTCTTGTCTACCTGCACTTCCTTCTGCTTTTTTAGTGAAATTAATCCCTCAAAGCTCATACACCCACACCCTAAAATCAAAGCAAGGGGAAAGTGTTCTCACAAGAGAGGAAAATCTGAACGGGGTTATCACATTACATGTAAATAAATGCAGCATCCATGTTTGTTGAATTAATAGCATTTGTTCTGTGAATGAATGAATGAATGAATGAATGAATGAATGAATGAATGAATGAA
>BLBF01000060.1:859183-874842 GCA_015471245.1 Laticauda colubrina | reverse complement strand
TGTAGAAAAAGAGCAACTTATGACCACTTACAACCATTACAGCGTGAATTTGTGATTCTCTTGGCAACTGGTTCACATGTATGATGGTTGGGGCAGTGCCCCAGGTTCAGGAAATCTCAGTTTGTGACTTTCTGATAATGGGGAAGCTACTGAGCAACCCCTGTTGCTAATTGAACCACTGCAGGGATTCCCTGAAGGGTTGTTCCAAGAAAAGGTTGTGAAACGGGGCAAAGCGATGGAAATCAGGGGCCATTGTGGTTGTAAGTTGAGGACTACCTGTATTTCAAGGCCAAATGGCCAAATAAAGACATACTGTCAATGTTCCAAAAAACCTCCACTCCAAACAATAACTGTTCTGACCCAACCAGAGAGCAAACTCAGACGAAAGCAGCAGCCTCCACCTTTCCAGATTCAATCATGAATTCTGTTCCTTTATAGATAAAAGGCTGTTTTCCAACAATTAATTCCAGCAAGAAAGAGCCTTGCCAAAAACCCAGAGATAAGAACTCATTTACAAGATTCTCCAAACACAAACTAAGATGTCCACCAGTTGAGCTTCAGAGCTTCTTTGCTGTCTGCAAAGAACACTTTTCTAAACCTGGCTTTTATCCTCTTGAGGGAGGGGTCATTACCTTGGAGCCTTACTCCCGAGTCACCTGTGCTGCTGTCATTGTTCTTTTCTCCAAGCAATCCTTCGTGCACATGCACTTGGCACAGACTCCTCGGGAACCTCCTCATCCCTGCTGCCAGCCCCCACATCTCTGATGGTCCCTGATGGTCCTGGCCCCTCATCAGAGTCCTCACTCTCCTCAGCCATCTGCACCTGCTGCCAGCTAACCACAACAATAACTCCGAGACACACATCTTCTCAAAAGTTATTTTATTTGGACAGTAAACTGGCGCATCTGGAGAATCCCGAATCTGAAAGTTCTGGACTTCCTTGCAATAAGTAAAAATTACAAATCCACCCCCTGCACCCATCATCGCATCCAAAGCCCCATTCACCATCCGTCCCAACTTCAGAAGGTCCCCTCACCCAGGTGCAGAAATAACATGACCTTGACTTAGAAGAAGAATGCTATTATCTCTAACCACATACACTCCAAGAAACTCCCCCCTCCCATTTTCCCAGACTCAAAAATGTGGCAGTGTGGAAGCATCTCAATATGGCTTCCAAAGCTGACATATATACCTTACTACCTTCTCCCAATGGGTCAAGACACTGAGGTCTAGCCCCCTCTCCCAAAAGGAGGACCTCATTTAAAGGGCCACTCCAGGGACCCTAACAATCCTTCTCTTGTTACTCTGTCAATTCAGGGTTGTTCTATGTTTCTTCATTATTTATTCATTATTTATTATTATCTTGTCTGTTCTGTTGGAATGAGTGGAAATTTGTGGCACTGCCGTTTTCCATTTTTAATTTATTGCATTGTTGTTTTCAGTATTGTTATGTTGTTAGATTGGCTTGGAGACCCATAAGCTACATTTCTGCCTACTGACCTCTTTCGCTGCCCCTAGCAGCTTGTTGTCACCTATCTAACCAAGAAGCGAAACCTGGCTTAATGGTGGCACCCTCTAAGCCAGCTGCTAAACCTGGTTGATTTTCTAAAGAAATGATGTCTCAATGATCATGGCTATTTATTCTCCTCTTTTTTTTTCCTTCTGTTCTGTTTTAAATCATTTGAGCCATAAAGTAGTTAAGTAGAAGAGATAAACTATAACTACAGGCATTCCTTGACTTACCAATGGTTCATATGGTGAAAAAAATGCCACTGGAAAAAGTGACTTGGGACTGTTTTGCATGCTTACAACCATTAAAGTATCTGAGGGAGGAGTCAAACAGGGAATTAGCCTGCAATCTTTACATCGGCAAGGTCTGATAATCAATCAGAATAAAGCTGAAAGGGACCTTGGAGGTCTTCTAGTCCAACCCACCTGCTCAAACAGGAGAGCCTATACCAATTCATACATTTGGCTGTCCAGTCTCTTCTTAAAAACTTCCAGTGATGAAGCACTCACAACCTCTGGTGGCAAGCTGTTCTGCTGGTTAATTGTACTCACTGTTAGGAAGTTTCCCCTTAATTCCTCCTTGAATGTCCTCGAACTATCTATATATTTCTGTCTCTAAAATAGATAAGATACTCATCTAGATAAGATATCTATTTTACTTACTCTGGCTCAAGAGAGAAACTACCAATCTGGAAATATTCCTACCGCAATGGGGACCAGAATTTTCATTGCTGAGCAAGGCAGTGGTTGTATCGGAGTTATGCCCAATTGTACAATCTTTTTTGTTAGGATCAGAGAATCATTCGGTCCTTAGCAAATCCGGCTTCACTCATTGACTTTGCTTGTTGGAAGCCAGCTGAGAAAGTCACTGGGGACTGGACAACCGGGGCAAAAATGGTCATAAAGTAAGCAAAAGTAACGTAATGAATCTTCCATTTACCAACATAAATTTAGGGCTCAACTATGGTTGTAAGTCAAGGATTACCTGTACTTCTTTAAAAAGGGAAAGGGAAGGGAAGGGAAGGGAAGGGAAGGGAAGGGAAGGGAAGAAAAGGAGGGAAGAAGGGAAAGAAATGAAAGAAAATGAAGGGAAGGAAGAAGGGGAGGGAAGGAAAAAGGAAAAGGAAGGGAAGGGAAGAAAGGAAAGGAAGGAAGGAGGGAAGAAGGAAAGGAAAGAAAATGAAGGGAGGAAAGAAATGAAGGGAAGGGAAGAAAGGAAAGGAAGAAGAGAAGGAAGGGAAGGAAAAGAAAGGAAGAAGGGAGGGAAGAAAGAAAGGAAAGAAATCAGGCTCACCTTCCAACACATTCTAGAAGCATCTCATTGATGTGGTTTGACCTACTGTACAACCCCACCTGAGTTCATTCATTTCAATGGATGGGCAAGGAATGAATGAGGACAGTGACCGCACTTCCTGTTTTCCCTTTGCCCTTGGCAACCGGAGCGGCTTGAAAACAATAGTTCCCCGACTTTCTGATTTTTAAATGCTACCTTGGATCTGTCTGTATTCTTTGATCTTCCCACTGGAGTTCATGTAACAACACACACAAAAGAGCCAATAAAAGAAAAAGAAAAACCAAAAAAGGGAAAAGAAAAAAAAAACCCAACACCACACACCACCTGCAGTGTTTCATGGCCATGATGTTCGGTTTCTGTTCCCGGAAATTCAACATCCCTTTGCATAACTTGTCCGACCTGGAATAATTTGTGCTCCCCGTGGAAATTCTGGGTTGGGTTTGTTTGATGATCCCACTGGTTGGTTTTCTTGATTGTATTCTCAGGAGCTTTCTCAAAGGTATCCATACTGTGTCATACAGGTGCAGTATAGGTAGTACCTCGCTCGATAGTAACTGCGAGAGGGATCTTGGCAAATTTTTTACTACTGATTCTGTGGGAGTGCCTTGGTAGGTGTGGTGTGGCTTGTTGGGCATGGCAAGGGAAGGATACTGTAAAATCTCCATTCCCACCTTGCTCCTGGGGGAAGGATACTGCAAAATCCCATTTCCTTCCCACCCCACTAACCTGCTTTGCAGTTCCATTCTCCTGTGCAGGGCAACAAACTCAGGAGGCAAAGAATAGATGGGGTTGGTGAGGCTGGTCAGAGGTGGCATTTTCCACTTCTCCAAAGTACTCAAAATTTCCACTTCTGGTTCTCCAGAACTGGTCACAACCTGCTGAATGCCACCTCTCTGGATCTTGGAGTCCTAGTGGATATGGACTTAAATGAGAGCCAGGCGGGTGCTTCAGCTGCCCAAAAAATGCAGTTCTAGGCTGCATCAACAGACGGATAGAACCCAGATCATGGGAAGTGTTAATACCACATGACAATGCCTTGGTGATAAGGTAACACGGCATACTGCATCCAGTTTTGGTCATCACAATGTAAAAAAAGATGTTGAGATTCCAGAAAAAGTGCAGAGAAGAGCAACCAAGATGATTAGGAGCAGTGGTGGGATTCAAAGTTTTTACTACTGGTTCTCTGGGCGGGTCTTGGTGAGCGTGGCATGGTGGGTGTGGCAGGGGAAGGTTACTGCAAAATCCCCCTTCCCTCCCCACCCCAATAACCTGCTTTCCAGCTCTGTTCTCCTGGACAGGGCAACCAAAGAAGACCCAGCCGATCAGCTGGGACTCAATGGGAGGCAGAGAAGAAGTGGGGTTGACGGGGCCAGTCAGAGGCGGGATTGGGCGGTTTTCCGAACTACTCAAAGTTTCCGCTAACGATTCTCCAGAACTGGTCCGAACCGTCTGAATACCCACCTCTGATTAGGAGACTGGAGGAATAAAACACACAATGAAGGGTTGCAGGAACTGGGTATGTCTAGTTTAACGAAAAGGAGTGACATGATAGCAGTCTTCCAATATCTCAGGGGCGACCACAAAGAAGAGGGAGTCAAGCTATTCTCCAAAGCACCGGAAGGCAAGACAAGCAATAAGGATGGAAACTAATCGAGGAGAGAAGCAAACTTGTTTGCCTATTCTTGATGCTCCACATGGGGTGGACTAACTTACACCAGCTGACAAGCGCCGCTTGGGTTGCTGGCTCTTCCGGGCTCCTCCACCTCGCTTCTTGTCATAATACCTCACATCTGGCCCCGTCCAGCACCAGCTTCCTCTCTCCATACACACGAAAGCGGTTAGTTTCCCCACCCCCCCACCGAAGTGGTACCCATTTATCTACTCACAATACTGCATGCTTTCGAGCTGCTGGGTGGGCAGGAGCTAGGGATCGAGCTCACTCCATCTCGCTGAACAGGACTCAAACCACCGGAATGCAGATCATCGTTAAACGTCGTTAAGCAAAGCGACCATCGTATCCCCGCTGTCTATTTTATGTCAGTGAGTTTTTTTCTCTCTCCTGCCCCGATGCCCAAAGCAGTACAGAATTTTATCCTTGATACAGGGTCATAAAAGGGAGGTGTTTTTTTCCCCAATATGAATAGCTTTTTCATCCATTTATTTTAATACGGAGAGTTTCTTTAATTAGCGCTTTTTTTGCAAGAGGCAACTGGACTTTCTGGTTTTCCTTTGAAGACATTTCACTTCTCATTTGAGAAACTGCTTCAGCTCTGGACTGGATGGTGGGGAATGGAAGGATTGATACTCCTTGCAGACAGCTGGAATTTTGTATATAAACCCTTCCATTCCCCACCATCCAGTCAGAGCTGAAGAAGCTTCTTGGGAAGAGAAGCGAAACATCTTCAAAGTAAAACCAGAAAGTCCTATTGCCTCTTGAAAGAAAAAAAAGCACCTTTGAGACAATCATGACTTGCAGGATGGAGAAGTTCCATAGCCATTTATTTGGTTCGTGCTTGGGCATCAAGCTCGAAACCAGGAGACGGTGAGTTCTAGTCCCATCATTGGCACAAAGCCAGCTGGAGGAGCTTGAACCAGTCACTTTCTCACAGCCCTCAGAAGGAGGCAATGGCAAACCACTTCTGAAAAGCCTTGCCAAGAAAACTGTAGGGACCAGTACAGGACGTCACCAGGAGTCCATCAGTGGTGAGATTCAAAAAAAAATCTTACTGCCATTTCTGTGGGCGTGGCTTGGTAGGTTTGGCAGGGAAAGAATATACCGCAAAAAATCCCCCTTCCCTCCCCATCCCACTGACCTGCTTTCCAGCTCCGTTCTCCTTGCAGGGCAACCAAAGGAGACCCAGCCAATCAGCTGGGACTCAATGGGAGGCAGAGAAGAGATGGGGTTGGAGGGGGCAGTCAGAGGTGGGATTTTCCGGTTCTCCGAACTGCTCAAAATTTCCACTACTGGTTCGCCAGAACTGGTCAGAACCGGCTGAATCCCACCTCTGGAGTCAATGTTGACTTGAAGGATCTTCAAAACTTTGTTCCTGGGAGCTGAGACATGGTAGTGTTCTAGTCTCCTTTTCTCTAGCTCTATTTTATGTCTTTTAAAAGTTTTTGGTGACAGAGAACTTATCTGACCTCCGTTGATTTTTGGAAAAGCCACACGTTATCAGATTTGACTCATTCTTGGATGAGAGTCACCAGAAAGTCCCAGGGCCATAGATCAGTTGAAAAACATCTTCAAGAAGTGACAAACCCTGTCGAAGCTACCAGATGAGATCATTCGTGTAATCCATAAGACTCAAATTCTGCTCAAGTGAATCTTTATTTTTTAAAGGTTTCTAATGAAATGGATTTTTGGAGAAATGGAGGCCAATGCAAAAGATATTAGCTGGGACTTGGTATACTTCCATGCATTTCAAAAAAAGTGGAATTGTCTTTTTTTAAAAAAATAAAATAAAATTAAGGCACCTTTGAGATCTGCAGGCAGGCAGAAGAATTTGCATTCCAGTAAGCCATTTAAGCTGCAAAGTAAAATTGGAGAGGAACAAATTTATTACGGCTTAATCCTAGATGGATCCAGGTAGATATTGGCTGTGAGCATATCTGATTAATTTGAAATGAATGAAATGGTCTCCGGAAAGCGTAGTGGGAAGCAAATGTTCCCATTTGAAATGTGTTATTATTTTCAGCAACGCTCTGATTAAATGCAATAAACTTAATTCTGAATAATTAATAGTTATAAGTTCCACAGAAGCTTACAAAAGTCTATTCAGAAAGGTGACAAGTGGCAGTGACTGTAGCTTTGATAAGATAAAAGAACAACAAATTTGGAGGATAACAATGAGGGAGGGAGGAGGGAGGAAGGAAAGAAAGACAGAAGGAAAGTAGGAAAGAAAATGGGGAGGGGGAAAGGAAAGAAGGGGAAGGAACAAAGGAAGGAAAATGGGGGAGAGGGAGAGAGGAAGGAAGGAAAGAAGGAAAGAAAATGGGGAGGGAGAGAGGGAGGGAGGGAGGGAGGAGAAGGAAGGAAGGAAAAGGGGGAGAGAGGAAGGAAGAGAGGGAGGGAAGGAAGGAAGGAAGAAAAGAAGGAAACTAGGGAGGGGGAGAGGAAGGAAGGGGAAGGAAGAAAGGAAGGAAAATGGGGGAGAGGGAGAGAAGAAGGAAGGAAGGAAAATCGGGAGAGAGGGGGAGAGGAAGGAAGGAAGGAAGGGGAAGGAAGAAAGGAAGGAAATGGGGGAGGAGAGGGAGGGAGGGAGGGAAGAATCTCTAAAGACATACAAACCATTGGTTTTGATTCATTCTAATACTTTCGTGTCAGAAGTACCCAAGTGCTTCCATGGTGAAAGGATTTGCCAGTCCTACCGCCATTGCACATGGGACCTCCAGCTGGGGGTACCTTCCATGTCCCATGCCCCCCCCCCCCCCCATCAATCCACTTGCGATTGCCTACATTCAATCTGCTGTGTCAGCCGAAGCTGGAGCATGAGACGGGAGCTCACCCCGCCCTGCAGCAGCAACGGGTCTCCAACACAAGACCGCCAATCCTCAGCCTCGCGTCCTAACCTTGTGAGCCACTGAGCCCCTCAATTTTGATCCATTAATACTCGATTTTGCCTCTTCATAGAACAGACAAACCGGAGAAGGAAGTCTGCAGTTGGGAAAGAAAGGGGAAACTTTAAGGATCCAACGCTTTGTCTGGCTAGACCCAAAAGTAACAACTATCAAGCACTGGATGAGATGTCAGAAGAGGGAGAAAGGTTTATTCTTTGCACTATATGGATTCCAATTCCCATAATCCCTAGCAAGAGACTTATTTATTATTTGATGGGGCTCCTCCTCCTCCTCTCCACAAACCTCCCTCCCTTCTAGCACTGATGACATTCCTTAATTGGGTCATGAAACATCTGCAAGAAAACAACCCAGCTCAGAAAACACCAACAACCCACAATCCTCCCCCTCCTCCTCCCCCACTTCCTTCTCCTCCATTCTGCAAACCCCACTCCTTTCTAACACCGATGACGTTCCCTAGCTGGGTTATGAAATGTCCGCAAAAACGCAACCCAACTCAAAGAGCACCAAGAACAGCACCGCTTCTTTCGACCCCAAGCTACAAATATATTCTCCTTTTGGAGACACAACTCTGGAAACAAAACAGCCTTGCATTGGTAAAGATCTTGGGTTGAGAAGAGAGGCAGGCAGGCAGGCAAGCAGGCCGATGGACACAATCTTGTCAATTTCACTCTTTTCTCCTCCTTTTTTTTTTCCCCCCTTTTTTCTTTTTCTTTTTCACCCCTGGAGTCTCTCGCTTTCAGCTGCTCCTGCAGAGGAAACAGGTTGTGGGCTGGGTGGAGTGAGGTTTCTCAAGGTTTCTCTCGAACATCAGACTCATCAGCTGTGCTTGCAGCCAGACCATTTGCAGCAGCAGAGAAAGCCAAGTCCCTCCTAAGCCCTCAAGACAGCTGGCCAGATGCCCAGCTCCACCTTCTGTCCGCAGTGACTGCCTGCCCAAGGAAGCCAAGGACGCTGCAACCCTCTTTAAACCTCCCTTCTTAAGAACGGCTTCCAACCCTGGTCGTCTTTTCTCGGAGCTCCTTGGCTGTCGAACATCGTGGGTAAGGCATGGCAACCTTGCAAAACCCCCACCCACCCCCTCCAGAAGGTGAAAGGAGGGTGGGGATAAATGCGGGACTGGGCAGGCTCACCTCTGCAGCTGGGGTGCGTCTGTTTTGGGGGGTTTTGGAGGTGGAACCACAATTTGGAGTTGGTTCAAAGCCTCTTGCAGTTTTGCATTTCTAAACACAAGCGAGGAGCCGGGACAGCCACTTTTGTCTGCTTGAGCAGAGGTAAGGGTTGGACTAGAAGACCTCCAAGGTCCCTTCTGACTCTTGTTATTCCATTCTTCTCCTTGGTTAAAGGTTAATTTCAGCCCGTAGAAAGTTGAGTTTCCTTTGGCAAGGATATTGCACCCACCACGATGAGTTAGGAGGGGTGTCTCCAGTTTGTCTCTGAGTGAAGACCAGGCCAAAGAGTCAAAGGGATGACTCTTTGGGTCATCCCTCGCAAAAGGTCACCATGGCCAAGAGCAGCAATGATGGCCTGTTGTGTCTCCAGGTCTAGAGTAAAGTCCTTGGTCCTCCAAGATAGGGTGTGCTGAAGGAAGAAGAACTTTTGTGACTCAGCATTTTCACTTGGGACTATCAACTACGTGGTTTAATGCTGAACCATCTGACTCACTGTTTTCATCTTTTCTTGCTTCTTTCCTTCCTGGTTCTGCTTTTGACATCTTGAAAAGTTCTGGAAGACCCTAAGGCGAGCTGACAATTTGGGATCATTTGAGTGGATCCTAATGGATTTTGAATTCTTATTGTTGCTCTTGCTCTTGCTGCACTCTTCCTCTTCCTTCCTTCCTTCCTTCCTTCTTTCCTCCCTCCCTCCCTCCCTTCCTTCCTGTGCAATAATTAGAAAGGAATATTGCAGGCTAACTCTGCCAACTGCCAGGAGTTTGATCCTGACTGGCTCAAGGTGGACTCAGCCTTCCATCCTTCCAAGGTGGGTAAAATGAGAGCCCAGATTGTTGGGGACAAGAGGATGACTCTTAGAGAGGCCTGGGAAGCACCCTGAAGCAGTATGTAAGTCTAAGGGCTGTTGCTATGGCTTTGCTCTTCCTTTCCCCCTCCTTTCCTTCCTTCCCTTCCTCCCATCCATCCATGGTGCACAGTGTTAGAATGCCATACTGCAAGCTAACTGTGCTGACTGCCAGCAGTTCGATTCTCACCAGGTTCAACGTTGACTCAGCCTTCCCTCCTTCCGAGGTCGGTAAATGAAAAGACCCAGATTGTTGGGGGCAATAGGCCAATTCTGCAAAACTGCTTAGAGAGGGCTGTAAAAGTTCTGTGAAGTGGTATATAAGTCTAAGGGCTATTTCTTTTGCTTTCTGGCCAGAGGGAAGCTGTGTAGCCTTCAGAACAGGCTGGCATCCATCAGGCGAACGAAGCAAGCAGACTGTAATGGTGAGAAGGATGAACAAGCAGAACCCGTTTTTTTTTCCTGCTCTCAGAGCGAGCAGGTGTGACTGCAATTGTGCCAGGCAGATAATTGTTGAACCATTTAAATGTACATGGATGCCATCTGAGACTGGCAGAGCTAGGCAGAAGCCTAAATTTCTATAAAAACTGCCTTGCTTGGCATTGAATTTCAACGATCGAATGTTGTGGGCATTTCCAGTGTGTGTATGTGTGTGTGTGTATATATTTGCAATCTTCAGGTTTCAAGGACAGCACCTGGTTGACCTGGAATGAACTCGCGGGGTGGGGGAGATGAAGTAGATGGGCAAAAAAGATTGCATGAAAATACAGGCAGTTCTCGACTTACAACAGTTCACTTAGTGACCTGAACAACATTGAAAAAAGGGACTGTGTTTCACAATTACAATCAGGGTTACATGATTCCCCTCTTTTGACCTTCTGTCTAATCTTCCACCTCTCTATGAAATCCCAAATCCCCAAGCACTAAAATGTGGCAGCTTGGAAGTTTCTAAGTAAAATATGCAGTGGTGGGATTCAAATAATTTAACGACTGGTTCTCTGTCCTTATGATTTCTTCCAATAATCAGTTGCTCGGAAAGTTAACAACCAGTTCTCTCAAACCAGTGCGAACCAGCTGAATCCCACCACTGATAATATGGCTTCCAAAGGTGACCCCTTCCCTCCCCCCCCCCCATGTTCTCCAGGCAGTTCTTGGTTCCTCAAATCTGCCATTCCACCTAATGGAGGAACCCGGAAGGGACATGCTGCGCTCTTCCTTGACCAAAACTAGGACATATCCAAGTCGCTGTTTTCAAAAGCAGGAGTCGTGGTGATGTTTGTTGATTCTGCACTACGTTGCCCTGTTATTATTTGGAAGCCCAGATGGGATGATGTTCTCTTTTGGAAAGAGGTAGGCGACTTCTTGTTTATTTGGCCTTCGGTAAGTCATGCATAGTTCAAGCTGAATTTTGCTCCCTCTGCATGAGGAAGGGAATATCTGGGCTGAATTTATATCATGTGATTAAAAGGCAAGAAGTAAAAGAAAGAAAGATTAAACAGATGACCCTCCACTAGTTTTATAACAGAAGGTAATGATTAACACTTTGGTGGTGGTGTTTTTTTATCTGATTTAAGCCAAAGTTGACTCCTGGTGGATTAGTCCCTGCAGTTTTCTTGGCAAAAGTGCTTTGCCATTGCTTCCTTCCTAGAGCTGAGAGAGAGTGACTGGCCCAAGCTCAGGTGTGCAATTCTACCAGTTCAGACCGGTTCTATCGAACTGGTTGTTATGTTTCTGCATAGTTTGGAGCATCCCTCCCCACTCTCCATTTTTGCCTTCCTGGGACCCAGGTAAGCCTTCTGGGAGCAAACATGCCACCCCAGGAGGCTTCCCAAAAGGGGGGGATGCTGCAAAAAAAGCCACGGCCAACTAGTCACATGGCCGTGTTCACCTAGCCACGCCCACAGAACCAGTTGTTAAAAAATTTGAATCCCACCGCTGCCTACGCTGGGACTAGATCTCCAGTCTCCCCATTTCTACACTGGGGCCTTCCCTCCTACATCACTGGGAAATGAAATGTGCTGGGGGGGGGGCAAAAATTGGTCTTCACTGCTATATCTAAACTGGCCCATTGCTTTATGGAATGAATCCATGTCTGGGCGGAACTCAGCAGAGACATTAACTTGAAAAAAAAACAAAAACAACCAATTGTAATGGGTGCTTTTTAATTGGTTTAATTAAATTAATGGATTTCCACCAGACGAAGGCTCCACTTGAATTGTAAAAAGAAAAAAAGGGAATGAGGTACTGTTGGCTGGCAAGAGAGGCAGACAGGAGACGTCAGAAATCAGATGCAATCCTCATGTTTACACCCATTATTTAGGAAGGTTCAAAGCTCTGTCTGCAGCCTGCCCTTCCCAGTTCAAACCGGATATTCACCGCAAGAGTTTATATATTTATTTTTTCACCCCTTAATGCTGACTTGCCTTCTGAAAATTCATCCCTTCGGTAATTCCAGGAGAATGTCTCATTGCCACTTGGTGGAATATCTGCGCAAGCGAACACTTGACATCTGTGCTCAAGAATACAGTGTTTCCCTGAAAATAAGACCCTGTCTTATATTTTTGTTGCCACCAAAAAAAAAAAAAAAAAGGCACCAGGTCTTATTTTCAGGGGATGTCATCCATTGACTAACCTCACTTGTGCACGTCGCCCCCGGCCTCCTTTTCGCGGTCAGAGGCCTTCAGGAACTTCTTCTTCTATGGCTGGCAAGGCTTTCCTGAAGGCCGCTGCAGCCTTCAGGATCGATCCAGAGCTTTGTTATCAGCTCCAGAGGCCTTCAGGAAAGCCTTGCCAACCTTGCCAGCTGCAGAAGAAATGGGCCAGCAAGGCAGGTGTTCAGGTGTGGCCTGGCTACAACTGTCCAAAGGTAAGTAGTAGGGCAGCTCCACCCCACCTCCCCATCCCCACCCTAGCTTAATTTTTACCCATGCACTCTGGAGTGGGCAGAGTCTTTTTTTTTTTTTTTTTTGGGGGGGGGGGGTTAGGGCTTATATTGGGCTCACATGTGTCATTAGGATTTATTTTTGAGGGTAGGGCTTATATCAAGCTCACATATATAATTGGGGCTTATTTTGGGTGGTAGGGCTTGTAATGGGCTCACATGTGTAAAAATCAAGCTAAGACCGACTTTCAGGGTAGGTCATATTTTCGGGGAAACAGGGTACTTATGGCTGCGCATGCTTCAGGATGCAACAGAAGGAAAGCAATAGGTCACGAAGAACAATTCATGGAATGGCTTCCCTCTAGAAGTTGTGGGTGCTCCATCCCTGGAGGCTTTCAAGAAGAAATTGGACCGCCATTTGTTCAGAATAGTATAAGCTCTCTTGCTTGAGCAGAGGGTGGGCTAGAAGACCTCCAAGGCCCCTTCCAATGCTGTTATTCTGTAATTCTCGGCCTTTTGTTAGGACCAACACTGAGAAATTTAGAGCCTTTACAAGGGGTCTACTAGGGGGGATTTAAAAAGTCAAGGTGGCCATCACAACATAAAACCAAAAAATAGAGTTATAGGACTAGAAGGGACCTTAGAGATCTTCTAGTCCAGCCCCCTGTTCAAGACAGGAGATCTTATACCATCCTGAGCAATTGCTTGTCCAATCTTATTTCTGAAAAACTCCAGTGATGAAGCACTCACAATCATATGATCAAAGTCTTCTTTTTTTTAGGTCTCCTCCTGGATTTTTCTGACTTCTTCTCTGCCTGTAATTTATCTTGGCAGATCGAAACAAGAATCACTTTCAACAATCCCTCCACCTTTCTATTTCTCATTTCTAGGTAATCCTTGACTTAAGACCACAATGGAGCCTAAAATTTCTGTTGCTTAGCGAAATTGTTGTTGTTTAGTCCCATTTTATAATCTTTCTTGCCACAGCTGTTAAGTGAATCACTGCAGGCATTAAGTTAGTTGCATGGTTGTACAGTGGATTTCGCTCTCCCAGAGGCCTGAGGGAAGCCTCCGGAGTCTGAGGACAAAAACCAGCCCTCCTGGAAGTTCCAGTAGAATAGAATAGAATAGAATAGAATAGAATAGAATAGAATAGAATAGAATAGAATAGAATAGAGATTGGAATAGAATAGAATGGAATAGAATAGAATGGAATAGAATAGAATGGAATAGAATAGAATAGAGATTGGAATGGAATAGAATGGAATGGAATAGAATAGAATAGAATAGAATAGAATAGAATAGAATAGAATAGAATAGAATAGAATAGAGATTGGAATGGAATAGAATAGAATAGAATAGAATAGAATAGAATAGAATAGAGATTGGAATGGAATAGAATGGAATAGAATAGAATGGAATGGAATAGAATAGAATAGAATAGAATAGAATAGAATAGAGATTGGAATGGAATAGAATGGAATGGAATGGAATGGAATAGAATAGAACAGAATAGAATAGAATAGAATAGAATAATTTATTGGCCAAGTATGGTTGGACATACAAAAAAATTTGTCTTGGTGCCAATACTCTCAGTATACATAAAATAAAAGATACATTTGTCAAGAATCATCAGGTGCAACCCTTAGTGATAGTCATAGGGTACAAAAAGCAATCAAATCATACCAGGAAACAGTCCACATAAATAGTTAGGAAACAAGTGACAAAGTTACAGTCATACAGTCAGAAGTGGGAGGGGTTGGGCGATATGAAGTGATGAGAAGGTTAATAGTAGTGCAGACTTTGTAAATAGCTGGACAGCGTTGAGGAAATTATTTGTTCAGCAGAGGGATGGCCTTCAGGGGAAAAAAACTCCCCTTGTGTCGAGTTGTTCCGGTGTGCAATGCTCTATAGCGTCGCTTTGAGGGAAGGAGTTGAACCAGTTTATGTCCGGGTATGTGAGGGGTCTGGAGATATTTCCACAGCCCTCTTTTGGACTCGTGCAGGATATGCGCGTCCTCCATGGAAGGCAGGTTGGTAGGAATTGTTTTTTTCTGCAGTCCTAATTCCTCTCTGGAGTCTGTGTCTGTCCTGTTGGGTTGCAGAGCCAAACCAGGCAGTGATAGAGGTGCAGATGATAGACTCAATAATTCTTATCCAGAATTATCATCATCATCATCATCATCATCATCATCATCATTATTGTTGTTGTTGCTGTTGTTATTATTATTTAGAATTATTAGAGGGCCACGCCCATCCAGCAACTGGACAGTGAACTGATTGCTGGGATTTTTGAATCCCACCCCTGATGAAATCTGCTCAATGCCTTCTACATGATCTTACGTGGTATCTAAAGCTAGATTCAAACCAGTGTTTCTTCATCTCTTTGCATCTTGGTGCTTAAAAAAAAATAAAAAATCAATTCCTCCCTGAGCCTCGATCCCTTGAGGGAAGCAGAGATCAAAGGGCCCACACCCCTGCATTCTTCGCAAATTGCTTGCATGCTCTCTCATCTGTTTCCCATGTACACAATAATTAATATCTGGTTGGCCAGTCCTTTCATTTTAGTCAGTTTCACAATCCTTGTAGAAACTTCTCAGGCTTAACTCTTCCCAAGCAAATGAAATTCAGGTTCTTGCAATATGAAGAAGGCACATTGTGCTTAGTTTTGTGAGAGAGTTGTAATTGCCTTCAAGCATTGTGGGAGGGGAGGGAATAAACCCCCCCCCCCTCAATTTTGGGGGGATGGAATAGAACATCTGGAAAACGGGTGAGATAGGTTGCGTTCCTTGAGTAGGGTAATCAAAAATGAGAATTGTGGGGTCGTCGGTGCTCTCTGAGCTGGGTTGTTTTCTTGCAGATGTTTCATGACCCAACTAGGCAACAATATCAGTGCAAGGAAGAGTGAGGTTTATTCCTGAAAAATATTTACAAGCAGACAACCAAACTCAGAGAGCACCAAGGATTCCACAGACTAATAGAAGAAAATATTTGTAGCTCGGGGTTGAACTGTGAGGTCCTTGGTGCTCTCTGAGCTTGGTGGTTTTCTTGCAGACATTTCACTACCAAGCTTGGTAATATCATCAGTGCTGGAAAAGGGAGGAGGAGGAGGAAGAGGAGGAGGAGGAGGAGGAGAGGAGGAGGAGAAAGAGGAGAAGGAGAAGAAGAGGAGGAGGAGGAGAAGAAGAGGAGGAGGAAAAGGAGAGAAGGAGGAGGAGGAGAAGAGGGGGAGAAGGAGAAGGAAAAGAGGAGAAGGAGAAGGAGAAGAGGAGGAGAGGAAGAGGAGGAAAAGGAAAAGAAGAAGAGAAGGAAAAGAAGCGGAGAAGGAGGAGGAGGAGAGGAGGAGGAGAAGGAAGAGGGGGAGGAGAAGAAGGAAAAAAGAAG
>BLBF01000060.1:830504-850015 GCA_015471245.1 Laticauda colubrina | reverse complement strand
TCTTCTTCTTCTTCTTCTTCTTCTTCTTCTTCTTCTTCTTCTTCTTCCTCTTCTTCTTCTTCTTCTTCTCCACCACCATTTCTTCTTCTTCTCCTTCTCCTTCTTCTTCTTCCTCTTCTTCTCCTCCTCCTCCCTTCTTCCCTCTTCCTCTTCTCCTCCCTGTTATTTTTTTCTCGTATTACTTGTCCTCCTTCAGTCTTCCTTGCTCCCTTTCTTTTTTTTCCTAACTTCATTGTCCTTTCCCCTTTCATTTTTTTCTCTTCTCCTCATTTTTCCTCCTATTTCCTTCTCTATTTGTCTTCCTTCTCCTTCCTTGCCCCTTTCTTCTACTTACCTTCTCCTTCCTTCTCCTTTTCTCTTTCCTTCCTTTTTCTATTTCTTCCTCCTCCTCCTCCTCCTCCTATCTCTTATTCATTTTCTTCCCTCTCCTATTTTTACTATTTTATTTCTTCTTCCAATGTTCTCTGTCCTTCTCCTCTTTCTCTATTTCCTTCTCTTTCTCCCCTTCCTTATATCTCCTTCTTTCTACTTTTCTTCCATTTCCTTCCTGCTTCCTTTTCCTTCTTCCTCTTCTCCACCCATTATTTCCTTCTCTTACTACTTGTCCTCCTCCTTCCTTCCTTCCTCCTTTTTTTTCCTATCGCTTATTCTACTTGTCTTCCTTCTCTTTCTTTTCTGTTTTTCCTTTCTCTCCTTCCCCTTTCTGTTCTTTCTGGTGGCAGCTGTAAAGCTACAAATAGGTTAAAATACATAAAACCAGGCAGAATTTTAATGCTGGAGGGAATGAGCTTTTTTTTTTTTTTTAATGAAATGTCGAACTTACATTTTCATTAAAAACAGGGAAGCCAAATTTACAGGATTCTGAAATACTGGCATTTAAAATTTATATAATGTAATTTTTTTTACATGTTGCATTTTAAAGCTACCGGCCCTTAAAACAGGAGCTGGGTTGAGAATGCCAAATGTTACCCATTATCAGCCATTAATAATATAGCCCCCAGTGCAACATACAGTATTTTATAACTCAATTTTCTTTTTTTCACGGCATCAGATTTCAGTTGAAATAGATTTCTTTGAAAGACAGGATTGAGTTAAATGGAAGTGGCTATTTCAGTTGCCTTCAGAGGAAAATTCACAATCTGTTATGCTTCCTTGGAAAAAAAATATTTTTTATGCACAGAAAATTAGCATCTGAATAGAAGGCTATATTTTTTTTAAAAGGCAAAGTGGCGCAAAACTACTTAAAATGTAATCTATAAAATAAAGCTATCCCTTCTTTGGATAGCTACTTTCCCTTATGTAACCTACATTTATCCTTGGTGATAATAAGGGAGCTCTTTTACGCAAGGAGCTCCACATAGGTTGCTTCACTGAGGACTAGAGGGGTGAGATGCTGGAGGTCACCACTTGAAATAACTTTATTAAACCAGGGTTAACTAGTTCTAAATTCAGCTGTGTGCCCACTTTGCAACACCATAATTTTGACTTCAACCAAAGTTCCAGAACTGATTAACCAAAATCAGAAAACATTTTTAAGGGATCAGACAAAATTTCTTGAGGGAATCGGTTGTTTATTTCATGTTTCTACTAATATTTATGTCTTGATCGTTAGTCAAGAATAGGCGGCGTGTAATGAATGAGAGACAGATGATAAATTCTAAGAATTCAATACCAGTAATTAAAGTTTCAGACTTAGGGATTTCAAGCAGTATTAATAAAAATTTAGAAAAGCAGAGTCAGTATCCTTTAGAGGGCAAGAATTCTAAAGATAGATGTCATCAGAAAAAGGGGTTTAATTTAGTGGTTAAAGCATCAGGCTAGGAACCAGGAGTTGGTGAGTTCTAGTCCCACCTTAGCATGAAAGCAAGTTAGGTGACTTTGGACCCATCACCAGGGGACTGGGAGTTCTAGTCCCATCTTAGGTATGAAAATCAGCTGGGTGATTTGGGCCAGCTCCTCTCTCTCAGCCCAACTCACCTCACTCTTCTTTCATTCCTTCCTTCTTTTTTCTTTCTTTCTTTCTTTCTAACTTTTTTCTTTCTTTCACCAGGTAAACATGAAGAACAACAAGCAGAAGGAGGAATTGTTTCCAAGAATTTCACCAAGAAAATCCAGTAAGTATTTCTGAGTTTTAAGATCACTTCCTTTCTAGGCTCTGAGTTCAGCCATGGATGATTTAAAAAAAAAAAAAAAAGAAAAAGAAAAAACCCTTCCTTTTAACATATGAAATCAGAGTGGTGTTTCTCAACCATGACAAGTTTGAGACGAGGGAACTTCCCAACTCCCAGAATCCCCTGTTTAAACCCCAACCCAAAGATCAAGTTTAATCCTCAAATACCAATGTCAAAAGTAGGATGCCTCCTCTCCTCCTCTTTCAGGGTGCCAGTTACACAGTTCCCTGCCTCTGCCAGGGCTTCAAAGAAATGGGATCCTTGGGTTCGGCTTGCATTTCAATCTGGGTATGTCCCAGCGACTCACCAAATTAATTTACTGATGTTCTAGCAAAGGAATGTATCTGAAATGCAAGCTTCCCTTCCCCTCCCCCTGCTCATCCTCACCACACAACCTCCTCCCCATCTTTCCAATTCAAGACAAAAAAGACTTGAATTAGAATTAGAATAAGAGAGGTGGAAGGGACCTTGGAGGTCTTCTAGTCCAACCCCCTGCTTAGGCAGGAAGCCCGACACCATTTCAGACAAATGGTTGTCCAATCTCTTCTTAAAAACTTCCAGTGCTGGGGCATTTACAACTTCTGGTGGCAATCTGTTCCACTGATTCATTCTTCTAACTGTCAGGAAATTTTTCCTTAGTTTTAGCTTGCTTCTCTCCTTGATGAGTTTCCATCTGTTGCTTCTTGTCCTGCTTCAGTTTAGTTCTGTTAATCCATATCTGAATCACTGAGCCCCATTGACTAATCAAGATGCTCCCAGTGAGCAAATATTAGCAGGGTGGGCAGCTAAATTGAGATCTTCCTCTCATTGCAGAAACTCACTCGCTTTTCTCTTGGTCACGGGGCAGGAATGGAATTGGCCTCCTCTGTTGAGGATCTAAATTTAAGCAGCCAATGAGCTCGTGATGCAAGGCAGAGGTTGACCTACTTCACACCAAACCAGACCACGATCCTCTCTTCTCGTAGGGACTTGGCTTGAATATTCTGTGGAGCCTCGAGAGAAACAGAACCTAGAACATGAAGATAGAACGGAGAATAACAGAGTTGGAAGGGATTTAGGAGGACTTGTAATCCAGCCCCCCTGTGTGAGCAGAAGACCTTATATTATTCTGGACAAATGGTTGTCTGGTGTCTTCTTGAAAAATCTCCAGTGATGGAGCGCCCATAACTTTTGGAGGGAAGCTGTTCTATTGATTAATTGTTGTCATTGTCAATAAATTCTTCCTTAGTTCAAGCTAGGTTCTTTCTTTGATGATTAACTACTTTTTTACTTCTTGTCCTCCTTCAAGTGCTTTGGAGAATAGATTGCCCCCACCTTCCTCTCTTTGACAAACCTTCAAATATTGGAAGACTGCTGTCGTATCACCCCTTCACTAAATCTTTATTTGGGCCATAGGCCCCCACCAGCATAAACTAACGTAAAAGCCATCCAAATCACGGCCATTCCCATCAAATATTGAAGAAGAATACATCAAATATTTAGAATAATACAAAACAGACATTTGTTTGTAAATCTAGGGGGAGGAGGGAGGAAAATGACGAAGCCCAAACTATGATACTAAAGGATGGATTTGATTAAAGCAATCAGAATTACAGTATAGGCAATAAAACCATTCTTTTATTAATTCACTCGCTCTATACCCGTGCTTCCCTACGAAACTATGTGGTGGGGCTTAGTTTTTGGGGAGGAAAATAAGGGGAAAAATTGTGCCTCTGCCTACCAGCATCCGTCGGTATTCATCTGGCTAGCGTCCTGTCAGTATGTGAGAGAGTTGAGGGCTGTTTGGGAACAGAAAGAGTATTTGCTGTATGAGCAAGAAGAAGACAGTAAGGAGCCTGGGTGTGGCTTAGCTCAACTCTTCTGTACTAAAGCTGCTTGGTGCTGTGAAACTAAAACTGAAACTGACCCTCTTCTCCTCGGCTTGTTTTTTTGCATTTGGAAGAGATTTCTTTTCAGGTGGGGAGGGGGAGTAGAACTCCTTAGCATCAGAGCGTGTTAATAATAATAATATAGGAAATATTTAAATGCTCTGATGGTCATTTCGAAAAATCCTTTCTAGTGAGCACCTAGAAGCTAAGAGGAACATAATGTGCCAAATTTCAAGTTTTTAGACTTTAGGGTCCTGGAGATTTTGTGATGAGGCATGACTGGTATTTCTCTTTTATATATATAGAGAGATTATTTGATGGTTTTCTTCTATTAGTTTTATTTTGTATATAAATGGACAATATTTTTTACAGTATTAGCGATGTTTCTTTTTTTTTGTAAATAATATATCCAGACAAAATGCTGTATTCAAGAATGTTTATGAATAAAATCCAAAAGAAAGAAAGAAAGAAAGAAAGTGAGAGAGAGAGAAAGAAAGAGAAAGAAAGAAAGAAAGAAAGAAAGAAAGATAGAAAGAAAGAAAGAAAGAAAGAAAGAAAGAAAGAAAGAAAGAAAGAAAGAAAGAGAAAGAAAGAAAGAAAGAAAGAAAATATGCATAATAAGTTGAAACTCACACTACCTGTGGATTCGCTGGGAAGGAAGGGGAATTTTAGAAGGCTGATGGACAATCTGGGACGAGCTCAGTTGCCGAGTCACCCGAGAACTGGTGACTCATCAAACATGCTCTTCTAACTTATTTTGGCACTGTTGCCTAATGGTGCTTCCAGATGCTTGTTTACCCGTTGGCTTTGAAAGTTCATTCGGAACTTTCTCTCTCTCTTCCTCCCAAATGGGGAGCCGGTGGCGGGGAAGCGGGGAAGAAGAAGAGTCACTGTTCAGATTAAACTTTTCCAAATTTGTTGGAGACCCACGTTAAAAGTTTTCACAAGCATCCCGGGAAGGCTCGGATCCAGCAGAACCTTTTGGGTGAGGAACGCTGGGCAAGATGCCTTCCGTAATATATTTCTATTAAGCCGTATGATGAACGATGGAGAGAACTAAGTATGGCTAGATTAGCCAATTGAAGGAACAGAATAACAGAGGTGGAAGGGACCTTGTGTGTCATCTAGTCCAACCCCCCTCTGCCCAAGCAGGAAACCCTACATTATTTCTGACCGATGGCAGTCCAATCTCGTCTTGAAAGCTTCCAGGGATGAAGCTCCCACAATGTCCTAAGGCAACTTCTGTCCCATGGGTTGATTGTTCTCCCTGTCACAAAATGTCTCCTTATTTCTAGGTTGAATCTCTTCTTGATCAGTTTCCATCCATTATTCCTTATCTGGTCTTCAGGTGCCTTGGAAAATAGCTTAACCCCCTCCTCCTCTCTGGGGCAGCCCCTCAAATATTGGAAGACTACTATCATTACCAAAAAAAACAGATTGAAAAGAGCTGTGAGATAAGACTTTCAGCTTCTGGAGGGCCCACAGTATCTCCTTAAGAGAGTAATAACAAAGAATAACAAAGTTGGAAGGGACCTTGTAGGTCATCTAGTCCAACCCCATGCTCAAGCAGGAGACTCTACACCATTTCTGATAGATGGGAGTTCAGTCTCTTCTTGAAAATATCAAGTGATGGCGCTCCCACAACTTCTAAAGGCAACTTCTGATCCATGGACTGATTGCTCTCACTGTCAGAAAATTTCTCCTTACTTGCAGGTTGAATCTCTCCTTGTTCCATCCATTACCCCTTGTCTGGCTTTCAGGTGCTTTGGAAAATATCTTGACCCCCCTCACTCTCTGTGGCTCTCAGGGTCTCATGCTTGAGCAGGGGGTTGGACTAGAAGATCTCTAAATTCAGCCCTGTAATTCTATGTTCTAAGATATAACCTTTATGCTGCCATAGGACTGTTGACTTGTTTTGCCTATCACCTGGTGTGTGAATGCCGTTCTTGTGACCTCGTCAACACAGGGTGGTGGAGTGTAGGTTGTGTGAACTCAGCCCAAGGAATCTCTTGGGCAACTCTGTTCAGTTCTAATCTTCTGAATCTGAATTTTCCTGACAATAGGAGATAATGCCAAACAACTATGAACAGTGTTTCAACAGGAATGATGGTTGTGGGTCCTCAAAGAACACACAACACCTGTAGCTCAAGCTGTAACTTGAACGTGGAACAATATGCAAAAGGTTATAAAGAGCTAAACCACCATAGGTGTGGAATCTTGGGTTTCATTAAGAGTTCCTTATTAGGGCAATATTTTCTTACCTCCATGCTGGTGTTTACTTTGATGCATTCAACTGGGCACAATTTGAAAAGGCATCTGGCCAAACCTGCTTGCCAAAGAATTTTCTCTGGGTTAACCCAAAGTTCGAGCTGCAACTTTAGAAAGAGGGAAGAAAAACAAACCACAAAAATAAATCCTGTACAAATCTTTCTTTTGTATCTTCCTTCATGATGCATCATAGCAGGTGGTCTAATCTTGGCATCTTTGAACACCCTTGGACTTCAACGCCCAAAATTCCCCAGCCAGCCAAGCCAACATGGCTGGCTGGACAATTCTGGGTGTTGAAGTCCACAAACTCTTAAAATTATCCGGATTGGACATCCCTGCTTTAAAGCTAAAGAAAGTGGATTTGTTATCAGGGATTTTGGATGATTCATTATGTCCATAAAGATTTCTTCCAGCCAGACTTATGTTTGTGACCCAAACATGTCCTTGGCAATATCCCTTTTTTCCAGGGATGTTTCTTTCCACCTCACTGTGAAGCCATAACCCCAAGATTCCCAGAGGTGTTTTATCAAAGTGCTAACAAGCCCTTCCTGTTTAGCTTCTGAGGCCAGAGAAGATCAGCCAAAGTCCCAGCACTTGCTAAATCCTCATTAATCATTAGTCAGGACCAAAACTGTAGATAAGAAGTTGGCTCCCCCAATGATATTGCAGTGTTTGCTTTATTGGTTCTTTGAAGATTAACACAGAGCTGGACTCACAAAACACAGTCGGTAAGATTCACAGGGAGTTGATGTTTTAACCAGAATAGCATATTCTGTGACCTCTTTAACCAGGCTCTCAACTCTTAATGGTTTATCTTTCGAGGCATTATCTGTTGTGGGTCAGACTGTGAAGTCGCACAAATCGAATCAAAAGCATAGACAGAGGAATTGTCTTTTGTTCACATATGGTGGGATTGTGGCCTTTTTATCTATCTATCTATATATATATATAAGCAAAATACCACTCACGCATCATTACAAAAATCTCCAAGAACCATAAAGCCTACAAACTTGAAATCTGGCTTCTAGAAGCTCACTAAGAAAGGATGTGGCAGCTTGGAAACTGAAAGTGTATTCCGTAAATAGTTTTCAAAGATAGTAACTCGGTGACTGGAGTTTCTGCCGGCAAAATTCTAACTGGAGAGCATGATTGATGATTCTTGGCTATGGATGTGTCTCATTGGAGAACATGAATTATGATACACCCAGGGAATGGGGGGAAACCAGGGTCAAGGGTGACAATGAATGATGTGTCTCAGACTACACCCAGCCAGTGCCGGACAGGTTAACTCCCAATAAATCCTTTTGAAGTTTTGAAAGTTTGGCTCGAGTTTCATGATTGAATTGGGGGAACTGCTAGAATCCCGACAGCTATCTTTGTCAAGGAGAAAGCAGAAAGAAGCCTGAAACTTACTTGAGACTTGGAAGATCTTCCATTGAATTTTTTCTTCTTCTTTGTGCTCCTTAGACTTCCCGTGGAGGTGGATCCCACCACAGTCTTCGCTTCCTTGTCCCCTGAGGGTCTGCTGATCATTGAAGCTCCTCAGATACCTCCTTACTGTCAGTACGGGGATGGCAGCTATGGCAACGAGATTCCCCTGGATACCCAAGAAGCCACCTGTGCCTGAAGAAGACCCTGCCCGAGGCCCTCTTCCCTGAAAAGAAGTCCCTTCCATCTTTTGACTATCCCCTGCAGTTGCCTTCACTCAAAGCCTTCTTCCTTGTAGGTGTCCTGGTCAACCCTACTCTTGAATGGACTTGTTGAGCTCCCACATTGGGCTTGGAGCCGAGGGAGAGGAAGGGTAGCGTTGACCTTGTCTTTGAGGTTTTCAAATCAGTGGTGTAAAATTGTATTCATCAGAGATGCCCTCTCTCAAACAGGGGTGATGTTGAGTCAGAAGGATTCAGTTCAAGAAAGCTTCTTTGATTTTATCATGTAGCATATTTTGAGGGAGGAGAATCCTTTCTGGAAGATTTTGAGGAAGTGTTGAAAGTTAAGATTGGTTCTTAAGATCTTTCAGGATAAAGATTTAGAGTTGGGGCAAATCCAGAAGAAGGGAGGGAAACTTTGCAATGTGACTTCAAGGGGAAGTAAACCTAGTGGCACTGCTGTGTAGATTTCCCACAATGCCTGGTGTTGACATTGCACTGGGGCATTGTGGGAAGTGAGCAGGCTAGCTCCACAACTTTCCAAGCCAGGACATCTTCATTGCATGAGGGTTGTACAATAATCTTTGGTCCTGCTGAGAAGGACTCCATTCACCGCCTAAGCTTTCATTGATTCCATGTTCAGAAACAGTCAAAGTTCCCAGACCCATCATTCTGATCTAGGCCTCTTTATCACTTGCTTCATCATCCCACCAATAGAGATCCTCGCCTTTGAAACAAGGAAGTCATTTTGCCAAAACGCGCCAAGAGATTGTTTCAAGGTATCTGGAGATCTTATGAAAGTCTCATGAAATGTTTGGTCCTCTCAAATGGAGAGATGGAGCAGTTAAGGCCAAGATAGGTCACCAGCCCCTGGTGGAGGATTCACCTCCTAAATGAAACCTGATTCATAACACAATTTTTGTCCAAGAACCATTTGTGGCGATTCCTCTCCAACCTCTACACCAACCTTGGCCATTTTAAGACTTGTGGACTTCAACTCCCAGAATTCTAGGAGTTGAAGTCCACAAGTCTTAAAGTGGCCAAGGTTGGATGGAATGAGACAATTCTTCATGGCCACATGACCCTACCCAAGTTGGACACCCCTGTCCTACACCATGGGCTGCTGAAGTCTCACCTAAGTGCTTAAGTTTCTACTACTGATATTACACTAAAATAATGAGTTGCTATCCTCCATCCAAGTTTACAGATGTCCAGAGCACTGATTTACAATGCGCTGAAGAATTATTTTTTTTAAAGTTGTTCTCAGCACACTTCGTTCTTTTCTAGCTGACTTGTCTTCATCATAAAAGAGTCTTTTTTAATCTCAAGGGCTGATTTGGCCTCTGATCCCAAAATTGCAATCGTAACAGTGCTGTCGTCACCTTGTCCTTCTTCCATAAATGCTCCTAGCCAGAACACCCATTTCTGCTTCCCGGTTTCATGGAGGACTTAACTGATATATTGTCATTTTTTTTTCTGTATACTGTATCCGATGTAGCAACCAATTGTCCTTAATAAACATTTGGGTATATGTGAGGTATTTATGCCAATAGGAATAAGGAATTGTGTTTCATATTTCTTTCCTTGGTGGAGTGTCCCACCACTAGCACACCTGGATTTTAGGGAACAGATTCCTCTAAAATGAGAGGATGTTGAATTGTGACTCTGGGGCAGAGGTGGTATTCAGCCGGATCTGACCAGTTCTGGAGAACCAGCAGCAGAAATTTTGGGTAGTTTGGAGAACCGGCAAATCCCACCTCTGACTGGCCCCGCCAACCCCATCTCTTCTCTGCCTCCCATTGAGTCCCAGCTGATTGGCTGGATCTCCTTTGGTTGCCCTGCACAGGAGAACAGAGCTGGAAAGCAGGTTAGTGAGGTGGGGAGGGAAGGGGGATTTTGAGGTATCCTTCCCCTGCCACACCCAGCAAGCCATGCCACACCCATCGAACTGGTCGTAAAAATATTTGAATCCCACCACTGCTTTGGGGTTGTTCCTAAGCCTGAGAATCTGGTTGGATCTTTCAAGAGCTGAAAGTATAAAAAGGAGTGAATTGGCAACACAAGCATCTTACAGTCCCAACTTCTCTACACCAGGAAATTCTAGTATTGGAAAGGACCACAGGAGGACCACGTATGACTGACATGGAAATTCTAGAGAACCTACCATGAGGTTCCACATGTGGATAATTGAACTGGTTCTTCAACAGGAGACAGCCTTATCTTCTTTGAAAGGGGATGGAGGGATGGACGGACAGATGGATTGATGGATGGAGCAACTTGATGAATGGGTGGATGGAGAGATGAATAGATGGACGGACAGACAGATGGATGATGAATGACATGATGAATGGATGGGTGGATAGATGGATGCTTGCTTGTGACAGGTGGCTTTGAGTTATTTTAGTTCTGGAAGCAATGGATGAAATGATGTTCCTGTATTCACTCACTCATACACACCACACACACAATGGACTCACTTGTTGCAACATACAGTGAGAAAGTGTGCTTTCATTCTTTTCTGGTTCTACACACTAACTTTGATGGTTGCCATGTCACACTCTCTTGTCGACCTGACAAAGCAGACCAGGCATGACAAAAAAACCACAGGAGCTAGTCCCAAAGATGCTTTCTCAAAAGGCAACTGGACTCCCTTTTTATTTTTTTGAAGACATTTCGCTTCTCATCTGAGAAGCTTCTTCAATTCCCAAAGCCAACTGGACTTCCTTTGCTTTTTCTTGAAGATGTTTTGCTTCCCAGCGAAGAAGGTTCTTCAGTTCAGAACTGACAACTATGGTGGATGACTGAGAATCTCCATAGACATAGGAGCTAACACTACTTATTGTTAGATTACATTGGTGGAATCTTGCAAATCTGAAAGAACACCTCTCCCTTCGTCTCCCTACATCTCCTTTATAGAAACTACGGAGGGTTCTTGCCCAACCCATGATGCTGCTGTGGGCTGAGCTGCCTTTTGTCTGATTGTTCCCTTCGCTGCCTCTTGTTGGATTGTGTGTTTACTTCTCTTCTGTTGTGTTCTCGTTGTACGCTAAATCATAAGTAATATGCATAATTCTTTATTGGCCAAGTGTGATTGGACACACAAGGAATTTGACTGTGGTGAATAAGCTCTCAGTGTACATCAAAGATATAAGTGATGAATCATGATCATATCATAAATACATCACGAACTGTAAGATACAACACTTAGCGATAGTCATAGGATACTAAATAAGCAATCAACATAAATCATACTAGGAACTAATCATAAAAATTGTCAGGTTAACTGTAAGGTTATAGTTATAAGCAGAAAAGGAGATAGGTAATAGGAAAGATGAGACGAAGAATAGTAATAGTTTTTAGTAAATAGTTGGACAGTGTTGAGGGAATTACTTGTTTACCAGAGTGATGGCGTTTGGGGGAAAACTGTCTTTGTGTCTAGTTGTTCTGGTGTGCAGTGCATCATTTTGAGGGTAGAATTGTAGAGGGACAATTTATGTCCAGGATGTGAGGGGTCTGTAGTAATAATAATGTTAGTAATGTCTAACTTTGCCTTTGGATGCTGCCCAACTTTGTGTCCACGCAGACTGGGTTGACACCTTCTTCTCTGACGTATCCATAGGCCAACAAATTGGGGCAACTCTGGCTAGGTGGCTGAGTTGACTCACAGCCTTTGGGGTGGCTGTTCCTCCCATTATTTATGACTAAGTGGCCTCGCCATCAACGCCATTCTGCAAGGAGGCATTTCAATGTTAAGCAGGTCTTTTCCAACAAAGTCTCACTGAGAGCCTCGGGTTAGGGTGGGGAGAGAATTACATTCCATGGGTCTCCAAAAACAAACATGTTCTGACTAAGAGG
The DNA here is from genome assembly GCA_015471245.1 of Laticauda colubrina. NCBI lineage: Eukaryota > Metazoa > Chordata > Lepidosauria > Squamata > Elapidae > Laticauda > Laticauda colubrina. Next base: position 838,204 of record BLBF01000060.1, on the reverse strand, counting down.
TGAAGGCACATTTGGCAAAACATGCTTCCCTGATGACTCTCATCTCGATGTCCTTTGGGGTCACTTGCTACCTGAGTCCAACATAGGAACGTAAGGGAACCGGGAAGCAGTGACCACAGAGATATTGACCTCCTAAAGCAGCAGTGCCCAATCTTTATGGCTCAGTGGCATGGGGAGAGGGGAACTGGGCCACATGAAGTTAAGAACCACTGGACTATAAATGTGATTTTTAAGTCATCCAGGTCATGGGTGTCCCAGAGGCAACCATGTTCAAGAGACAACTGGACTTCCTGGTTTTTCTTTGAAGAAGTTTTGCTTCTTTTCCAAGGAGCTTCTTCAGGGGTGGGATTCTACCGGTTCAGACTGGCTTGAGAGAACTGGGTGTTAAAGTTATTTCCTGCTTCTGGAGGGCCTCAGAGCCCAGGGGAGGCTATTTTCACCCTCCCAGAGGTCCAGGGGAGGCCTCTGGACCCTTAGGAGGGTGAAAATGGCCTCCCATGAGTCCGAGGGGCCCACCGGAAATCGAAAGTTCCGGTAGGTCCCTCCCATCATGGCCATGTCTACTCAGCCACCGGGAAGCGAACCTGAGCTGGGATTTTTGAATCCCACTCCTGAGCTTCTTCAGTTCTCAGTTCAGTTCTTTTTCAGAACTGAAGAAGCTTCTTTGGATGAGAAGTGAAACCTCTTCAAAGAAAAACCAGAAAGTCCAGTTGCCTCTTGGGAAAAAAAAGCAACCTTGGGACGCTAGACGAGATGAGATCTCCATGGTCTTTTCATTCCTGTGTTCTATTGCACTGTGGGAAAAGCAAAAAATAATTCCCACTTCCTGATATTGCAGGAAACATGGAAGGCCATTCTGTTGCTTAAAGATGTGGCTAGCTCAAAGATTTCCCCTGGTGATCGGTGGTTTGCTTCATCTGGCATGCTCGGTTACGCTCCGAAGCCGTTACAGCTGGGGGAAAAAAAAGGGAGAGGAAAAGATAATAGCCGTCGAGCCAACTACATTACATTTTATGGTTTTGTGGCAATTACGCTGCATTTTATGGTGTCATAACATATTACATTTTATGCCTTAATATTGGTGTTCATACTGAGACAGGGATGCACAGAATTTTAAGAAGGAGAGAGTCTCTACACGGAACGAAAAAAAGCTTTCAGCGGGAGGGGGACTGGAAAAGACAAGGCAGTTGAGACAGGAAATTCACTTAATGATAGATCAGTCAATCAGAATAGAGCTGGAAGGGACTTTGGAGCTCTTCTAGTCCAACCCTCCTGCTCAAGCAGGAGACTATACCATTCCAATGATTGTCCAATCTCTTCTTTAAAACCTCCAGTGATGGAGCACCCACAGCTTCTGGTGGCAAGCAGTTCCATGGGTGAATTGTCCTCCCTGTTAGGAAGTTTCTCCTTAATTCCAGGTTGCTTCTCTCCTTGATTAGTTTCCATCCGTTGTTTCTTGACTTGTCTTCTGTTGCTTTGGAAAATAAGTTCGCCCACCCCTTTTCTTTGGGGCAGCCCCTCAAATACTGGAAGACTGCTATCATGTTCCCCTTTAGTCCTTCCTTATTCTAGACTAGCCAGAATCAAATCCTGCAACCATTCTTTGTATGTTTTAGTCTCCAGGCCTTTAATCATCTTATCTGCTCTTCTTTGCACTTTGGAATATGTCGGTCTCTCTGCAAGGGTGGGATTCAAATGTTTTAACAACTGGTTCTGTGGGCGTGGCTGAGGTGGTGGGTGTGGCTTGGTGGTCATGTGACTGGGTGGACATGGCTTGGTGGTCATGCTATTGGCTGGGCGTGGCCAACTCAATATCACTCACGTCAAGGCACGCTTCTCCTCGCCTGGTCTCTCATGACTGTGGGGATGCTGCAACAGTCGTAAGTGTGAAAAATGGTCATAAGTCACTTTTTTCAGTGCCATTGTAACTTTGAATGGTCCCTCCACACAAGCAAAGTACCAGCAAAGGAGGGGGAAAAAACTCCAGAGACGTTCCTGAGACAGGAAGTCTAGTCCTGCCAAGAATGTAATAAGGGTTAACAGAGAGGCAGCTTCTGTAAGCAACACCAGAATGTTTCCTTCCTGCCTTCCTTACAGGATTAGGCCAGTAATTTCTTCGAACAACCAGTTCTCCAAACTGCTCAGAATGTTAACAACCGGTTCTAGCAGATAGGTGCAAACTGGTAGAATCCCACCCTAATCTCTCTGCTAACCTTTAATGGACTTTTGCTGATCAGGATGGAGGATTGAGGATTGCTTTAAAAATTGGTTTATGAATAAGAAAGGAGATATGAGAAGGAGCAATTATTTGTTGTGTTGGAAGAGAAGGAGATCAGAGACTAACTAATGAAAAGAGAGAGAAATTCCCAATGAAGGTGAGGTGACAAAGAAGATATTGATATGTGCTGAAATGGATAGATTGACTCTGGAATTGTACTGCTTCATGTACCAGCCCAACTGGGCCCAACATTTATGTTGTTAAGTGAGACAGTTGTTAAGTGAGGTTTGCCCCATTTTATGACCTTTCTTGGTTGTTAAGGAAATCTTGGCTTGTCAGAAGGTTGCAAAAGGGGATCACAGGGCACTGCCACCATCATAAATATGAGTCAGTTGCCTCTGAATTTTGACCACGTGACCTTGAGGATGCTGCAACGGTCGTTAAGTGTGAAAAATGGTCGTGAGTCCCTTTTTCCAGTGCTGTCGTAACTTTGAATGGTCACTAAACGAACCATCGTAAGTTGAGAATTACCTGTCAGATTGCCACATCTGGAATCAGCCAAAGGAAGTCCCTTCCTTTCCACCACCACCCCGGCTCCCTCCTCCTTTTCTTCTGCTGCTCTCTCCTCTCATGCATGCAATTTGATTAATCCAGGCAGATTAACCTCTCTTTAACTTTCTTGATTAGCTGCATTTTAAAATTTCCATTTGTTTTCCTTTTTCATCAGGAGAGAGACTCATTTGCATTGATAAAAAAAAAAAAGAAGAGTCTGCAATCTTTTTCAAAATCAGTGCAAAACTCGTGCTTGGAATCCCAAGGACTTTTCATGGAAAACTTGAATGTGTGGGCACTTACATTTACACAAGCACACTCACATAGATGGTATATATATGTGTGTATGTAGGATTAAGTGATTGGCATTGATTATCCAGATTATTTCCTCAGCTTAAGCAAAAAATGAGCCAACTCTTCATTAATAAATTAATGAAGAGTTAATTAATAAATTTATTTATGAATAAAATAAATTCATTAATGCATCAGCGCACAGGGGGCATGCATAAGCGCACCAAGGTGCCTACTGTCCCTGTCCTATTGTTTATTTTTTTTTCTTATTCGTATCCATTTCATGTATTCATAACTATGTTTATACTTATACCTGTTATCTAATAATCGCTTGACAAAATAAAATAAAATAAATAAATAAAAAATTATCCACAACCCTTCAACAGCTTTTCATATCACAATCCCTCATTGTCCCTGTTGGAAGAATTATCCTTCTGGGTTCAGTTCCAAGTGGGGAAGAAAGACACTGGAAAGATGGTTTAATGGTGGACAGGACCACATGCCTTGGATGAAGAAGGGCAGAGATGCTGAAAGTGCCTGAGTTTTATGCCCTCTGTTGAGATTTGAATTTGAGCTTGTATTCTCCCATGAGGCCATGTAGGGGCAACTCTGTAGGCTGTCCTGAGTCCCAGGCTTGGTTGAGCCTGGCTGGATGATGATGTCATGAAAGGGCTTTGGGCAATTCCTATTGTAGCTCCACCTGGAGGAGATCTTTGTTATGTAAAATAGACTGGCCCAGGCCACAGTAATGGCCCATTAGCAAAGGTGGGGGGATGCTGAGTTTCTACTTTTCTTTTTAGGGGAAATATTCTGCCTTTTTAGTGTATCCTCAAATATTTCATTTTGCTTGGAGAGGGGTGGGTTTTAATTTCTAACATCCCCAAAGGTTAAAAAAATAATAATCCCATCCTGAGAGTTAATCTTATTCGCTAAAGCACTGCTAAAACTTCCTGGCGTGTTTATTTTCTCTGTGTTTGTTCTGAGGAGGACTCCCTTTGGTGTAGGTTTCAAGGCACCAGGTAGAATTCAGAAGACCGGGAGTCCAGATCCTGAGTTAGGCATGGGGCAGTCACGAAGCCAGCTGGATGACCTGGGGCCCCTATAATATTCTCACATGCTTAAATAGCTGTTGAGGTCCCAGGGGGCAACTGAGGGCAGAACCAATGCTCTCGTGCTGCTCATGCGGTGTTTCTAACCCAAGTCAACTTTAAGTGTGAACTTCAACTCCCAGAATTGCCCCAGTTCTAAGCTGCAAAACTTCAGATAGCCACTAGGGGGGAGCCAAGAGTTGGTGTTTTCTGTGTCTCTTGGCTGCCATCCAGTGGTGAACTGATTTTCATTGCCTAGACATGTTTGCCTTATTTTAACCCCTTTGATTCTGGCTGAGTTCTCATAAAAGAACAACTAGAGTTGGAAGGGACCTCCGAGGTCTTCTAGTCCAACCCCCTAAGCAAGCATGGGTTTAAGATTTAAGCAAATTTGAAATCTAGTGGAAGCATCCAGTCAATATGCTAAACCTGGCTTTCACCACTGGATTTGTTTGTTTGTCTGTTTGTTTGTTTGTTTGTATGCTTGCAGCTTAGCCTGTTCTGTGAACTCAAGTCCAGCTAGTTAGCTTCGATATATTGTGGAAACTTTCTGAAATGAATTAAAACCCAGTAAACTGATTAAGTTTGGCACTGTAAATGTAGCCCCTAAAAAAGAATCTGGTTAATCCAGATTAAGAGGTTATAGTGGGAGGGGAGAGCTCATCTTTACGTATGAGTATCACTCAACTCATTCAATATCTTTCATTCCAATCTACTTTGCAGGGTTGGTGTTGAGGACAAACTGAAAGGACAAACTACATTCTGCCTGCCTGCCTGCCTGCCTGCCTGCCTGCCTGCCTGCCTGCCTGCCTGCCTGCCTGCCTGCCTATCTATCTATCTATCTATCTATCTATCTATCTATCTATCTATCTATCTATCTATCTATCTATCTATCTATCTATCGTTGCAAGTTAAAATCCACCCCACTCCTAGAAAAATAACCTAGGAAATATTTTTTTTAAAAAAAGCAGAATATTTTCCCTAAAAGGGAAGTAGAAACTCAAGAGAGGCAGAAGCTCACACACACCCCTTTGTTAATGGGTGGGCCATTAAGGCCTGGACCAGCGTATTCTACATAACAAAGGCTTCTACCCATCCCACCACCTGACCTGGGAAGATTGCATCAGTCAGCACTCAAGTGAAGCCATGTGGTCCAGACCAAGCCTACCAAGTTAGCTAAGACCCCTGACCCCCTGCGAGTCTGATTGCCAATGGGATACATTTCTTACACAGGAACAGGAAACACTAAGGTGCAGCCCAACAGAGGGTATATAACTAAGGGGTCTCTCAGCACCTTGCCCCTTCTTTTCCTTCACCCAACATCTTGAAGCATGTGACTGTCCTTTTCCCTTTGGAGCTCCAAGCCATGTAGTCCTATCCACCATTAAACCATCTTTCCAAACAGCCTCCATGTTTCCAGTGTCTTTTTCCCCACTTGGAACTGAACCCAGAAGGATGCTTCTTCCAACGCTATCTTTATCTGTCTGTCTGTCTGTCTGTCTGTCTGTCTGTCTGTCTGTCTGTCTATCTATCTACTATCTATATTCAGAAGTACAAAAGACCCTATACTATTCCAGACACATGGCTATCCAATCTCTTCTTCAAAACCTCCAGTGAAAGGAAGCTATTCCAGTGGTTTATTGTCTTCTTCACTGTTAGGAAATTTCTTCTTAGTTCCAGGTTGCTTCTCTCCTTGATTGGTTTCCATCTATTGCTACTTCTGCCTTCAGGTGCTTTGGAGAATAGCTCGATTCCCTCTCCTCTGTGATTCTTTGGGGACAAAGAAGATCTGTTGCATCAGCACCAACACACGAGCAAGAAAAAGCTTGTTTTCTCCACCCTAGTTTTTTTCCCCTTTGGCCACACAATGGATCCTTCTTCTCCAGCCAAGGAAAAAAAACAAAAAACCACTCAGCTTTGATGCTTCAGGAACAAGAAAATCAACAATGCAATACCAGGTTGGATCCGTGTCGAGTTGCTGAGAATTATGCGCTGGCAGCCATATCTGGAATGGCCCACGGCTGAATCACAGCACGGGTTGAATGTCGCCCATTTGTGCCTCCGTTTTTAAGGATCCTTTGCCCTGAGCTAAATGGGTGCCCTGGTTTCAGCGAGGATTGTTCCCACACCATCCCTTCAGCTGCCATGGAGACTAGATGACAAACTCACAACTTAGAAGTTGGCTTCTTGCCTGCTTCCCCAAAGGCAGGTATGGCCATGTACACTCCCCACAATGGAGTGCTGTACACGGACAGTGCCAATTACATGCAGTGACTCAACCCTAAGATATAACATTTGATTATTAAAATTATCAACGAAGGCAAAAGTAACAATTAGATGGGAAGAGGCACAGGCTATGCAGGCATGCATTCATTCATTCATTCAATTTCTTCAATTTCTAATCCTCAATCTCAGTGGAAAGAGAGAGAGAGAGAGAGAGACAGAGACAGAGACAGAGACAGAGACAGAGAGACAGAGACAGAAAGAAACAGAGAGAGAGACAGAGAGACAGAGACACAGAGAAAGACACACAGAGAGAGAGACAGAGACAGACAGAGACAGAGAAAGAGACAGAGAAACAGAGAGAGGGAAAGAGAGAGAGAGAGAGATGGGATGCGGTGCCCTAGAGGTGGAGCTATTGCCTCACAATCAGGAGGCTGTGGGGTTGATCCTAAGTAGAGGCAGATATTTCTCTCTCTGGGCACAATGAGAATATATCAGCTAAACAAAACTCCACATTGGCAACAGGAAGGGCATCCGGCCAGTAAACATTCAGCTCCATTCAGTTGCTCAGACTCCACCCCGCAAGGAATTATGGGGTTATTAAAAGATAATGATGTACACACACACTATATATATATACTATATCTATCTATCTATCTATCTATCTATCTATCTATCTATCTATCTATCTATCTATCTCTATATCTATCTATATGTATATGTATGTATGTATCTATCTATATAAAGTTAAGGACCCTTAACATTATATCCAGTGTATGATGCAATGCAATTATTTTAAAGAAATTACTCATTCTTTAAAATCACTCTCAGTTACTAAAAATTACTTGTTTATTGCTATTATTCTATTGCTCACATAGCCATGACCTTGCTCTTGCAGTATAGCTGCTTCTTGTTCATTCATAGAGAGGGGAGGGGTCGGTGAGGCCATCAAGTCCAACCCCGGCTCAGGGCAAGGATTTCAAATTAATGTCTACCCATGGCTGCCCAGACTCTCTACTTGAACACCAGCAGGGGAGATATATGGAGTTCAACTCCCAGAATTGTCCACCAGCCAGCATTCTTTAAGTTGGGTGGACTTCATTTCCCATGCTGGCTGGGGAATTCCTTAAAGCAGGGGTCTTCAAACTTGGCAGCTTTAAGACTTGTGGACTTCAACTCCCAGAATTTCTCCTCCAGTTATGTTAGCTCCGGAATCCTGGGACTTGAAGTCCACAAGTCTTAAACTTGCCAAATTTGAAGAACAGTGTTCTGTTCTTTCCATCTATCTATCTATCTATCTATCTATCTATCTATCTATCTATCTATCT
>BLBF01000060.1:785782-803343 GCA_015471245.1 Laticauda colubrina | reverse complement strand
ATTCTATTCTATTCTATTCTATTCTATTCTATTCTATTCTATTCTATTCTATTCTATTCTATTCTATTCTATTCCATTCCACTCCACGCAATTCTATTCTATTCCAAATTTCTATTTCTATTCCATTCCATTATTTTCTATTCTTTCTGTTTTTATTCTTTTTATTTCTATTTCTACTGTGTCTCTTCCCCCCCCCCCCCCCACCAGTTCTTTCATTAGAAGGAAGCAGCAACTGTGCCATGAGATGAGAGAATTGTTTTTTGACGTGGCCCAAGAAAACGCCTTCCGGCTGCACGATCAACTTGACATCCTGGAGAGGTAGGCAGGCTGAGCCCTTCAGTGTTGCTTTCAAGTTGCAAGCCACAATGATCTGCTTTGCAGGTCAGGCCAAGCCAAACAAAAATGAAAAACAAAAAACAAAAACTACCCGCTCGATAACCAAGCAAGTAGATAAGTAAAGAGGAAGAAGAAAAATTCAGATGTAGAGCAGAAAAATTCAGAAGATAAATTTGGATGTCTTTATAAATATTGTAGGAGATATAAGAAGAGGTAGACTTTGACTTACGAGCACAACTGAGCCCCAAAATTTATGTTGTTAAATACCTTAGTTTTATTCTACAGGTCTTGGACCTGCCTGCCCCCAACACGCACACAAACACACACACACACACACGGTCACAAATGGTCAACGAAATGGGAAAAGGCTGGTTTACGTTGAACTTATAGGCCACTTATAGATGCTGGAAGCTTTAAGAGACTTCTTCAGATGTTCAAAAGGTGAAGGTTCCCCTCACACATACATGTTAGTTGTTTCCAGCTCTAGGGAGCAGTGCTCATCTCCGTTGCAAAGCCGAAGAGCCAGCGCTGTCCGAAGACGTCTCCGTGGTCATGTGGTTAGCATGACTAAACACTGAAGGCGCACGGAACGCTGTTCCTTTCCCACCAAAGTGGTCCCTATTTTTCTACTTGCATTTTTTACGTGCTTTCGAACTGCTAGGTTGGCAGAAGCTGGGACAAGGAATGGGAGGTCACTCCCTTATGCGGCGCTAGGGATTTGAACCGCCGAATATGGATATTTATGTTTGTGTAAAACAAGTCAACCACTTGACAGGAGACGAGAGGAGAAGAACATTCAGAAATACCTGTGTCTGAACTATCTGACCCGCTTCCGGAAAGATCTAGAGCGAATGAAACAGTCCGTGGTGGGCAAAGAGCCCGAACAAGATGCAGAATCGGAAAACTGGTGAGAAGGGGGGAAAAGGGCCCAGCTGGACTTTTTGGGTTGCATGATTCTGCAGAGGAAAGCCAAGAACATGGTCCCGGCATCATCAATACCCTTAACTGCAATTGAAAACAAACCCCAAGTTCCTTAGTGCGCCTTGGGAAGAAAAGATGTTTCCATCATCCTAAATTCAGGTGATTTTAGCAACTTAAATTTCCAAACATCTTGTGGCTTTGTGGAACTGTAATAGTTACTGGGGAATCAGTAAGATGGGAGGGCCCTTCCCCTAGAACAGTCTTGATTATTATCAGTTGCATACCAACACTTATGTCGGGAAACTGCCAGACAAGCTGGAAGGAGGAGTCAAACGAGGTTCTAGCTTGGAATCCTCGCATAGTTGCAACATAAACTTGACTTCTTTCAAGCTGTATGAATCATTATCTAGTCATTCCCAGGGGAAGGCAAGCAGTCTAGGAAGATTCTTGCAACATAGGTGGTAGACAATAAGGTTGTTTACCCCAGCTATTTACGAGTGGGTCAGGCTGTTTTTCTCTTGCTTAGTATTTTCTTTTTTTCAAGGTTTTCCACTTTGCTGGAAAGGATTCCCGATGAGATCAGGAGAGACCGTCGTACCCAGAAAGTCCTCAAGAAGCTGGAAAGGTTTGCCAGGAATCCGGACTTACGCATCCGGCCTCCCACTTTTTTGAAGGTCTTGGGAGAACTTCGGATCTGGGAAATTTGCTCTCCGGACATCTGCGCAGCTGTGGAGGTGAGGGATGTGTGTGCGGAAAGGAACTCAACTCCGGTCTTGGTGCCAATGCTATTTTCTGAACCCCCTTCATGCAAATGTTTAAAAGTATTAATTCAAAGGTAGTCCTCGATTTGTAAGTTAATTGAGTGACCAAAGTTACAGGGTTACATGGGTTTTTTTAAAGTCCAGCTGTTGTGGCCTGTTGGCCGCTGGCCCCTCCAGCAGCCGAAACAGAGGGAGAAAGAGGCAGTGTGGGTCAGCATCAGTGGTGGGATTTGATTTTTTTTACTATCGGTTCTGGGGGCATGGCTTGGTGGGCGTGGCAGGGGAAGGATACTGTAAAATCTCCAGTCAGAGGTGGAGCTTTGGTGGAGCTTCTGGTGTCAGAACTTTGCCAGTTCTCCGAACTACTCAAAATTTCCACTACCAGTTTTCCGGAACTGGTCAGAACCGGCTGAATATCACTTCTGGCCAGCATCAACCTGGGAACTCCGAAGGGGAAGAGGGAATGGAGCTGGCACAGAGAGATAGAGGTGGAGCATGAGACATCCATCTGCCCTCATATGGAGAGTCAACAGCCCCCAGGTCTAGAGGTGGCTGATGAGGAAGAAGGGGAACAGCTGGGTCCAATGCCTGAGGTGTGGATGCGCAGAAGGCAGAGGAGAGGAGAGCAGTGGAAATCTATGGGCTGGTCCTTGGGACAGAAGAGTCACCACTGCTAGCAAAGCCTCAGCTTAGCTCTGGGGATAAAAGGCGGGGGGCAGAGACGAATAGAAGTGGCAGACAACTATTCATCTTCCAGCCAAACTTGATAGCCTGCAGTGAGAGAAAGGAGGGGGAGGAAGAGAGAGACAGAGGCGGAGCCTGGGCCATCCATCAGCCATCATATGGAGAGTCAACAGCTCCCAGGTTTGGAGGTGGCTAATGAGGAAGAGGAGGAACACCTGGGTCCAGTGCCTGAGGTGTGGATGCACAGAAAGCAGAGCAGAGAGCAGTGGGCCGGTCCTTGGGCTGGAAGAGCCATTGCTGCTAGCTAAGCCCCATCCTAATTTTGGGGATAAAAGGCAGGGGGCAGAGATGAATAGGTATGGGAGACAACTATTCCTCTCCCAGACAGACAGATTTATTGGCCTGCAATAAGAAACTTTTTGCTGGGGGTGCTGGCGCTCTTAATAAAGGAATAATTGATTTTAATATAGAGGGTTTGTTGTGTTTGAGGAGCTGGGTCAGAACACCAGCTACACAAAAGATTAATTGAATAAATACAGCAGAACCAACATCTCCTTAGGAAAAAGACCTGATCATCAAATTCTTATATTTTTCATCACAGTTCCTGCGCGAATATATTGTGGATATGCCCGAAGACGACTACAAGCAATGGCTGCAGGCTCGGGTGCCATTCCCCAAACGCGTGCATAGCGCCCCTCCTCTGTGACCCTGACAGCTCCAGTAAGGAGATCTCCTTCGTGAAAGAAAGGATCATTGGGGATCCCCAAGAGATCACATTCTGGTGGATGCCAAAGGATCCAGCTGGAAGACTTTGAAAATGCTCATTCTCAGGAGTTTTTGGTGGAAGGTTCAAAAACAAGAGAATTGATCAGCCAAAGCCTCTTCACCTTAGAATGTTGTTCTATTTTTTAAATGTTTTTGTTGTTGCGCTGAATTTAACGTTTATGTAAGGGGAGAGGGAGTGTTACACAGAGTGTTGGCCCAGTTCTGCTATGTGGGACAGCAGATTCCTTTCCTTACGGTGATCAAGCTTCTTCCACTAAACAAAGCAGGCCTTAGGGTTCATTGGATCCAATTCTTATTTGTTATAGTTGTTTCTGGTTCTGTATTTAACTTGGATGGATTAAAAATCCCTATTTAAGCATTGCAGTGTCTGAAGCCTTAATTTTTTTTAGCAAGCTGCAAAATGAATCCAACGACGTTGTGCAAAAAAACCCACACTGGGTAAGGAAATCTGTTCTGAGTCCCCGAGGATCACGGTCACCTGAGGAAGCAATGGAGTTAACCGTGTTGTCTTGACTTTAGTTGAGGACTTAATGCAGCATTCCTGAACCTTAGTAACTTTAAGAGTGGTGGACTCCCAGAATTCCTCAGCCAGCATGGATTAGGGATTAGAGCCGATTTGAGGAATTCTGGGAGTTGAAGTCTACAAGTCTTAAAATTGCAAAGCAGACCCTCTGACTATCATATCCTCTCAGGTTATGGCAATTGAAGTCCACCTATCTTAAAATTGCCAAGGTCCAGAAACACTGGCTGAAGGTATCATATGAATCAAGCTCACGGTGGTTTAGACCAGTGATCACCAACAATGGGCCACAATACATTTTTGGTGGTCCACAGAGAAATGTCACCTCCAAAGCAATTAATCCAGGCTGCACCAGAACAGAAGGCTGCACCGCCCATATGGCCCATGGGAACACAAGGCTTGCGTTGCTTGCATTGTGAACAACACGAGGTAGTGAGGGGAGGGGGGAACTTACCCTACTCGCCCCACAGCCTGGCCTGGCCACCGGGCTGCTTCTTTCCGCTTCTTTCTTCTTCTGCTTTTGGCTACACGTAAGGAAAGCTGCAAAAGTCTTTCTTTCTCTCCCCCAAATTCCACCAGAAATGAGTCTTTGGGACCCTGCAAGACATCCTGCTTCAAGAGGCTGTGCTGGCACGACAAGTCTCACAAAGACTCATTTCTGGCGCAGTTTGGGGGAGAGAAAGACTTCTGCTGCTTCTGCTGCTTTCCTTGCATGAAGCCAAAAGTCTCTCTTTCTTTCTCTCTCTCCCCCTGAGAACAGAGATGGAGACGGTATCCTGCGACCCCAAATACAGAATGATCGATCGGTAGGAAAACAGGGTGGGGAATTTTCCTGCAGACTTTTTTTGGGGATTTTCCGATGGTCTCTGCTCCGCGGGATTTAAAATGATGAGTTTGGTGGTCCCTGAGGTCCAAAACTTGGCGACTCCTGCTTTAGACTTGCATTCCTGTACTCCTGAAGGTCAGTCACTTTATTAACCTTCAGCAAACTAACCGCTGTTGTTGTTTTGCTTTCATATGAGCAAAGATGGGCACCGCTAATGAGATTTCAGTTGAAAGCTTTTTATTAAATCACCATCCAAACAGCTTTTTTGCAACTTCCCCCTTCTGCATTTCTCTGGCTCCTTAAATGTAATTTCCAGAATCTTTGGAGCCACATCAAACCAACTGAATGAACTTGCTTTTGGCAAAAAAAGAAAAATTAAATTTCCTTCCCGCTTTTAACCCGAGTGGAAACGTCTCCTTCCAACAAAGAGGGCTGGGCGAATTTGCCACTAACTCACTACAGGATTGCTTTAGAATGTATTCCCCCCCACCAAAAAAAAGAGGGGTAGGAAGACCAAATTCTCTCATTTAAACTAGCAGAATAATTAAGGCTATTCTGGTATGTATGTGTGTGTGTGTATACGTGTATGTGTGTGTGTGTGTGTGTCTATATATATATATATATATATATATATATATATATATATATATATATATATATATAAAAAATGAAAATAGTTTTCCGACCTCTTCTTTTTTTGTTTTCTTTCCCTCTTAACGAGCTCCTGTCACAATTAGCATTTTCAAAAATGAAAACATTTTCGTCAGCTTGGACACTTTGCAACGCCAACTTGCTTCTCACGTCAGGATGGTGTCGTCAATTTGTTCAACCGAGTCAGCCTGGTTGGCGAGTTTCTTCAGGGATCGCCGGCAACTCTCGTTCAGCAGCTCCAAGCTGGCAGCATCAAGGATTTTGGAGACGGACTGAGAAAAAATCAAAAGTTCAGAGAAAAAAATAGTCTTCAATCCAGCAGTCCAGAACTCCCCGTCTCCTGGTGATTGGCCCAAAGTCACCCAGCCAGCTTTCATGCCTAAGGCAGGACTAGAGCTCACAGGCTCTTTATTTCTAACCAGCTCTCTTCATTAAATTCTTAATTTTATTATCATATTGCACACTTTTATTAGCATTTTATTCAATGAAAATAGAAATTACCAAACCACTGGCAAGCCTAGCCTTTAAAAAATGTCTCTGCATGACCTAAGAGAAGGGAGACAATTGCCATTTTGAACCCATGAAGTGGTCTCTCTCATCCTCCAGCCAACCCTACGCTTTGCGAACTCGCACCCATCACAATAGTCACAGGCTCGTCCCTCCCGTCACTTTCAGCGCCTTCACGCCCAAAGTTGGGCTCTCATCCCCTCCACCCACCTAGAGGGAAGCCAATACCTGAACGGCCTCCTCGCTGTCTCGCATCTTCAGGAGGTTGACAATAGCCTGGTCGCTGTAAGCCCTCACGCTGGTGTTCTTATCTTTCGTGTTGTCCAGCAGGGCCTTGAGGATGGGCTTGGCCACAGGAGAGTCCAAGGGTGGGAGGGGGGCTTTGTTGGCCCACCAAATCATCTTCTCCGCAATCAATTTGATGTCGCTGGATGGATTCTGAAGACACTGAGACAAACAAGGGGAGAGTAAAAAATCAGGAAGCTTCAGCTTGGCCCGGGGCTGGTTATGGATCCAGATGTTTCAAGGGCTGGCTAGTTTTTGTGAATTAAGTTGGATTCCCCACGCACCCCCAAGAAGATATTACAGGTAAATCCTTGTGTCAACCATGAAGCTGGCCTGGACGAAGCCATTTTTGACCGCTTCAGGGTTACCACACTGGAGCTGAGGGATTGGGGTGGGGGGGAGATTAAAGATACAGGGGATCTTGTAGCCGAAATGAAATTATTGTGGTTTGCCAGCAGCCTGTGCAGACAACAGTGGAATCTGGACAGTGGGGAAGAACAGGGATCAGTCTGGGAGAACTCAGACGAGGGTCCTGCGTCTGATGCAGAGATGGTGCCAGGACCATCTGGGAGTGGGGTGCTGCCTCTGAAGCCTCCGGAGTCTGGCAGCAGCAAGGAAGAGGAGCAAGGGGAGCCTGTTCCCAGTGTGTGTGTGCACAGAGCTGCTAGAAGGCAAGAGCAACTGAAACAAAAAGGGCAACTCAGGAGTAAGGCTGGGAGGTGATTGCCCCTCCCCTAAGGGATAAAGGACAGGCAAAGGTAGAGAACCTTTGCAGGAAGCAAAGTCATTCGCTCTGTTCGAATTAATCCTTGAAGCTGTGTGTGCACTTTGTACTTCGGTTGGTTTTTTACAGTTCATTGGCACTTTAGTTGTTGGCAGCCATTCAAAGGAGAGAAAGGTGGGTGCTTATCTCGAGGGACTGTTTGGGACTCATGACAGGCTGGGAATGAACATAATTCTCAGCCTCAAAATAAAACAAGAGTTGTTTTAACTGAGCATGGGCTTAATTATGGTCTCAGGATGCCTGGGTCAAAACGAAAATATTTCCTCTTGAAAACCAAGGACATTCTTGCACCTGGTTGGAGGAAGGCGCAGTGAGGCTACCTGGTTGCCAGACCGCACTGTGATTGGACCACATCACTAGTTGTTTCAAGAAAGTAGAAAATATTTTGCTTTTAATGAGTGTTCAGAGTTGGTTTTCACCAGATTTCTGCCAATATGATAATTCCAAATAAAAGCATTCATTGAGGAATCTACCTGCCTCGGAGTCTTGCTTGGCATGAATTTATTACTTGGAATTCTGACACCCTGATTTACAACCGGTCATTTAGGGACTGCTTGAAGTCACAACGGTGCTGAAAAAAGGGACCATTCTACTTCAGACTTACGACCTTTTCCAAGATTCCCCTGGTCACATGATCAAAATTCAGATGTTTGGCGACTGGCTTGTATTTACATTTGCAGTGTCCCAGGATCACATAATTCCCTTCGGTGACCTTCTGACAAGCAATGGGCAATGAGGAAGCTGGATTCATTTAACAACCGTGTGACTAACTTAACATGTGCAATGATTCACTGAGCAACAGGGTGGCAAGAAAGGTCATAAAAATGGGGCAAAACTCACTAAACAACTGCCTCGCACAGCAAACAGAAATTTTGGGCTCAGTTGTAAGGTGAGGACTTATCGGTTGTGAATAGGCCACGGCCCGGCAGCAGGTTGGGGATCCCTGCTGTAGATTATTTCAGCCCTCCCATCGCAGGACAATCTGTGTGAAAACGTCTGAAGTGCAGTTGTCCTGTTCAAGCCAGTCCTTTCGGGTTGCTGGCCGGGAGCTGCAGCCTTACCTTGATGAAGAGGTTGGAGAGCTTCGGGGGAAGGTTCCCGCCGTTGGCTTCTATGTGATGCTTCATAAGGAAGCCCATTCCTCGGATGCCACTGACAGCAATGGGGATCTGCAGCCAGGAAATTAGCAGCAAGCAAAAAGCCATCAGATAAGATATAGAGAGATGAGAGAGAGAGATGAGATAAGAGATGAGAGAGAGACACAGAGAGAGACACACACAGAGAGATATGAGAGATGAGATGAGAGATAAAAGAGAGAGATATGAGATGAGAGAGATGATAGATGATAGAAATGAGAGATGAGAGAGATTATGAGAGAGAAGAGAGGAGGAGGAGGAGGGGGAAAGAGATCAGTTTGGTGCAGTGGTAAAGGTGTCCTAGAAACCAGGAGACCATGACTCCCAGTCCTGCCTTAGCCATAAAAGTGACTGGGCCAATCACCATTTTTGTCTTATTAAATTGGCTGCCATTATTCTCCCTGGGGGAAAGGAAGGGATGCTGGAATTGGGTTTGGCTAGTCTAGAGGAAAGAAGGACTGGGGACGATAGTTGTCTTCCAGTATCTCAGGGGCTGCCACAAAGAAGAGGGGGAGGGATCAACCTGTTTTCAGATGAACCTAAAGGCAGGACAAGAAGCAACAGATGGAAGCTAATCAAGGAGAGAAGCAACCTAGAACTAAGGAGAAATTTCCTGACAGTTAGAACAATTAATAAATGGAACAACTTGCCTCCAGAAATTGTGCTCCAACACTGGAGGATTTTAAGAAGAGATTGGCCAACCAGTTGTCTGAAGTGGTGTAGAGTTTACTTCTTGAACAGGAGGTTGGACTAGAAGACCTCCAAAGTCCCTTCCAACTCTGTTATACAACAACAGATGGAGACGCTTACCCGGTCAGCGACTGTGTTGCTGAAGATCATCTCATGGACGCTGTTCGAATACTTGGGGACACAGAGTCTGCTGGCCGCCGTGTTCACAGCGACCGAGAGGGCCAGGCTGCGTCCGTGCCTCACCATCCAGTCGATGCCAGACACATCCGCTGTGGAACAAAAGGAGCCCAGCATCACAACTGTCCTTTCTCAAGATCAACGTGCCAAGAAAAAAAAAAAAACATGACCAGTTATTTACACCTTTTATGGTCAGGATCCAAACTTGAGCAAATGAACACTTTAAAAAAAAAAAAAAACACCTCACCCTGCATGTTGTCCTCGGCTTACAATTACTCAGTTAGTGACTGTTCAAAGCCACTAAAAGGGACAATGAATGTGGCAGCATAGAGAGCCTCGGTGGCGCAGTGGTGACAGTGCAGTACTGCTTCTTCTGCTGACTGCCGGCTGCCTGCAATTTGGCAGTTCAAGTTTCACAAGGCTCAAGGTTGACTCAGTCTTCCGTCCTTCTGAGGTGGGTAAAACGAGGACCCAAAATTGTTGGGGGCAAGAGGCTGACTCTGTAAAACCGCTTAGAAAGGGCTGGGAAGCACTGGGAAGCGGTCTGTAAGTCTTAAGTACTATTGCTATTGCTATTCCCAGAATTTCATGAGTGCAGAGAAGAGTAACAAAGATGATTAGGGCACTGGAGGTTATAATATATGAAGAAGGATTGCAGGAATTGGGTATGAATAGCTTAATGAAAAGAAGGACTAGAGGTGAAAGGATAGCAGTGTTCCAGTATCTGAGGGGCTGCCCCAAAGAAGAGGGAGTCAAGCTATCCTCCAAAGCACCTGAAGGCAGGACAAGAAGCAATGGGTGGAAACTAATCCAGGAGAGAAGCAACTTAGAACTAAGGAGAAATTTTCTGACAGTGAGAGCAATTAATTAATGGAACAACTTGCCTCCAGAAGTTGTGAATGCTCCAAACACTGGAAGTTTTTAAGAAGAGCCATTTGTCCAAAATGGTATAGGGCTTCCTGGCTGAGCAGGGGGTTGGACTAGAAGACCTCCAAGGTCCCTTCCAACTCTGTTATTCTATTATTCTGTTATGATCAAAATTCAGGCAGCTGGTATGTATTTAGGATGGTTGATTATCCCAGGGTCACGTAATCAACACTTATGACCCTCCCAGATGGCTTCTGACCAGCAAAGTCAAGGGGGGTGAGCCAGATTCGCTTAATAACTGCCTGATTCACTTAATAACCCCATGGCCTCGGCAGCAGAAATGATTGGCCCCCATTTGTGGTTGTTGAGGACAGAAAATCATGTTACTTGGGGAATTCCTCCATCACCACCAAAGCCCACCTAGAAGATGATTCTGGAGGACTCCACTGAGTTCATCATCCGTCAAAAAGGCACACATTTCGGCCAAGCAGCCTGCGGAGGTCATGCGAGTCGCATCCTGGCAAAGGGGAGGAGGGGAGAAAAAAACAAATCCCACAATGTTTCCATTCGTGACAAAGGTTACCAGCCAGAAACATTTGTACCAGATTTTTTTAGAATATTGGCTTTGTAATATAAATTTTATATGAATATAAGTTTTTGACTGGTAGTTAGGATTGCAGAAAAAACAACTGCAACCATTGCAGCCTAACATTGAGGACCTGTGAAAATATCTACGGACTTGCTTGTATGTACAACTGAGAGCTTCTGCACTGGAGAAAAACTTGTGTGCCCCAATCATACTTGGCCAATAAAGAATGTTTTCTATCTATCCTCTCTATCTATGTATCTATCTAATCTCTATATTTACTTTTTCTATCTTATTTATCTATTTAATACCTCTCTGTCTCCCTGTCTCTCTCTCTCTCTGTGTGTGTGTGTGTTTCTATCTCCTATCTAATCTCTCTATCTTTTCTATCTTATCATCTATTTATCTTATTTATCTAACCTCTATATCTTTTCTATCTTATCTCTCTCTCTCTCTCTCTCTCCCTATCCTATATATCTTCTCTATCTATCTTTTCTATCTACCTGCCTATCTACCCTACCTCTCTCTTTCACTTTCTGTCTCTTTCAACTTCTTCCCTCAAGGCCACGCTAGAGGGCACTGCATGTCAAAACAACTAGACACAAAGACCATTTCTCTCCATACTGTCACACTGCCAAATTCCCACAACACTATCTATGGCCTTAGGATGTCAGAAACCACCTAGTAGGGCCGTGTTACCTATTATCCTTCTCATCTCATTTTTCCTTGTACCTATTTCCTTAGCTTCTTATGACCATAGTGTGGTTCTTTGTATCTCGTGGTTTATGTTGATTGCTTTTATTTAGTATCCTATGGCTATCACCAAGTTTGTATCTTATGATTTATGTTTATTTTATGATCCTGATTTATCACTTATTGCTTGTTTGTACAACTGGAGAGTTTCTGCACCAGAGGCAAACTCCTTGTGTGCCCAATGACACTTGGCCAATAAAGAATTCTATTCTATTCTATTTCCCTGAGCCAAAGGGCCCCTTTATTCAAACTGCTTATATCCCCACTTCGAAGTTGGTTGTCTCTTTCCGTTCAGCTTATACATTACCAGTTTGAAAAAGAGTTGTAAATACAATTTTAAAAGAACAAACTTTTTTGAGCTGTGTTTCTCAAACTTGAGAACTTTTAAGAGGTGGGGACTTCCAATTCCCAGCATTTCCCCTGCCAGCCAGAAACTGGTCAACAACAAACTGGGGAGTGTTGCAATGCCCAGGGTTTCCAGCAGGCGATACCTCTTCGTGGCCCAGCATGCTGAGGAGCATGGAGATGATGCTCTTCCGAACAGCGGCGTCCACTTTGGCTCCAGCCCCCTGAGTGACAAACCGCAACGCTTGAAGCATGGTGTCCCTGAAAAGTCACAAAAAGGCAGAGAGAAAAGAGAAAGTCAGCAGGGGTCAAAAACCAGGGACCAACAACAGAAGTATCAACTAAAAAGATACTCCTTTGATCTTTTTAGCTTCCAGAAAAAACGAGGGAAAACACTGCATTCCTTAAGTGCTTAGATAATCACCCTGGCAGCCCAAAGTAGTTGGAGCGCAGGCATATTAGTGGAGAGCGTGATTGATGACTCTTGCCTATGGATGTGTCCCATTGGAGAATATACACCCAGGGGCTGGGGGGAAGATCAGGTTCAAGGGGGATATGAATGATGTATCTTAGTGTTGGCTACATCCAGGTAGCATCGACATGGTCACTCCTAATAAATCAATTTTTTCTTCTCTGAGAGATGCGGCTAGAGATTTATAATTTAAATGGGGGTGGATTTATTGGGGTCCTGACAG
Source organism: Laticauda colubrina (assembly GCA_015471245.1). Classification (NCBI taxonomy): domain Eukaryota; kingdom Metazoa; phylum Chordata; class Lepidosauria; order Squamata; family Elapidae; genus Laticauda; species Laticauda colubrina. Next base: position 791,033 of record BLBF01000060.1, on the reverse strand, counting down.
GAAGCACCTCTTGCATGTTCTGCATTTATGAGCACTGCAGCCCCCCTGGGTCACCATTTTAACACCATTTGCAACTTTCCCAGCCGGCTTCCAACAGGCAAAGTCCAGGAGGGAAGCCAGATTGTCAGAGTATATTCATGAACTGGAATAGAGCATGGTAGCAAGGTCAGCCAGTGAATAGGCAAAGCATCTAAGTCAGCCAATGAGGACTTTTGGAAACTGAAACTAGAATTAGGCTAGGCAAGGAACTGAAACTAGAAGTTGCGTAAGCGTAGCAGCCATATTAAGCTCTGCAGCTCTGAAGTTATGTTGAGCTTTGAGTCTGTCTGTTGAACATGAAACTGCTTCTCTCCTGTGCTGTGCATAATGCTTGCCTGCTGAACTAAAGTGAAACTGATGTCTGTTTCTGAGCTCCTGAGTTGCTAGTAAAGTTACTTGCAACATGCTTCTGTCTGAGTTTGCTCCATGTTGGAGAAATCTACAAGTAGTTTGTAAAATCTACTTATTATGTTTATAAAGATGTTCAATGAATCATCAGCTACCTGTGTTTATTTTTCTGGTGCTGAATCAATGCTGCAAAATTCTGAACATAGATTCGCTTAACTGCAGTGATTTGCTTAACATCCAGGTGGAGAAAAGGATTGGGAGATGACTTGCTTAAAAACTGTGTCGCTTCGCAAGGGAACTTTTTTTAAAAAAATATTTTTTAATAAACAGTTTTTCTTACATACAACATCATTTCCATTCATTACGCTTCTGTGACTGTACTTTTACATAAATCTTAACTATCTGTACATTTGTCTATATTCCTTAATCTACCTTTGTCCACTGTATCTTTTACCTTATTACCTTATTGTCCTCTTCTCTATTAATCTCTATATCTATTATTTAACCAATCATACAGTACATTCCACGTCTGTTTCCTTTCTTTTTTTTATTTCCATGGTCCACTTATCCATCTCGGCATACTCTAGTATCTTTTTTATCACATTTTCCTCTGGTGGCATACTATAATTTTTCTAATTCTGTGCGTAAGTTATTCTTGGTGCCGTTAATAAATGTAGCATTAAATATTTTGTTTTCTTATCATATTTTCCCATTGTTATACCTAATAGAAAAGTCTCCGGTCTTAATTCAATTTGCTGTTTAATTATTTCTTCTATCCATTTTTTTCTCATCCAATATTTTCTTGCTACAGGGCATGTCCACCATGCGTGGTAATGTTCCTTGCTTTTGTTTGCATTTCCAACATTCAAATGATCTGTTTGGGAACATTTTTGCTAATCTAGAAGCGAGTAAGGTACCATCTGTACAACATTTTGTACAAATTTTCTCTATATGATGCCGACATCATCAATTTATAATTCTATTCCCACATTTCTGTCCATTTCTCCAATTCTATCGTGTAGCCAAAAATTTTTTGCCCAAACTATCATCGTTTCTTTAACCCTCTAATCCTAATTTTGGTTGTTAAACTCAGTCAGAGGCACCTATGTAAACCTGTCTAGTGGTTAATGCACCAGACTAGAAACCAGGCGATGGGGAGTTCTGGTCTGGCCTTAGGCATGATAGCCAGCTGAGTGACTTTGAGCCAGTTACTCTCTCTCAGCCCAACTCACCTCACAGGGTTGTTATTGTTGTTTTGGGGGACATAGGAGGAAGAAGGAGGAGTTTTAGATATTTTCACCACCTTGAGTCATTTATAAAAATAGTAAAGGCGGGAATCTAAATTCAATAAAACAATCTGGGAGGAGCTGTCCACTCCCCCAATCTTTACGATGATTGACAAATTAAGAGGCACGTAGCCCATGAGTTAGTTTGGAGAAAATAAAACTTTTCTCCTTCCTTCCTTCCTCCCTGCCCCCTTCCCCCTTCCTCCCTCCCTTCCCGTACAATAGTTAGAAAGAAGCATTGCAGGCTAACTCTGCCAACTGTCAGGAGATTGATCCTGACTGGCTCAAGATTGACTCAGCCTTCTGTCCTTCGAGGTGGGTAAAATGAGGGCCCAGATTGTTGGGGGCAACAGGCTGGCTCTGTAAACCACTTAGAGAGGGCTGGAAAGCACTATGAAGTGGTATATAAGTCTACATGCTATTGCTATTCCTCCCTCCCTCCCTCTCTCCCTCCCTCCCATCCATCCATCCATCCATCCATGTTGCACAGTGGTTGGAATGCAGTGTTGCAAACTAACTCTGCCCACTGCCAGGAGTTTGATCCTGACCAAAGTTGACTCAGCCTTCCATCCTTCTGTAAAATGAGGGCCCAAATTGTTGGGGGCAAGAGAATGACTCTGTAAGCCGCTTAGAGAGGGCTGGAAAGCACGGTGAAGCAGTCTAAGAGCTTTTGCTATTCCCACGCTATGTATTCAACAAACAGTAAGCTTTTCAGAATTGAAATAATCCTAGACTTTTCTTTGGATACCCAGGCTGGGATGTCGACAATAATAAAAATTGTTTTTCAGAGTGAAACACACGGAGAAAGGGGAAAAAAGGAGAAGAAGGGGCCAGCCCTTCCCAAGTCATCTGTGTCACTTGCCTGATGCCAGAGTCCTCGCTAGTACGAATGCCATTCAGGAGTTCGGTAAAGAGTGGGTCCACCTTGGCGTGGATCGCAATCAACTTCCCCAGGGCCTCGGCAGCTTTTAAACGGACCACCCGGTTCGGATCTTGCAATGCTTTGGTGAAGGTGGTTTGGAGCTGAGGCAGGAAGGGCTTCAGAGCAAGGCCCACCTGTGAGGGTGACATATTACACACTGCCATTACTCACATCGATGTAAGGACAGGTAGCCCTCACCTTACAACTGTTCCAGTGGTGGGATTCAAAAAAATTTGACTACTGGTTCTTTGGGCATGGCTTGGTGGGCATGGCAGGGGAAGGATACCACAAAATCCCCATTCCCTCCCCACCCCACTAACCTGCTGTCAACTCAAAATATTTCTCTGATCTTTTAGAGTTGCCATCAGAAAAGGAGTGGGGGAAGTAGTGCATTCCTTAAACGCTTCATAGATAATTTCTAGGCGGCCGAAGCTTCTGGCATGCAAGATTATTACTGGAGAGCCTGATTGATGACTCTTGGCTATGGATGTGTCCCATTGGAGAATATACCTCCAGGGGGTGGAGGGAAGACCAGTGTCAAGAGTAAAATGAATGATGTGTCTCAGCTACACCAAGGCAGTGCTGGCATGTTCACTCCTAATAAATCTTCTTTAAATTCTGAGAAATGCAGCTGGAGACTCAAGATTTAAATGGGCATGGATGAGCCCTGACACCTACTTTCCAGCTCCGTTCTCCTGTGCAGGACAACCAAAGTCCCAGCCAATCAGCTGGGACTTAGGAGGCAGAGAATAGATGGGGGCGGGGCCAGTCAGAGGTGGGATTTGCCGGTTCTCCGAACTACCATAAATTTCCACTACCGGTTCTCCAGAACTGGTCAGAACCGGCTGAATTGCAGGGATTCGCTTGACAACTATGGCAAGGGACATTGTATAATGGGGCCAAATTCATTTAATGACTGTCTCACTTAGCAATGGAAATGTTGGGCTTCGTTGTGGTTGTAGGTCAAGGACTACCCATAAACAAGGACCTCTTAGGTTTAGAACCTCTTAGGTTTTCTCAGGAACAAAAAAGAAAAACTACCAATATTGCTTTTAAAGCAGGGTTCTGCAACTTTTAAGACCTGTGAACTTCAACTCCCAGGATTCCTTGTTTTTGCAACTTTTCTTGCCATATTTATTTTAAAGCCCATACTATCAGCCGTGGCGGTGCAGCGGTTAGAATGTGCTCCTGCAGGCCACTTCTGCCCATCTGCTTGCAATTTGGCAGTTCGAATCTCACCAGGCTCAAAGTTGACTCAGCCTTCCATCCTTCCGAGGCGGGTGAAAGGAGAACCCAGATTGCTGGGGGCGATATGCTGACTCTGTAAACCCTTTAGAGAAGGCTGTAAAAGCACTGTGAAGCGGTATATACCGTTTCCCTGAAAATAAGCCCTATCATGTTGTTGTTGTTTTTAAACGTATGCACCTAACAGAAGTCCACTTAATATAAACTTAACAGCCTGCACAGCCGGCTGGCCACCCATTCTGTCAGGGGGCCACAAGGCAAAGTGGCCCCCTGTATAGCAATAGCACTTAGACTTATATTCTGCTTTATAGTGCTTTACTGCCCTCTCTCTCTCCTTACTGCCCTCAACTTCTTGCCCCCAACAATCTGGGTCCTCATTTGACCCACCTCGGAAGGACGGAAGGCTGAGTCAACCTTCAGCCTGGTGGGATTTGAATTGCCAAATTGTAGGCACCTGGCTGCAGAAGTAGCTTGCAGTACTCCACTCTAACAACTGTGCCACAGAGGCTCCTATTATATGGGGGGGGGGGGGAAATTCCCCCCCAAAATAAGCCCTGGTGCTTACCCTGGAGCCCAAAAGAAAATAAGACTCACTCTTATTTTCGGGGAAACACGGGGTAATTCTAAGTGCTATTGTTATCAGGTTCTTCACCCAAGCTCTTACAGGATTTCATTCCCAGCATTTCCTTGCTTACCTTGGCCAAGAGAAGACTCAAGGTTTCCAACAAAGCCACCTTGACATTCCAGCTGAACCGGTCTCCCAGGATCCGAATCAGGGGCCCGGTAATGCTGACGACGGATGGTTTCAGAGCTTCGGCGGAGGTCAGCTTAATGACCAAGCCCAATGCTTTGGCCGCCTCTTCCTTCTGGTCTGAGTTGCCGGTCAGGACCCCCTCCCGTAGCATAGGTAGGATGGAGGTCACACCCTGGATGGAAGGGGACAAGGCAGACATGCGGTCAGCAGAGAGGCAGCCTGCATTTGAGGCAGCATCCCTTCCGATTCAACTGCCATGTTTAATTACGGGGATGCTTTCCGTCTTTGAAAATGTTAGAACCGAAGGAGCACCTTGGAGGAGAAGCGAAATGTTTTCAAAGGGGAAAAAATCCCGAAGAAAGTCCAGTTGCTTTTTGACTTACAATAACTTTACTGACAGTTATTGGCATACATTAGAATGAAATTTTGTTGTATACAGCTTTCAAATTTCATTGTATACAGCTTTCACTTCCAATATACACTACATAACCATGAATAATGGATAAAAGAATAGAATAGAATTCTTTATTGAGAATAGAATAGAATAGAATAGAATAGAATAGAATGTTTATTGAGAATAGAATAGAATAGAATAGAATAGGAAGAGAAGGAAGAGGAGGAGGAGGAGGAGGAGGAGGAGGAGGAGGAGGAGGAGGA
>BLBF01000060.1:754659-780870 GCA_015471245.1 Laticauda colubrina | reverse complement strand
GAGGGAGAGAAGAATTAAGAAAAAGACAGGAGAAAAATTGAAAGAGATAAAGAGAAAGATTATAAGGCAGGCAGACAGGTAAGAAGGAAGGTTATGTACTCCCATCTTTTAACAACTCCTAAGAGCATTAGCAGAAACATTCACTTACAGCATCCCGGCTGGTGGACTTCATGATTTCACTCAGGCCAATGCAGACCCCCTGCCTCTTGTCACTTTTTTCAGATCTTAGGCCCTCTTCCAAAATGGGGATGATCTCCGGAAGAATCTTCTCCCCCAGCTTTCGGACAAGATCCCCCAGCGTACGCGCTGCAATCTGTCCATTCCCCCCAAAAAAAGATACAGATGAGTGAATAAAGTCCTCGCCCACGATACTCTCAACAAAATCCAATCTTTGACTGGTGATTTCCCAGGCTCATCAAAATTGCAAACTGTTTCTGATTGACCCAAAAAGGAAAATTATTCACGATCACAGCTTGGTAGGCAAAACCGGCCTGAGATCAGTGCCTCAAATCGCCCCTTGAGTGCATACAGGGCATCCTCGTCTTACAACCGTTTGTTTAGTGACTGTTCAAAGTTACAATAGCATCAGAAAAAGAAATGTTTTTGTTAGGGTATTGAAGATTTAACAGCTGACCAGCTGCTGTAAATGCTGATGCAATGAGAGTGAGGGTATTCAGCAGGGTATTGCCGCTTTAAGACTGAGATTGGGTCAACAGGGTTATTGCCACTTTAAGAAGCTGTCTATATACAAGGGAGGCCATGAGAGAGCGTATCTTTCTCTCCTCGTGTTCTATCTCCATTGCAGTTCTCTGTGCAGAGTCATGAAGTTTGATTGCTTGCCTGGTATGTGCCTAACACACTTATGTATGTATATAGCTGTCTTGTATATAAACCACTGTTAAAAGACAAAGATTTTGTGTGCTACGTTGTGCTCCTGGGTTATCTCACAATAGTAGTCACACTGCAAACATTCTGACAGTTTTTCACACTTAAGGCCATTGCCACGTCCCCGTGGATGATCTAAATTGGCCATGCTTGGCCACTGACTCGTATCTATGATGGCTGTAATTCGAGGACTACCTATACAGGGTCTTAGACGAAGAGACATCGCACGCAGTTCGGAGAGGAAAGAGCATTTCGAAACATCTAGCAGAAATGAACCGGATGGCCCAAAAACTTAACTGTTCTCTTGTCTGCACAGGTACTGGCCAAAAATCCCAACAGGAGGCCAAAGAGAGTCGGCAAGATTTCACGTAGCGTGCGTGGTGTGTTGGAAACCACAATTTTCCAAACATGGAGCGATGCTTGGCGAACAACCAGCTGGGTATCGGAGCGGCCCATGTAAAGCCCAGCCAGTACTCGGTTTCTTCGTTCTACTCCGAGAGCGTTAATGATAGCCTGGAAATATATATTTAAAAAATAATAATTGTCAGAAATGGTGTCTCCTGCTTGGGTGTGGGGTTGGACTAGATGATTTACAAGGTCCTTTCCCACTCTGTTAATCTGTTAAACTTACTTTGTTAGATTGGGCTGTTCCAAAATTATCATCCTCGGAGGCCGTCTCAGTTGTCATTTTCCCAGAAACTCCTGAAATGTGGAACAGGAGATCTCCCAGCAGCTGAACTGAGCTATACCTGTACCAAAACACAGAAATTCAGATTAAAGGAAAAAGCAGGGCAACAGAGTTTACACTGAGTTGAAGAGATCATGGCCCTTTTTTTTTTCCAAGCTGCATAGGGGCAAGTCCTCAATTTATGGCCGCCACTGAATACAGAATTTCCATCGTGGAGTTATTGCAGTCGTAGGTCAGGTTGTCATATGTGACTGGACTCAGTTTTTACAACCTTTTCGTATGGTTATAAATCACCGTGCTCAAAAATTGAGTCACACAGTCAAAACACAGCCATGAGAATCCACACTAACCAACAGGTTTTATTTTGCCAGCAATCCTAAGAAATAAATCAGCAAAAAAAATGATGCAGATCTTGCCAACACGTGGCCATGGTTGTCCCAACGGTGCTTTTTCCAAGAAGCAACTGGACTTTGTTTTTCTTTGAAGAAGTTTCACTTCTCATCCAAGCAGCTTCTTCAGCTCTGACCGGATGGTGAGAAACGTCATCACAGCCCCAAGGTTAACTTATGCCCAAAATTGGAAATGTAATGAAACGTCAGATGAAATGGAAATAATTAGGAAAATTTGGGTGTGTGCCGAAATGGACAAACTAACTCAAGAACTAAAAAAACAAGGCTGAATCTGATTATTATAAAATTTGGGAGAAGTTTTACCACTGGTTGAAAAAAAGGAAGGAACAAGATTATCAAAAATGACCAAAGTTTATGGATGTATGTAAATTTGTATCATTTTTTTAATATTTATTAATTAATGATGTAAGACAGTAAGGTGTGTCAGGATGTATGCACCACATTCACTGTTGTTTTTTTAAATGTCTTTTATTTTTTATATGTTCAATAAAATTTGTTCCAAATTTTTTTTAATAAATACATAAATAAATTGAAGGATTTATGCTCCTTGCAGACAGCTGGTCATTCACATTCTTTTACAGAGTCGTTGAGGCCGCTTGGAAGTTTGTCTGTATCTTCAGGGTCAAACAGGCCATGTAAGTCCAAATTGGACATCCCTCTCTCATCAGAGGGGGAAGGATAAGACATCTTCTATCTCCAGTCTACAAAAGGAGTCCTTTCAGTAGTTCCAGGAAGGCTCCATCTCCATTTGCACCAATCAGGTCACCCCGAGGACACAAAGAAACCTCCAAGTGGCCTCAATGACTCTCTAAAAAGGATGCAAATGACCAACTGTCTGCAAGGAGTATTGATCCTTCCAATCCCCAACATCCAGTCCAGAGCTGAAAAAGCTTCTTGGATGAGAAGCGAAAGAAAGGTCTTCAAAGAAAAACAAGGAAGTCCAGTGACCTCTTGAAAAAAAAGCACTTCCAGGGCCAGGTTTGGAAGTTTGGCTCATACCTGATTCTCCAAAGGTCATCGAAGAGGCCTTGTTCTAGTTGAGGAAGGAGTAATGCAATGGCTGTCTCCGCATACATGCTTATAATTCTCTGCCCTGCACGGAGAGCCGTGTCCCGCACAAACTCATTCTCATCTGCCAGGGCCTGAAAAGGGACCAAAAACCACCTGTAAGCCACATTAATTCTTTCTGCAGCAGTGCTGCAGCTAGATGAGCAGGGGATTGATGAAATGCTGGATTTGAACAAGGCTTTTGACATAAACGGGCTCAATTGCTTCTATTTAATTGTTTATTTGTGTCCCGTCCTTTATTCCTTTTACAATTAAGATGATCTGCATATACAACACACTTTGTATATGCACACTCCTCCTATATTTCTCACAATAACAACCCTGTGAGGAGGGTTGGGCAGAGGGGGGGGGGTGGAAGGGAGGGAGGGAGAGAGATAGAGTCCCAAAGTCACCCAGCCGGCTTTCATGCCTAAGGCAGGACTAGAACTCACCGTCTCCTGGTGATTAGCTCAAAGTCATCTATCCTGCTTTCATGCCTAAAATGGGACTAGAACTGATTTCCTGGTGATTGGCCCAAAGTCACTCAGCCGGCTTTCATGCCTAAGGTGGGACTAGAACTCACCATCTCCTGGTGATTGGCCCAGTCACATGGCTTTTTTTCATGCCTAAGGCAGAACTATAACTCACATTCTCCTAGAGATTGGCCCCAAGTCATGCAGCTGGCTTTCATGGTCTGATGTAGGACTAGAACTCACGGTCTCCCACTCTCTAGCCTGGTGCTTTAACCACTAGACCAAACTGGTTCCAGGGAAACTATCTCTAGCCATTCCCAATTTCAAGCTGATGTCTTTCAGGGGAGGTAAATCCATCTTTTTCTCCCATATTTTTAGATCTGTTCCGGGGTCTTACCTTAAGGATACAAGGTATAATGGGCCCAACGTGCGGGGTAAACTTGTCCCCAAAGGTAATGGGCAGGTAATTGAACATCATAATGTAACCATCACGAACGTGGGGAGCAATATCCACTTTGCTTGCTGTCGCCACGATTTCTGGCATAAGCTTCTCCAGCTTCTCTACTCCCAAACCAGCCATAACCTCAGCCAAACCTAGAACAGGAAAAGCATCATCATCTTTTAATCCCTTGCATCGGGGTGGAGTCTGGGCAACTGAATGGAGCTGAGTGTTTACTGGCCGGATGCCCTTCCTGTTGCCAATGCGGAGTTATATTTGGCAGATATATTCTCACTGTGCTGAGACAGAGAGAGAGAAATATCTGCCTCTACCTGGGATCAAACTCAGCCTCCTGATTGTGAGGCGAGAGCACCACCTCTAGGCCACCGCACCACTCATAGAACAGGAAAAGCATCCTTATCACCAACAGATCAACAAATATAATGATTTGGCTTTAGCACAGAGAGTCCTCAATTTATGACCGTCGTTGAGGCTGCAATTTGGTTAAGTTATGACAGTTGTAAAGTCCGTCACCGTGCAACTATGCAAATAAATTTTGTCTTTTTCTGTACTGAACACTCTCAACACGAGGTAGTCCTTGTGTCTGTTTTGGAAGCCATATTGAGACCACGCTGCCACATTTTGAGCCTGGGAAAGTGGGAGGGGGGAATTTTTTAGAGTGCATGTAGTCAGACATAACAACATTCCTTTTCTAATTCAAGGTCATGTAATTTTGCCCATAAGTAAGGGGAAGTATTAAGTTGAGACGGATGGTGATTAGGGCATGTGATAGGTGCAGGGGATTGATTTGTCATTTCACTTATTGCAAGGAACGCTGACACCTCAATTTACGACCACAACTGAGACCAACATTTCTGTTGTTAAGTGAGACATGAGTTATGGGAGTTTGGCCTCATTTGGCGATCTTTCTTGCTGCAATTGGACTGTTGTAAGTCGAGATCTACCTGGACCTACATTTGTTCTTGCAAGGATTTCATCAAAGAAGGAGAACCTCGAACCTCCAATATTCATGAACAAACTATGGGCCTGTAGCGTTTGCGTACAAAGCTGTGTGCTGCCCCTACTCCCACCTGTGAAACCCCCCCCCCACCCGCCCCTTACCTTGCGCAGCCCCTGACCGATCAACCGAACTCTGCTCATACGTCAAGGTTTCCATCAGCCAGGGAAGAAGGTCTTCAAAACAAGATTCCCCCATGCCTTTCACCATGGCGCCCAGTGCCTTCGCAGAGACTGTCCTCACCTGAAGGTCAAGAGAAAAGCTACGGTAAAGAGGAGGAGCAGACCGCCTTCAACAGGGGTCCCCGATCTGTGGGCCACGACTCCCTAGTGGGCCATGAGGGGTTTGCAACCAAGCCGTTTTAACAAACCAGCGAGCAGCATGCATGCACGAGCATTTGAGCAAGGAGCAGGTGAGTGGGCTTGTGGCACGCTCCGTTGGTGCCAGTGGCAGGAACTCATGCACGCCACTCGTGCAAATGGGAGATGCGCTCACGCGCTTGCTGGCTGCTTGCGTGAATTATACCCTTTGCGGTCTGCAAAGCCAGAAACGGGGAGCTCTGGTCTATAAAGAAGTGGAGGGCAAACTGACCTCAGGAACGGGGTCCAGAAGAGACGTTTTCAGTCCAGGTGTGACACTAGGCAGGTAAGGAGCCAGATCCTGTGAGAGAGAAAAAGGAGAGGAGAGAGAAAAAGACAGAAAGAGAGAAGAGAGACAGAGAAGAGAGAGACAGAGAGAAAAGAGAAGAGAGAGACAGAGAGGAGAGAAGAGAGAGAGAGAGAGAGAGGGAGAGAGAAGGCAAAAAGTGAATTGGAGGAATGTCTTAAATTCCTACTTGGAAGCAGATGGAGCCTTTACTTCCTTCTCTCTGGCCTACCTTCTGGTCCGTCAAGGAGTACATATTCCCAATGATCTGGGCAGCCATTTTCCGGGTGTCTGTCGAGCGGTCCTGAAAAGCCCGCTGGACAATAGGCATGATGAGAGCCAAGGAAGGTGCATCGATGAAGTGGACAAATTTGGTGTCCAGCAACGTTTGCAGGCACTTCTGGGTCTTTCGGGATGGGTCGGTCAAGGCGTCCAGCAGCACAGGGGCAATGGCTGTTGAGTGAGAAGGTGGTGGGCAGAAGGAAGGAAGCCAAAGAAACACAATGGTGAGAAGACCAGAGGCTTCACCGTTGGCTCATGTTTATGACAGCCGCAGCAGCCCGGGGGGTCATATGACCACATTTTGCAACTTTCTGACGATCAAAATCAGTTGGAACGAAAAAGTTCACTTAACACCCATGTTACTAACTCAACAACTACAGCGCTTCCAATGGTGGTATTCAGTTAGTTCTGACCAATCCTCGTGGACTGGTAGGGAAAATTTTGACTGGCCCTGCCTGTTGTGGTTCACTGGTAGTAGGGACAGACGGCTGAGGTCACTGAAAGCAAGGACTCGGATGAAGAGCCTGCATGTCATGCAGGGATGGGGCCAGGACTAATGGAGAGTGGGGCCTTTGGAGTTTGGGGAGTCTGGCAGCAGTGATGAAGAGGTCCCCGAGGAGCCTGTGCTCAGTGTGGGTGCCGGCAGGGCTGCTCGATGGAAATAGCAGCTGAAGCAGCACAGGCGACCTCGAGAGTAAGGCTGCAAGGTGATTGCCCCTTCCATAAGGGATAAAAGACAGCCTTCGGGGTTGGCTTCTTTGCAGGAAGCAAAGAAGTTCTTTCTGCTCAGAGTCCTCATTGAAGCCCTGCTTACTTGGGTCTGTTTTTTGAAACTTCTGGCTTTGGATATTTATCTACAATTAGTCTTTCGTTCTTGGCAGCCTTTTGCAACCTTGAAGAAGCTTGCTCTTATCTGGGATGATTAATTTTGAATGACTCTTGGCTGCGAATGCACAGAATTCACAGCGCCGCATTAAAAAGGTTTGCTTTGATACATACTTTGTGTTTGTTTGATTTGAACAAGGCTTGGGTCAGAACATTGCCCGCCCACCTCTGCTCTTACCTCTCACTTCTCCTATATTCTGCTGTTTATTAGCTCAGCTGATTCACATTACAGAGTAGACTGCTGCGCCTCAGCTGAGTTAAAAAAAACCCAGCACAGCTCACAAGGGAAGGGCGGAGTTTGAGCACTGCGCATGCCCGCCCAAAGCAAGCTCTCTGAACAGACTGAAACAGTTAAGAAAAAATTCTGAGAAGCACCACTGAGTGCTTCACTTAATAACTGTGGCAAGGAAGGCTGTAAAATGGGACAAATTCAACAAATTAGTCAAGGGAAAGAAAAAAAAATCAGCCATCCATGCTGACACAGGCACCACAAAAAAATCCCCTCTTACCCAAAATCTCAGGGTTCCTGATGACCGAGCCGATTTGCCGTAACGCCTGTTGGCCGGCCTTCTGCACCTTCACGTGAGAATCCGTCAACACCTCCGTGAGCTTTGGCACGATGTTTGGCAAGCAAGATGACAGCTGCTTGGGAGCACAATAAGCCATGGCTCCCAGCAACTCTACCGATCCTGGGGAGCACATGAGAACATGAGAAGGTGACTCAACTATGATAGGATGGGCAAAAAACCTTTGGATATACTATAGAACTGTTAAACAACTAATTCCCATAACACTGTCAAACTATTTAGTAAGACTGTATTACTATTCCTCTTCTCATCCTTTCTATTACCTATCTCTTCCCACTTATGACTATAACCAGGTTGCTTGTATCTTTACAATTTATATTGTTTTATTTGTTCCCTAGTATGATTTGATTGCTTATTAGTAACCTATGACTATCACTAAGTGTTGTGTCTTATGATTGTTGATGAATGTATTTTATTTTTTTTTCTTTATGTATAGTGAGAGCATATGCACCAATCCTATGCTCCAATCATACTTGGCCAATGATGAATTCTATTCTATTCTATTCTATTCTATTCTATTCTATTCTATTCTATTCTATTCTATTCTACTCTACTCAACTCTACTCTATTCTACCTCTATCCCTTAATCTATTCTACTCTACTCTATCCCTATCCTATTCTAATTAGACAAATGGCAAAAGCTTTGGGGTAGAAATGATAAATTGACAACGCATATAAAGTCATACATATTGTATAAAATGTTTTATAGGTGGCATTTTCCACCGGCTGATAGCGCGTCTCCCCCACCCCCCCAAAAAATATTATTTTTCTTTAAAAAGGGCAGGCACATATTCTTACCAGCTTTGGTTCTCCATGAATCCTCCTCAAGAGCAGCTAACAAAGAAGGCAACACCAACTTGACTCCGTGAGCGCTTAAGTTGCTCATCACAGCTTTGGCACAATCATCTGCAGCCTTGAGCAAAAAAAGATGGAGGGAAAAAAATCAAAATCCAACAGTAAGCTAAGGGGAAACAACAGCCTAATCAAGAAAACATCAAGAGCATTCCCACTAACCTAACAGGGAAAACCCCATTCCCAAACCACATTCCCTTCCAGCACTGATAATGTTACCTAGTTGGGTAATGAAACATCTGCAAGAAAAGAACCAAGCTCAAACAGCACTAAGGACCACCCCCCTCTTCCTCTCTCTCTTCTAAACACTGATGATGTTGCCTAATTGGGTAATAAAACATCTACAAGAAAATAACCAAGCTCAGAGAGCACCAAGAGCCGCAAAATCGAAACTTGACTCAATTAATTTCAAGCTTCAATGGCCAGCCTGAAGCAGAACCTATTGTGGAATTATACATCACCTCCAGCCAGGGTTCACACTTCATGTTACAGCACAGTCCACAGACTATATATTTCCATGGTGGGATTTTCACAATGCATTAATAATATACTTGTGCAAAGACTTTTGATAGGAATGCCATCTGCAACAGGACTCCAGTAACATGCTAGTTTTTGGATTACTTGCAGAACTAGCCACCACTGGCTGGATTCACACATGGTTTATGAACTACAATGGCTGGATGTAAATCCAGCCTGGTGAACTCCCAAATCCATCAAAGCATTCGATCATCATCTTTTAAAGACCCCATCATCCCTTGTGGGGAGGAGTCTGGGCAACTGAATGGAGCTAGCAGAGTATTTTAATGGCCAGATGCTGTTCCTGTTGCCAGTGAGGAGTTTTGTTCCACAAATATATTCTCAATGTGCCCTAAGAGAGAAATATATGTCTCTACCTCGGATCGAACTCACAGCCTGCTGATTGTGAGGCGTGTATTCCACCTCGGGACCACCACACCTCCATCAAAGCACTCGATGACCTACCAGAACCTCTGAAGCCAACTAAAATCTGAGCAGAACCAGCCAAAATTCTGCAGAACCCAACCTCCCTACTTCTCCAGGACAAGTATGACTTACCTCCCGAACATACTGATTGCCATCTCCAAAGCAGAGCAACAAGTGGGGCAGTACGTGAACCACATAGGGCTCAAAGAGCTTCCCCAGCATGGTACACAGCATCTCAAAGGCGAACAAAGCCCCTGGGAAGAGAATAGAAACAGCTGCCTAATTAGCACTTTAGTCAAGACGCCTGTGCGTGACCCAAGGCCACACAGCCAGAGAATAAGTTTGAGTTCCTTTATTAGTTCCAACTTTGCTCCCAACGTTCCGGTTAATCTCCGGTCTGGAGAAAAACTCATCCACAAGCCTGCAACAGCCTTTGGATACAGATACTTCAGTCAAAATGTTGTAAACAGAAAACTTGAAATTATAAATCCAACAAGGCAAGGCAGAACAAGAGAAGGAGTTCCAGAAGTGAAGTAACACGGCAGTAAATCAAACCAGTTGGAAGGATGTCAGGAACTCAGATAACAGCAGCCAACACTAGGTGAAGTCAGCGTTTGTTCCAGACAACCGCCCCTGCCATCTGCCTCTCCTTTAAACTCCCTCAAGTGTGCTTTGTGAAGGGAATCAGGGCCCTCTCTTCCCTCGTAAGCTATGCAACCCACGTTGCTCTCTTCTCCTAACTCCCTGCGTAACTTAGGATGAAGAAGAGGTGGGCCTGGGTCCTCCTCCGAATTCCCTCTCCTTTGTTCTACCTCTCCCCTGCTCTGCCCAGCTGGACTTTGCCCTTCCCCAGCTTCCTCCACAGCCAACATGTCAGCTGTTTAGTTTCCCCCTCAGATTCACACTCCAACAGGGGCATGACAAAGCCTCTTTGTGGGGGAGGGGGTATACATCAGGATCCAGTACAGGAAACCCACTGGGTCCCTTTTCCAGGGCTCATAGTAATAGTTTTAATCATCTAGGTGACATGGGTGGCATACAAATTTGCAGGGGGGTTAGAAATGGGTTAGACTGTAAGAACCCCAAAGTCTCTTCCAGCCCTAGGATTCTGCGTCTTACCAGGAGATTAGGAGCCTAATCTGAAAGACCAGAAGTCCTCAAAAAGTTGAGAGGGGAAGGATGAGGATTCTTTGACTCACCTTCCCGACGCCGGAAATTCTTCTTGTCCTGGATTGCATCGGTCAGCTTGGCCATCATTTCCTGCTGCTTCAGGGAAAGGATTCCCAGTCCTTTCACGAGGCCAGCCAGCCCGTACGCAGCTCCTTTGCGCTCCGCGTACTTATCAGATTCCAGCAAAAGTTGTAGCAACTTCTGGATCATGTTGCCAGCATCTTCCTTGATAGCTGGCACGAGAGGCGGTAAGCAGCTGGCCACGGACTCCTGAACCTGCAAAAGCCCCCAACAAGATCACTCTAGGTGGGCTGCTAAATAGCTGCTAGTTCTGTAATGGAGAGCCAATTTTTGTTCTTTCCTTTGAGAGAACATCCTTTTTTTGGGGGGGAGGGGAGTTCCTTTAAAAAGAGGAGGGGAAAGGACTTCTAGTTCCAAGAGAAAAAGAACTACAGATCGGGGGTTGTAAAAAGGAATTCCGTCATGGTTTCTGGAATTCCAGGCTCCCCAGTCCTCCCCAAAAGGCACTCCAACTTTTAGAGGAAATGTGACATCAAAAGTAAGCCAGAGTTTTACCCTAAAGTCTTCTCTATCGCTAAACCGTCTGACTTGGCCTGAGCAAGGGGGGACAAGGAGCATTGATTCAACATAAAACAATAAAGAAGAGGAGGATGAACAGACGGGGAGACAGCAATGGCTGAAAAGGATAAAAAAGGACCAGAATATTGGACCTACACAGATAACCAAAACCATTCAGGTTTAAGCACAATTCAAAGCAGTTGATTTGAGGGAGGGTAGAAAGGGCAATGAAGGGTAAGGGTGTGGGCAGAGCAGGGCAGGGGAGTACAGGGAGGGAGGAGAGAGAGAGAGAGAGAGGGAGAGAGGGAGGGAGGGAGGGAGGGAGGGAGGGAGAGAGAGAGAGAGAGAGAGAAAGAGATTTTCTTATTTTTTTCATGTGAAATTTATTTCTTTGTCTAAAACTAATTCAGATGGTACCAGGTTTAGGTGAATGATGCTTTGACAATGTAATATTTCTCCAAGAGGAGGAGAGAGAGAGGGATGGATGGATGGAAGGAAGGAAGAAAGGGAGGGAGGGAGAAAATATTTGTGAATTCTTAAGCCATGTAGCTCCCTTGCTTCGTGTTAGTTCTAAATTGAGGATGCCCCCATCTCCGAGCCAAGGAGGGACTCACCTGTTGGGATGGTGTAGAGAGCGCTGCTATCAGCTTGGCCACGATGGGTTTTACTTTCGGATCACTTTTGTCTAAATGTTTGGCCAGCGACCCCATGAGAATGACCACGCTCTGCCGGACAGCGTCATAGCTGGCATCGTTGGGGGCATTCTTAAGGAACTCCTCAAAGACCGGCAGCAAGGAGTTGACGTTCTCCTGAAAAAAAACAGGAGCCAAAGGAAGTGGGTGACCATGGAAAACAGAGGAGAGCTGAAAAATGTAACTTTGGATTCCCAAGTCATTCCTTACCAAACTAGGTAACATCATCAGTGCATCAGTAAGATAACATCAGCAACAACACCAAGCCCAGAGAGCACCAAGGACCCCATAATTGGATTTAATTCAGGAGTCCCCAAACTTGGCAACTTTAAGACTTGTGGACTTCAACTCCCAGGATTGTCCAGCCAGCATAACTGACTCTCTTGTAATCCCTTCCTCTGCAATCTCTCTCCACTTTAGGAGATTAAGAGAGAGAAAAAAATAGACATGGCTGTCTGGGGAATTCTGGGAGCTGAAGTCCACCAGTCTTAAAGTTGCCAAGTTTGGAGACCTCTGATTTAATTGAACAAAAGATCCAATTGTCCAGACTGGCTGCTTCTCTGAGAAGACTCCCAAACCTTTCACTTAAATGTTAAAATTTATATTTTACCAACAAAGAAATAAAGGGAGAATTAGTATAGATCTAATTTCAAGCTATTTAGCTCTCTCGTCAGCTAGCCCTACCCTTGTGGGATTCGAACCCGAACTACTAACATATTAGGTACATGTGTTAACCTCTAAGCTCCAGGCTCTCCTGGCTTTTGTTGGCTACACCCAAATTTCACTCAAATGTTAACGGTACCTCCCTGTACCATCAAACAGTTCTGAGCTCAACAGATCTAAGATTTCTGATGAATGTCAACCTACCTTGCCGTGAGTATTAAGGGCTGAGAGGGCAGCGTCCAGCATGCACTTTCGGACTTCGGGGTGACGATCGTTGAGGGCATCAGGGACAAAGAATTCGAAAAGAGGCTTCACCTGGGAGCTTTCCAAGTGCTGAGAAAGCTTATTCAAGGCCAAAGCGATGCCGCACCTGAAGAGAGAATTTCTTCTTTAGTGGTCATCATGAAATATAAGGGTTATTGACAAGAGTTGTGGTGGTGCAGTGGTTAGAAGGCAGGATTGCCTGCTAATTCTGCCCACTTCCAGGAGTTTGATCCTGACCGGCTCAAGATTGACTCAGCCTTCCATCCTTCTGAGGTGGGTAAAATGGGGACCCAGATTGTTTGGGGCCAATAGGCTGACTCTAATATACCACTTAGAGAAGGCTGGAAAGCAGGAAAGCACTATAGAAACAGTATATAAGTATATGTGCTAATGCTATTTCCCTCCCTCCTTCCCTTCCTTCCTTCTTTCCTTCCTTTCCTTCTTTCCTTTCCCTTTCCTTCCTGTGCAGTGGTTAGAATGCAATAATCCTGCCCACTGTCAGCAGTTCGATCCTGACTGGCTCAAGGTTGACTCAGCCTTCCATCCTTCCGAGGTTGATAAAATGTGGACCCAGATGGTTGGGGGCAAGAGGCTGACTCTGTAAACCACTAAGACAGGACTGTATGAAACAGTATATAAGTGTTAAGTGCTCATAATATTTTTGCCAATGTAGGGAACCTTCAGTCGTATGGAGTTTTATTCTCCCTCAAAGCCCAACCAGCAGGCCCTTGGTAAAGAATTGCAAGAGTTGAATTAAAACATCCAGAGATACTTATCCTTAGATTCTACTACCTTGCCTTGGAAAAAAAAAACAACCTCAGAAGTTCATTGTTTTCTGAGAAAGGGTCAGAAAGATAAGTAGTCCTACCTGGCTTCCCACTGGTCAGGTGGAGACTCCAAGATCACCCGTCCCAAGGCATCCAGAACTGGTGGGGGTCTCTGGTTAAGAATGAAAAGCACTGGATGACAACCCTTGTAAATGTTTCAGATGCTGTGGGAATTTTTCAGTGGGAATGTCCCTAAGTGATTCCTTGATTAGGCTGTTGTTTATGGCTAGGAACAGTCAAGAATACTCCCAATAACACTGACAGGGTAAGCCATGTATATAAACAGAGAACATACCCCCTCCTTTCTAGCACTGCTGATGTTAGCTAGTTGGATAATGAAATATCTGGCAGGAAACCATTAAGCTCAGAGAGCACCAAGGATCCTATAGTCCTGTTCCTCCTTCTCCTCCTTCCTTCCTTCCTTCCATCCATCCATCCTTCCTTCCTTTCCTTCCTCCCTCCCTTCCTCCCATCTGCAATCCCCATTCCCTTCTAACACTGATTAGGTGACCTAGTTGGTAAACATCTGCAAGGAAACTGCCAAGCTCAGAGAGCACCAAAGACCCCACAGTCCTTTTCCTCCTTCTCCTCTTTCCTCCCTTCCTCCCTTTCTTTCTTCCTTCCTTCCTTTCCTTTCATTCCTTCCTTCCTTTCATCTGCAATCCCCATTGCCTTCTGGCACTGATGTTAGCTAGTTGGGTAATGAAATGTCTGCCAGAAAACCACTAAACTCAGAGGGCACCAAGGACCCAAGTCATTGTCCTCCACTACCTCCTTCTCCTCCCTTCCTTCCATCTGCAGTCCCCATTCCCTTCTGGCACTGAGGAGGTTACCTAGTTGGGTAATGAAACATCTGCAAGGAAACCACCAAGCTCAGAGAGCATCAGTGATCAGTTCAGAGAGCTACAAATATTCTATCAGTAACATATGGACTCATGATCAACCAGGCTCATGCTTCCATCCACCATGGGCTTACATAGAGCTTGTCTTGGTAAATCTCCATCAGTTTGGCCATGACATCCTTCGTCTGGCTTCGATATTGTTCCACCCCCTTGGAAAGGGCTTCTGCTCCGGCCTGGCGCACTGCCTGCTCATGGTGGATGACATCTTGGATGAGGATGGAGCAGATGTCCGGTTGCAACTCTAAAGCCATAGATACCCACAGCCTAGGAGAAAAGGAAGACTGGAGTTTTGTCATCTTCCAGAAAGATCTCTCGGATGAAAAGACTGGAGTGGCTCAGTCAATGCCCTTCCTCCCCATAAACGCCCACTGCAGATCGGAGATGCAAACGTCAGATAAATAAGACATGCATTTATAAAGGACTGCTTTATAAAGCCTTAGTAAAGCCACATTTGGAGTGCTGCATCCAGTTTTGGTCACATGACAAGAAAAAGGATGTTGAGATTTTGGAAAAAGGGCAGAGAAGAGCAATTAGGAGGATTAAAGGCCTGGAGGCTAAAAACATATGGAAAACAGTTACAGGAATTGAATTTGGCTAGTCTAGAGAAAAGAAGGATTGGGGAGAAGGACATGATAGCAGAATTCCAGTGTTTGAGGGGCTATCACAAAAAGGAGGGGCCCCACTTTCTATGGAGATTCTTAGTCATCCAGGTCATGGTTGTCGCAAAGATGCTTTTTCAAGAGGCAACTGGACTTCTGGTCCAGAAAGTTGCCTCTTGAAAAAGCACCTTTGGGACAGAGGGTCAAATTATTCTCCAAAGCTCCTGAGGGCAGGACAAGAAACCAGGTATGGAAAATAATCAAAGAGAGAAATTAAGGAGAAACTTCCTAACAGTGAGGACAATTAACCGGTGGAACAGAAGTTGCTTTCAGAAGTTGTGGGTGCTCCAACACTGGAGGTTTTAAGAAGAGACTGCACAGCCAGATGGCATAGGTTCTCCTGCTTGAGCAAGGGGGTTGGAATAGAAGACCTCCAAAATCCCTTCCATCTTTATTCTGATTGGAATAAAACATTGAGGCTGTAAAATTCCAGTTCTCTTGCTGGGGGATCTGGATTGTTTCCAGTCTTCATTTCCAGTACGACAATGTTGGAGGAAGAGATGGACAAAAATCCTCCAGAGATTTTTAGCCCAAGAGGGCTTATTTGTGGTCTGAAAGATGGGGAATGTCTAGGATTATGATGTTATAGTATCCTCCTTCAAAGTACTGGCATGCCTACCTCTCTGCCAACATGCGGATTTCTTCTTCCCTGTCAAACTTCACTACCCAGAGACGGCGCAAAAGGTTCATCCCATTCTTCTCATCGCTGTCCGGAGTGGGCAAAACCATCTGGAGTTCCATCAAACCCTGAAGCCAAGAAGAAAACAGTTACAAGCAAAATTCTTCTGAATTGGAGCTGTGTAACTGTTTGTGTGGGAGTTTTTTTGTCTTCCATCAAAGATATTCAGAGCTTGGAAGCAAAGTGAAGGAATAAAAGGAGCTTCATCTGTTTTCTGTGACTGCGTCTGTTTTGTATCCCACCCTGGGTCATCACAGCTGCCTTTGGAGATTGTAGAGGCTGGCAGCAGTGATGAAGAGGATCCAGAGTCGCCTGTGCCCAGTGTGCATGCACGCAGGGCTGCTCGAAGGAAAGAGAAACTGCAGCAGCACAGGCAACTCGGGAGTAAGGCTGCAAGGTAATGGCCCCTCCCTTAAGAGATAAAAGCCAACTGAGAAACCAAAGTTCTTGCATTCAAGCCTCGTGGACATTCGGAGTATCCTGGTTGATGTTTGGAGACTCTCTGTGTTTGAAATATTTCTTAGTAACTTTATCTGGCATTCTTGGCAGCCTTGCACAACATTGGCAAGGCTCCTGCTTATCAGAGACACTTAGTATGAAACAGCCTTTTAAGTGGGAAGGAACAGAATTCGTAAAGAATAATTAAAAGGTTTTGCTGTTACTTCTGTTTCGTGTTTGTTTCCTTGGAACAAGGTTTGGGTCAGAACGGGGGGGGGGGGGATTTCATAAGAGAGGTGGAAGATTAGACATAACAACATTCTTTTTTCAGAGAGTCAAGGACATGTTGCCCTGTACCTGGAGAGGACTGTTTGGAAGGATGTCTCAGTTGGAACGATGGTTGATTGGGCCATGTGATGGACTGGTGGGTGCAAGGGATGGGTTCTAAATTTTCATTTGGGAAAGGGGAAACCTGAAACTCTCAGATGAGAAAAGAAAAGAATGTTGTGTCTAATCTTCTACCTCTCTATGAACTCCCCCCTCCCAAATTCCCAGGCACTGAACGTGGCAGCCTCGAAGCTTTCAAGTAAAATATGGCTTCCAAGGCTGACACTCCATCTCAGGCCAGTGGTTCAAAAGGCCAAGTGCCACTCTCAGGGTAACAAAACAAAATTTTGATCCGAGGGACAGACAAAACATTCAGGTCCTGTCCCCGAATGTCCCACTGACCCGGAGAGCTGCATCTCGAACGTTCATGCAGGGCGATTGCAAAGCCTGAAGTAGGACGTTTATCTCTTCTTGTTCTGCGTAGGCGCAGCCGTCTTCTCCGCTGCTACTGGAGCACAGGGCCGTCAGCGCCACCGAACCCAAAACCTGGAGCAGAATAAGAGTTTTAATTAGGCGAGGACGATCCAAGGGCATCCGATGGATTAAGCCAAGACTCTTTTTAAAATATATATATATATATATACATTTTTCTTTAATATATATAAGTGCTTAATGATCGCTTATACAAAATACCATGTTTCCCCGAAAATAAGACCCTGTCTTATATTTTTTTGCCACCCAAAAGGCACCAGATCTTATTTCCGGGGGGGTGTCATCCATTGACCAACCTCACTTGTAAGTGTCACCCCTGGCCTCCTTTTCGCTGTCAGAGACCTTCAGGAACTTCTTCTGCAGCTGGCAAGGCTTTCCTGATGGCCTCTGCAGCTAGTAATAGAGGTCAGGATCGATCCTGAGCTTTGTTATCAGCTACAGAGGCCTTCAGGAAAGCCTTGCCAGCCTTGATGTCTGAAGAATAAATGGGCCGGCAGGGCAGGTATTGGGGTGTGCAAAACCTGGCTACAACTGTCCAAAGGTAAGTAGTAGGGTAGCTCCACCATCACCTCACCATCACCCTAGCTTAATTTTTACTCGTCCACTCTGGAGTGGGCAGGATCTTAATAAGGGCTTATTTTGAGAATAGGGTTAATATTGGGCTTAAATCAAGCTAGGACTTACTTTCAGGGGAAACACGGTACTAATAGTACTACTACTACTACTACTACTAAAATAATAATTTAATAATTAAAGAGACAATATTTTTATTATTATAAATTATTATTATATAATAAAATTATTATCTCTTATTCATTGAACTGAGTTTCATGTTTAATGAATAAGAGACAACAACAACAATAATAATATTTACTTTATGTAGTAGTAGTCTTTCATCATTTATTTATACATGGCAATAATCTTTTATCTTCTAATTTCTACCTCTTTTTGTCTAACCACTGGTAAAACAAATCCCACCTGAAAAAATATTCTGATTCTTCCTTATCTTTTATTTTGAATGTCAATCTAGCCATCTTGGCATATTCTAGTAATTTTTTAATTATATTTTCATCCGGTGGTGGTGGTGGTAGGACTCTCTTGAGGATTTGGATCTCCCCCTCCCCACTGACCTGTACACGGGGTGATCCTGTCCCAATAACTTTGGTTAGGAGCAGCAGCATGTCCGTACGAGGAAGTAACTCAGGTCCGTTCTGGATGTTGGCCGCACAAAACAGAGAAAGAAGACTTTGGTTACTATGGAACTGCAAAGATAACTAGTCTTCTGGCTTATGACCATAAGTCCAACATAATCAAGCCCAACATTTCCGCCGCTAAACAAGTACTGTTGTGACACGAGCTTCACCCCATTTGAAAGCCTTTCTTATCACCGTTAAGTGGATTACTTGTTAGTAACACAGCTGTTAAGTGAATTTGGCTTCCCCATTGATTTTTTGCTTGTCAGAGGATTGCAAAAGGGAATCACATGTCTCCTTCCTCCCCGGGGATATTGCAACCGTCATAAATATGAATCAGTTGCCAAGTGTCTGAATTTTGATCATGTTGACTGACCACCAGGATGCTAGAAAGGTCGTAAGTATGAAAAAAAATGTTTTTTTTTATCCCTCAGTTCCATTGTAACTTTGAATGGACACTTTGAATGGTTGCAATTTTGAGGATTTTGAAATAGAAACCTTTAGCTAAGTTGATTCAAGTGGGGGGATCCTCCAGAAAAAATCAGAGTTAACGGAAGTCCTCAAGTTATAAATAGCCATCACTAAGCCCAGAATTACGGCCATAAGTCATTGACAGTGATTAAGAAAGTCACATGACTGTGCCCAATTTTACATCTCTTGGCGGTCAATCACTTGGAAAAGAATCAAAGGAGTTTCACCTCGTCCACCAGCCAGTTCTCGTCGTGAGTAGAGGACCGCAGCTGAGCATGGACGGTAATGATCTGCAAAACCTTCACCATAAGCTCCTCCTTCTTTTCGGTGTCATTGGGGGTCTCCAGCAGCACCATTTTCAGAAGAGGAAAGACTAAGGAAAAGGCCGGGGCTGATAATGGCACGGGACCTGGCAGCCGGAAGGGTGAGAAAACAAAGGAAGGATGCAGACCAATCCCAAATACTTACAAGGAATCCTCAGCTTATGACCACAACTTGTCGTTTAATGACCCCGTAATCCTTTGCAGGGTGGAGTCGGGGCAACAGATTGGAGATGAGTGTTTACTGGCCAGATGCCCTTCCTGTTGCCAGTACGGAGTTTTCTTCAGCAGATAATAACCTCATTGTGCCCAGAGAGAGAAATATCAGCCTTTATCTAGGATCGAACTCACAGCCTCCTGATTGTGAGGCAAGAGCTCCACCTCTAGGCCACCACATCACTCCGCAGCTTATGACCACAATGGAACTTAAAATTTGTGTGGCTAAGCGAGACGGTGTTAATTACGACCTTTCTCGCCCTGATTGTTAAGTGAATGAAAGTATCAAAACTCCAAGAAATCTACCCCCATTCAAATCCTAAGTCTCTAGCCACATCTCTCAGAGTAAAAAAAAAAATGATTTATTAGGAGTGACCATGTTGGTGTTAGCTGGGTGCAGCCGACACTAAAATACATCATTCATTTCCCCCTTGATCCTGGTCTTTCCCCCATCCCCTGGATGTATATTCTCCAATGGGACACATCCATAGCCAATCATGCTCTCCAGTAATATTCTTGTGCACTGACAGCTTTGGGATGCCAAGGCGATTATCTGAGTCATTTAAAGAAATGCACTGCTTTTCCCCACTCCCTTTCTGCTGGCAATTGAAAAGACCAAAGAAGTATCTTCTTAGTTGACATTAAGACCATGAAGCCGAGGACTTCCTGTACAAGAATGGTCATGCTGAGAAGGTAATCAAAGGCCTCACCCTCCTCTCCCTTGGTTATCCGGATCGGCACGGTGTGCGTGTGCAGCAAACCGATCACTCGGTTCACCGCTGTGGGCAAGTCTTCCTGGCACCAGGATTCATCCAAATCGCATTCGGGTTTCATCATTCGCAAAGTCACGTGACTCGCAACGGTCCCTGAAAAACGAAAAACGAAAAGAAGGGAGAGGAAGGATATGTTAGAGCCATGGTGGAATCTCACCAAAGAACGCCCTTTGCAGACTGCGGAATAACAGAGTTGAATGGGACCTTGGAAGTCTTCTATTCCAGAGGTCCTTGTTCTGACCCAAGCTTCATCAAACGGAATTAAACACAAACATGTTTGTTTTAAAAGCAAAACCTATTTTCAGGCAATGCTGGGAATTGCTTTCATTCACAGCCAGAACTAAACTTAAACAGTTCCCCATGCCTGTCAGTGCTGTGGAATGCTGCCCAAAACAGAAATATCCAAATTAATTATAACAGAAACCAACCAAAGTACCAGAAAAAAATGACCAGAATATACAGAGGTTCAAGAGGGACTTGGAATCTATTGAATTGCTTTGCTTCCTGCAAAGTGTTCGTCATTGAGGACTGACTTTTATCCCTTATGGGAGGGGCAATCACCTCCTAGCCTTACTCCCGAGTCACCTCTTTTGTCTCAGCTGCTCTCGCCTTCTAGCAGCTCTGTGCACACGCACACTGAGAACAGGCTCCCCTTGTTCCTCTGCGTTACTACTGCCAGACTCTGGAGGCTCCAGAGGCAGCACTCCACTCCCAGATGGTCCTGGCCCCATCCCTGAATTGGACACAGGACCCTCGTCTGAGTCCTTTCCAGAATCCTAGACTGGTCCCTTCTTTCTCACTGTCTGACTCCGCTACCGTCTGCATCGGCTGCTGGAGAACCACAACAGTCCCCAATCCCTGGTTTGTGGACTGGGAGCAGTCCAGAAACCAGTCTGTGCAAACAAGCGAAGCCCCGTCTGCGGGATGCAAGCAGCATGCAAAACCATGCCCCCTCCAAAGGTTTTTGCAGTGGCAAAACCTGCCTCCATGGAACTGGTCCCTGGTGCCCAAAGGTTTGGGGGTTGCTGATCTACAGGAATCTGAATTACTAATGCAGTGGTTAACAACGGAAGTGGTATTCATCCAGTACGGACCAGTTCTGGAGTACCGGTTGCAAAACTTTTGACCAGTTTGCAAACCGGAAAATACTACCTCTGACTGGGCCCGGCCACGCACCCCTAGCCATTAACTCTCCAATTTTGCTGGTTTTTGAGGATTGCCGCGCCTTAGCTGAGCTTACTCACCAGCATTCTGACAAAGGTCAGTCTTCAAGCCCTGAATGCACATGCAAAGCGTGTGCATAGAATTGCTCATAGAACCAATAAGGGAAAAAATTGGAAACCATGCACTGGTCCCCAATCTTTTCAGCTTGAGGGGAAGGCATGTGAGTAGCAGGTGCAGGTGCTGGTGAGCGGAGGCCCAGTTTCAAACAGGCCGCAACCCGGTAGTGAGCCACGGAGCCCTGGGGGTTGGGGACCCCTGCAGTGGAAAGCATTAGCTTGCGATACAACTCTGGTTGTTTTGAACTGCCTTGCTTCCTTGAGCCGAATAGTGTGTTTGAAAAACCAGACTTACCAAAGGTCTTTAAGTGATCGGGCATCACACACGACACCAGAGAAAGGAAGGGGGCCTTAATCCTCGGAGCTGCCAGGGGGGATTTGAGCAGAGGGAGGAAGCAGCCAACAAGGGCAGGGATGTACTGGGAGAGGCTGGGAGGGTTCCTCTTCAGAACAGCGTCAAACAGGCCCAGGGTGGATTCCAATTCAGTGTCCAGCTAAAAGAGAACAACAGCACAGAGTCCAGTTAAGCCTTTGGGGGGGGGGGGAAAGCACCTTTGAGACAACTATGACCTGGAGGACTCAGAAGCTCCACGGATATCCAACAAGGCTGCAATTGCTCCTCAGAGCATTTCTGCCAGTTACCCTTTTCTTCTCCTTTTTCCACTCCTTAAGTGTTCCATTAAAAACAAAAAAATAGACTCTGAATTACCTCTTTCAAATGCTTTCTCATCTGAGATTCCTTCTCCAGCTGGGCAGTCAACATCTCCTTTTGTTTACTGGTGAGCTGAATCTCTTCTTTGATTCCTTTCTTCTTCTTGATCTCCTGCAATGGATGGCCATTTAGTTTGCCAAGCGGGGGGCAAGATCTTGTTGACAAGAATACAGAATTCACAGGGATCTTAGAGGCGTCTAGTCCAACCTCCTGCTCAGAAAGGAAGCCCTATATCCTTTCAGACAAATGGTTGTCCAATCTCTTCTTAAAAACCTCCAGTGATGGAGGCACCCACAATTTCTGGAGGCAAGTTGTTCCACTGGTTAATTGTTCTAACTCTCAGAAAATTTCTCCTTAGTTCTAGGTTGTTTCTCTCCTTGATTAGTTTCCATCCATTGCTTCTTGTTTTGCCTTCAGGTGCTTTGGAGAATAGCTTGACAACCTCCTTTTTATGGCAGCCCCTGAGATATTGGAACCCTGCTACCATGTCACCCCTAATCCTTCCTTTCATTAAACTAGAAATACCCAATTCCTGTAACTGTTCTTCATATGTTTTTCAATCCAGATCAATCCTAGACTAGCATCACACACACACACACGGCCACTTCTCTCTCCATCCATACCTCCTTAAGTTCCAGTTCGATGATCTGCTCCTTAAAAGAGTAGGCTTTGTTCTCCCTCTTCATGTTGGCCTTTTTCAGGCTATCCTGCTGGGCACTGAAAAGAGAAGAGATATTATTGCCCTTTTGAGCGCATGGATCAACCACACATCCAAGGGCATTAGAATGTCCTCAACCCGAACTCAGGAGTGGAACCAAGCCAGGCTGGTTGAGCAATTGGGGGTGTTGAAATTTCCAACTGTTGAAGGTTCCCAAGTTTGGAGAGCCTTGAGTTATGTAAAGGATTCAGGAATTATAATAGAATAACAGAGGAAGGGACCTTGGAGGTCTTCTAGTCCAACCCCCTGCCTAGGCAAAAAACCCTTCTGACAAATGGAACTCTAGGGGGTGCGTCTGGCCTCTTCCCTGCAAGGAGCTCAAAGAGACTGAAGACTGAAGACTGAAGGTTCTACTCTCTGCATCTACAATATACTCTGGGAACTCTTAAGGAGGAGCTGTCTTCACTCTCTTTCTTTCGCACCTGATAGCGATTCCACCTGCCACCTATCAACCTGCCACCTATCAACCTGCCATGGGTTGCCACCTATCCTGCCACCTATCAACCTGCCATGGGTTCCTGCTCACCTGTGCAAGATAGACTTGTCGTAAAGTTCCCCTTCCGGCATCTTCATGATCACGAATTCTTCTTGGGTCACGAGACACAGGGCTGGGTTTCCCAGGGAGGCGGAAATGGTGCTGATCAGCTGAGGGAGGACTTTGGCAGGCAAAAGGACCGAGAGCAAGCCAACTGCATTCAGAGAGGACTGCAAGAGGGAAAAGAGAATACTGGGTCTTGGGTCTCCTCTCTCAAAGAATCAAAACTTACAACCTCCAACACTGATGCTCTGCGACATTTGTTCTGGGTTTACTAATTGCAGGAGAAAAGCTACAACTATCATCACACAGTCTGGTGTTCCAGATATAGAATTGGGACTGTTGTTGCAAGCCAAGAATGATTTGGAATTATTCTTCCAAGCTGAGTTCTTTATTGTTTTACTCCTGTAGACAGAATCTTGCCAGACTGAAGGCGCTACTCTCTGCATCTACAGTATACTCTGGGAACTCTTAAGAAGGAGCTGTCTTCACTCTCTTTCTTTCACACCTGCCATCTGAGCTGAGTTGCCTCTTCCTCCTCCAGAATCCACCCCCTCCCTCATGGGGATCCACTTCCTCATTATATTACATCCCATTCCCCTCGCCTGGAGTAAATTCAGTCACCTGGTTCATTGGGCTCTGGGTGATGATGATGTGGTCAAAGATTTTCTCCATGTGCTTGGTGATGAAGTCAATAGGGTCCAGCTTCATCTTGATGAGGAGGGCAGGCCAAAGGCCAGGTTGTCCTGCCACTAAAAAGGGAGAAACCGGTGCCAGGAGTGTCCCTAAAGCCCACCCAGTGCCCCCCTTTTGCAACCCCTCCCCCCTGGCTCACCCAAAGAAGGATGACTGCTCACAAGTAGCATTTCCAAGACCAGTTTTTCTTTCTCTTCCAGCTCTCCTTCCATTCCTGGCCCACACGCGATAACACACAAGGCTTCCTGAAGGATACGTGGAGGGATGTATGTTTTGCCTTGTTCTGACAGCTCTCCGGATTCGGTTACCAAGGCCTCAGGGGGAAGCACCTAACAAAGGTGGTCAAAGAAGCAATGGATTGTAATTTGGGGCCCAAACATTCTGGAGAGCGTTTCATACAGTAGAACGATAGTGTAAAAAACTATCTATTGGGTTACGAGTTAAAAAAGGACATGAGCAGAGTGCAAAAGGTTTGTCATCACAAAGCAGCTATGAAGTTAGCTACGAAGTCAGGGATTTTTACCTTGTGTGAAACGAGAACCGCCTTTAGCTCTTCTAAGAGCCCACAGGCTAACTTGAATCCTCTTGGCAAAGATAAGAGTTTTCTCACAGTCTGCTGAGCGAGCCTCCGGACGCTCCAGGACCGGCTGAGGAGGACGGCAGTCAAGGCTTTGTAATACTGCCTGGAAATGAGAAAACAGCCAGTTCAAAATATATGGGGACAAACAGAAAGTGAATGACAGTAGGTGGCAACAGAAGAGCCCTGTGGATCAGGGGTTAAAGCACAGGATGGCACACAGACTCTGCCCACAGCCTGGAGTTTGATACTGACGGGATTGACTCAGCCTGTCATCCTTCCAAAGTCAACCTTGAGCCGGTGAGGATCAAACTGCTGGCAGACGGCAGTCAGAAGTAGCCTGCAATACTGCATTCTAACCACCGCGCCACCACAGCTCTTAGATATATCCAACCTGTGCTCCCCGTATGAGGTATAAGCAACAAAAGCAGACTAAGGTACACTTACTGGATTTTAGCTCCAGGTAGCCGACATTCGTGGTCTAAGAGAAGGCGTTCGGTTAGCTGCAGAACTGTACACATCACTGCAGGGAGGGAAAAACAGGCCTTCAGTATAT
Organism: Laticauda colubrina; assembly: GCA_015471245.1. NCBI lineage: Eukaryota > Metazoa > Chordata > Lepidosauria > Squamata > Elapidae > Laticauda > Laticauda colubrina. The sequence continues at coordinate 755,978 of BLBF01000060.1, read as the reverse complement.
GGAAATCAGTTGCATCCATCCAAACTTTGAATACTTGCTAAGTGTCCGGTCTTAAATTGAAAGCTATCCCCCAGGCCGGGATTGGGGAATTCTGGGAGTTGATGCCCACACATCCTAAAGTTGTTGAGGTTAAGCAGTGATGTAGAATACACATTTTATGCAGCACAAGTGAATGGCTGGAATTTATAAGAATCGCTCTAAAATGTGGATTGAAAATTAGTCTGTTCTTACAGACTAATTTGGCACCGTTGGTACGTAATGATATATCCCTTCTTTTCAAGGATGGCAGATATCTGGTTGTCTAATAAGGAAAAGAATTTGCCAAGGGAGAGCAATACATTGGGGCTTTGGTGTCCCTAATATGTCAGTTGTGGCAATTAATCCATTTTGCCGAATTTCCACAGTTGGTAAAGGTGAAATTTATTACAGGTAATCAACTGGTTTTGTTTCTGCTGGAAAGAGGGCTGAGAAAATATCTACAGACCCTTCACATCCTGGACATAAACTATTTCAATTTCTCCCCTCGTTACTCCAAGGCACTGCATGCCAAGACAACTAGACACAAAGATAGTTTTCTCCCTGTGCCATCACTCTGCTGTACACCTAGTTCCCTCAGCACTGACTTACACCTAAATATATTGTGTAATAGGGCTGTGTTGCTATGATCCTTCACTTCCTTCTCATTTTCTCATCCTTCTCATCTTTCCAACATTCCCCTATTGGTATCTTATGATTTATCATGTTGTTTCTATCATGATTTATTATTGTATCTGATGACTTATGCTCTATGACTTACCAGTATCTTGTTTATAAGCACACTGAGAGAATATTCCTATTCCTACTCCTATTCCTACTCAATACTATTCCTACTCTGCTCCTATTCCTATTTCTACTCTATTTCTATTCCTATTCCTATTCCATTCCTATTCCTACTCTACTCTACTCCTATTCTTTCTTACCTTCCTCTGAAGCAGACTGCAGGAACTTCTCAGAAGTGAAGATCTGTTTTTTCTCATCCAAAATCAGCTGCCAGAAGCTGTTTAGTTTATTTTCTGAGAAGTGCAGGATTAAAAAAACAGAAATTACAATTCAGCCAATAGCTTACCCTGTACTTTACTGCTATCACGCCTTCTGTTAGGCAACCTAAGCAAATCAGTGTATTTATTTAATTTGTATCCCATCTTTGTAATTTTTATAAATAATTCAAGGCTAACCAGAAACAGATTTCAAACCCTCCATGAACGACGAATCTGGTTAGCATTAACTGTCATTGGTTGCCAGAAACAAGTTTTAATAAACAGGTCAAAATTATGGGGGGG
>BLBF01000060.1:718661-741863 GCA_015471245.1 Laticauda colubrina | reverse complement strand
TATCTATCTATCTATCTATCTATCTATCTATCTATCTATCTATCTATCTATCTATTGATATATCATCCATCCATCTACTCTATCATCTATCTATCTATGTATCACTATTTTATTTAGTTTATCCTCCATATTAAATTATCCAGGCCTCGTGTTCTGGAGAGGACACTCCAGCTTTGCATACAGCATGGAAACAACACGGGAAGTGGCAGTTCCCGGTTTCATAGCACAAATACCATTGTCTCTTGAGACTGAAGGACGCCAATTCAATTCTGTAACCCTAACTTAACAACCGCAGTGATTCATTTAGCAATTGTGGCAAGAAAGATCATAAAATGGGGCAAAACTCACTTAGCAACCAAAGCTTGGGGGCTCAATTGTGGTCCTAAAGGACCACAAAGGACTACCTGCAATCCAACCATGGTTAAGGGTAAAAGGTCACAGGCAGATTAAGTCTTCATACCAGTTTCTCCCACGTTTCTCCATGCCTCTTGTCGTGTGTTGGGAAGACAATGCGAACGAGCAGGCAGGTCCACGAGAGAGCCAGCGAAGCTGCAGATCCACTGCTCTTGCTGAGACAGAAAGGAAAAACAAGGGAGCTTTGGCAGTATCATGGGATTCCCATCGTTGGTGTGGATGGGAAAGTCAAACGCTATAGAGCAAGCCGAAGGATTACAGCTGAACCAAGGCGCACACTTCTAATGTACCATTGATTCATGGGAATTCATTTCATGGCCCTCTGCTACAATTTGGTACAAGTTCCTCAACCATGTGTATGATGGCCAGGGACCAATAGTTCAAGACATCAAAGGTCATCTGATGATCTCATTATCACCTTCTTTTAACAACCCCATAATCTCTTGTGGGGTGGAGTCTGGGCAACTGAATGGAGCTGAGTATTTACTGGCTGGATGCCCTTCCTGTTGACAATACGGAGTTATATTCAGCAGATATATTCTCAACGTGCCCAGAGAGAGAAATATCTGCCTCCACCTAGGATTGAATTCACAGCCTCCTGATTGTGTGGTGAGAGCTCCATCCCCAGGCCACTACATTACTCATCAAAGGACATCTGATAGCTACTCTTAATTTTATCAGCCCCGTAAGGTAGGCCAGTCACAGATTCTGACTGCCGACTGCCAGCAGTTCGAGTCTCTCCAAGCTCACCAAGCTTGACTCAGCCTTCCATCCTTCCAAGGTCAATAAAATGAGGACCCAGATTGTTGGGGGCAAGAGGCTGACTCTGTAAACCGCTCAGAGAGGGGTCTAAAGCAACATGAAGCAGTATATAAGTCTAAGAGATTTCTTCCATAAAGTTAAGAGGTGAAGATAGTTTCAAAGGAACAGGCTCTACTGATTTCTGAAACTAATTCCCCAAAAAATCTATAGATTGAGATTCTCAATCCCTCCAGGTCATGGTTGTCCCGAAGGTACTTTTTTTCACCCAAAGGGCAACTGGAGTTCCTTGGTGTTTTTTCCTGGAAAACATTTTACTTCTCACCCAAGAAGCTTCTTCAGTTCTGTTCCCAAAGAGGTCTTTGCACAACACCTAGATCTCACCTGGATCCCCCAGACTTGCTGCTGATTCCTGAAGATTGCAGGGAGTACAAAAGGTTCTTGGCAGTCACTTCAGGCTGGCATTCGGCAAGCTGCCGAAGAGCTGTTTGAAGGGCTCTGTGTGATGCGGCATCTCTAGCAAAAATATCACAATTAAGAGACAGGAAGGGGAGAGATCATGAGCTGAAAAGTTTGGTTTAGAGATATCCTGTCCTCAATCAAGCTTTCCTCATAATCTGCCTGTTTATTTCAATAGCAAAGACTTATTTTTTATCAAAGGTTGAAGATAATTCTCTTTGCTAAAGAAAATTAGGGGCTTGGAGGCTAAAACATATGAAGAACGGTTGCAGGAATTGGGTATATCTAATCTGGTGAAAAGAAGGACCAGGGGTGACATGATAGCAGTGTTCCAATATCTGAGGGGCTGCCACAAAGAAGAGGGAGTCAAGCTATTTTCCAAAGCATCAGATAAGGCAGAACAAGAAGCAATGGATAGAAACTAATAAAGGACAGAAACAATCTGGAATTAAGGAGTAATTTCCTGACAGTGAGAAGAATCAACCAGTGGAACAGCTTGCCACCAGAATTTGTGGATGCTCCATCAATGGAAGTTTTTAAGAAGAGATTAGACAATCACTTGTCTGAAATGGGATAGGGTCTCCTGTGTGAGCAGGGGGTTGGACTAAAAGACTCCAAGCTCCCTTCCAGCTCTGTTATTCTGTTGTAATATTTTTACAATTATATTTATAGCTATACAATATGTCTTGAGTTTCCTTTTGTAACACAGAAGAAATTACGTACATTTTAAAAAGAAATATTTAGTATTTATTTGATTTGTCAATTGCTTACAAGATACAGGTGTAAGAATAAATATAGTTCTGAATACATGAGATGGATAGTTATAAGAAAAATAAAAAGAAACAATAGGACAGGGACGGTAGGCACGTTGGTGCACTTATCCACGCCCCTTACAGACCTCTTAGGAAAGGGTTGAGGTCAATAGTAGACAGTCTAAGGTTAAAGTTTTTGGGGTTTGGGGAAGAAACCACAGAGTCAGGTAGAGGATTCCAGACATTGACCACTCTGTGGCTGAAGTCGTATTTCCTGCAATCAAGTCTGGTGCGGTTAACCTTGAGTTTGTATCTATTGTGTGCTCTTGTATTGTTATGATTAAAGCTGAAGTATTCATTTGCAGGTAAGACATTGCAATGTATGATTTGATATATTTAGATCAGACCGGAGGTGGCGTAGTTCTAGGTTTTCTAGTCTGAAACAGAACTGCGTTTTATATTTCCCTCTCTCTCTTGTATAAAGTCAATCTATGAGCCAGATTTTCAATTTCTGAATAAAAATTATCTTCCATCATTCATTGACAAAATGAATGCTGGACAGGAATTCTGAATTCAGAAGGAATTAAAGTTTTATCAGTGAACTGAAAATGTATTTATTTACAGGAATCTGCTTTGCTTTCTCTTCTGTCCTTATAAACAAATTTGCAGCAAACGTTTTAAAGAGAGAAGAAATGTTTTCCCCAAACTATCACATTTACTGCATATTTCTCCAGGCAGTCTGGTGAGACCATTATCTAAGCCCATAATTATTTTTTGAAAGGGATAACTAAAAGAATGGTTTGGGGGAAAAATCCATAAAAAAAGTTGTATACATTTCTTTGCTTGTTTATACAATTGGCTAAGCACCCTACATTACAATATTATACAATAAAACACAAATTACATCTCACAAAAAAAATGATGGCCAATCGGAACAGTGCTTAAAAGAAAATGCAGACAATTTTAAATGAGAGAGAAGTCTTATCATTAAGGCATTAAATCTGATTCCGTATACTGCGCCAGAACAAATGTTATCTGAACGAGAGAGCAAAGTCCAGTTTGACATAATTACCTGTATCGATGCAGAGTGAGGCAGAAAAGTTTACACAGACCCTTCACTGTGCCTTCTGGCAGATCTACAAAAGACCAAACCAGATTCAACACGGCACTTCAATGAAAAGCAATGCTTAAAATAAAAAAACAATGTTTTAATGCCATATGTGGTTTCTATTTCCCCCCACAAACGTCAACCAACATTGATTAAAAAAAATCAAAAAGCATTCACCAAAGACACTCAAAACAAGATGGACTGACGGCATCAACAAGTACTGGGAGGTCCAATTGGCAATGAAAAGTTAAGGACCATCTGGGTTGGAAACATGTGGAAGAGGCCTTCATCCTGCAGTGGGTACAGTGGCTAAAATGATGATGATCAACCAACGGGCAATTAGATTTTGAAGGGGACTAAGGTCATTGGTCCAGAGACAGAGAAGCTACTTTCACACATTGCAATTCTGATAAAAACACCCACCCTCACATCCAGAGCTTCTATTGAGATTTGATTAAACTTTTTAGACTCTTTCCTACTGAGTGTTAGAAGTAGGCCTCAATTTACAACTTTGGTTTAGTGACCAAAGTTAAAATGGCACTGGAAAATCATTTATGATCATTTTTCACATGTATGACGTTTGAAGCAACTACATGGTCATGTGATCAAAATTTGGATGCTTGGCAGCTGGCCTGGATTTATCATAGTTGCAATGTCCCGAGAGACATCCACTTTTGTGACCTTTTGTACAAACAAATTCATTTCAAATCCCATGTCATGCACTTGGTAGAGTCGGACTCTGAGGGAGAGGAGGAACAGCTGATAGAGAGTGGAGGTGTGGCTCCAGAGGTTGTGGAGGCTGGGGAAGGGCAGAGGCTGGCTGGGCAGTCAGAGGAAGAACCAGGCCCATCCCCTCTCCATCCTAGGACACACGGGGAAGAACAGAGAAGGCAACAACTTGGCTTACGAGAGAGGAGGCGGCCATGATCCTCCTCATTGGTTGCAGCTGGGGAGAATAGTATATAAGAGAGACATTAAAACACATTGTTGCCAGAAGCAAAGCCTGTTTTATTTGGGGCTGAAGTTATCTTGGTTGGCATCCTTCCAACAGACTGTGCCTTGTTATCTCCTTGAATTTGGCAATTACTTATCCTGGTCTGTTGTGGAAATTTCATCATTGTAGTTTGTTTTGGTTTTTTATTTCTATCTGCTCATTAAGTTCGGACTGTACTGCTTTCTTTTGAAGACTATTTTTCCTGTGATGGTATTTTCTCATTTTTCCAGTTTTTAGCAAATACAATCCTAGCCACTGTTAATACATTTACAATCAGATATTTCAAGTCTTTACTATATATTTCAGGTAAAATTCCCAATAAAAATATCTCTGGTTTCAAATCTATATTTTTTTTGTCATTTTTTCCAACCACGTGTGAATTTTACTTCATTATCTGTACAAGTCCACCACATATGGTAATATGAGCCAGGTGTCTGATGTCATTTCCAACATTTTTTGGATTTATTCTTGAACATTCTTGCTATTTTTGTTGGGGGAAGATGCCACCTGTAAAACATCTTATACAATTTTCTTTATGTGCTGTTGACATTGTCATTTTATAATTTTGAAACCACAATTTTTGCCATTTCTCTAGATCAATCCCATATCCAAAATTCTTCCCCCAAGCAATCATAGTTTCTTTAACTTGTTCTTCTAGTTTAATTTCTAATAAATATCCATACAATTTTTTAATCACCTTTTCATCAGTACCTGTCAAAATCTTATCTAAATCAGTCAGTTTATCATAGAAACCTTCTGTTTTAGAATCTTTATCATGTTTTGAAGACTATTTTTGAGTATGTTTTATCTCCAACTGAGTATTATTGAACAGTGGGGCCAAGTTGGAGGCATTAAAGGACATTTATTTACATTTTGGATTTTGTTACATTTGTGTTACACTCCGGGGCGTCACATCCTGCTTAACAACTTTAAGCTGTTATTGACAGCTCCAGTGATTCACTTAACAACTGTGGCAAGAAAGGTTGTAGAACAGGGCAAAGCTAGCTTCACAACTGTCTCGCTTAGCAGTGGAAATATGGGGTTCAATTGTGGTCATAAGTCAAGGTCTATCCATATTTTGACATGGTGTATACACTACCTTTCCCAGTAATGCATCTTCCGAGTTCACTGAGGATTTCTCTGCGTTCCTTCACACTGGATGTGGTCACTTTCACAGCAAATCTCTTCAGTGTTTCTGAAACCTAAACAGACGTTAGAGATTTGGGGTAGGGGAAGAGAAGATAGTTCTGGTGAGGTCACTTTTGGAGATGCAAAAGATAATCAAAATGATCCAGAATAATCCAGAAAAGATCACTGAAAAATGTTTGTGTTCAACAGTGAAGAGACACAGGGCAGAAAGCACAGCTCCACAACACAGTCCTTTCAGCAGTTCCAAGAAGGCTCCATACTCATTTACTCTACTCAGGTGATCCTTTTAAGATAAATATGAAAAGAAAACCCAAAGCTATGTCTCTTGAAGTATAATTGCAGCTGTCCCTCAACTCTACTGAATCTTGTATTTCATGCTTTTTAGCTAAATAATAGAACTGTGAGAAGCTTTGATTTCTCATGAGTTTGGCCAAATCAAATTACAGAATGCAAGATTAAGTTGACAGTTGGTAAGACTTTGGGGCATATTTGCACACAACCTTTTTCCACCCTTAAGACATCTGGAAACTCCTAATAATTGAACTGTTGGACCAGATCAAATATTTATTTATCCAAGTTGAGAAATAAACTCATCAGAGCCATTGACGTGATCATAAATTAAGAAATTACAGCAGATTGGCACACCTTAAAAAGAATTGTTTGTGTTTCTGAATTGAAAGACAGATTTTCAATCTAGTTGAAGCTACAAAGACAACCAGGGTTTCAAGGAAAGGCAAGAAATTCAAAAAAGGGAAATACAGGTAGCCCTCGACTTACAACAGTTCATTTAGCGACTGTTCAAAGTTACAACGGCACTGAGAAAAGTGATTTATGACTGTTTTTCACCCTAATGACCATTGCAGCATCCCCCGTGGTCATGTGAATGTTTGACAATTGGGTCCTATTTATGACGGACCGCAAAGTCCCCAGATCCTGTGCCACCTTCTGATGAACCTAAAGTCCTATCAGATTCATCCAACAAACTGTGTTCCTGACTTCACGACGGCGGGGAATTTTCTAAACAAATATGGGGAGAAAAGTCGGAAAAGCGAGAGTGAAGAGATGCGCCTTCCCCACCGAGGAACAGAGCCGAGCCGGGGCTGGGTGGGCTTCTTGGCCCACCCGTCGACCAGCCGAAGAAAGTTCTGAGCACATTTCTGGCTTACCACGTGGATTTTGGAGCTCCGCTAGTCGTAAGTCGAGGACGACCTGTCCTGCTTTTCCACCCAACGATTTCACAGCCTGAAAATCCTGGGGGGAAAAACCCTGCCCCTGCCAAGACTTGTTGACTACAAAACCCATCATCCCTATAGCTACCCGCCGCCCGTGCTGGAACCCATGGGACCCCGGGTTCCGAAGGGCGTCAGGAAAAAGCTTGGATCCGTGAGAAAGAGAGAGAGAAAAAGAGAAAGAAAGAGGCTCCTTGAGCCCCTCCGCAACCTGCGCGGAACCTCCGACAACCGGCCCAAACAAGGCCGACGGGGGAGACGCGGCTTCTCGCCCGAGGAACAGAGCCGAGCCGGGCGGCGGGCGGCTTCTCGGGCCCGCCTTCTCTTTTACTTTCGTAGCGCTCCGGCCTTTCGGCAGCACCCACCTGCGTGTCAGCCGCCATCGCGCCGGCTCCGCCCGGAAACTGTTCAGCTTCACTTCCGGCGCAGGATGACGGCGTCACGAACCTTCTATACTTTGACACGCGGACGCCCAGTGCGCCTGCGCATTGAGGTTCCCTTAGGGAGGAAAAAGCTTCCAATGGGAATTATTTTGACTAGCAAAAAGGGCAACATTCCGTCCATTTTCTTTTCTTTCCCTTATTTCTATATTTCCCTCATTAATGAGCCACAAGGTATTTTCCCTAATCATGGCATCCATTTTTCCCATGAGCTTCAAAATAATTTAAATATTTTAAAGTACATGTTGTTAGGATATCCCAAAGGTGCTTTTTTCTTTCAAGAGGCAACTGGACTTTCTGGTTTTTTTTTTTCTTTGAAGGTTTCGCTTCTCATCCAAGAAGCTTCTTCAGTTCTAAGTTCAGCTTTTTCAGAACTGAAGAAGCTCCTTGGATGAGAAGCGAAACCTCTTCAAAGGAAAAAAAACAACCACCAGAAAGTCCAGTTGCCTTTTGAAAGGAAAAGCACCTTTGGGACAACCATGACTTGGGTGGCTGAGAATCTCCAGAAACTTGCTAGATATTCTTTCAAGGACACCACTTTCCATTCATCTGAGTTCATATCAAACTTAAAAATTATTGCCTTTTAGTGTTCATCTTTGGTGTTTCAAGATCCACTCTGGACACCATAAAATGATCTGTCCTTTCTTTAGAAGTTTTCAACCCTTTGCACTCTCTTCAGCAGTTCTGATATTTCATCGAATCGTAGCTATATAAGTCCAGTACATTAGCCCAGAGATGGGGAAACTCCACAATCTGTCCAGCTAAGAGGTCAATCCTTGGATGAGATCAGAAGTGAATCTGAGTAGCAAGACATTGCCTGAATAGAAGTTGCAATGGAGACCAAAGTTCTAATCAAAAACATAACTTTCCATCTACAAACATGCCTTTTTTAAGGAATGCCAATGGTCTGTAATTTGTTCCATTTATGATCAATTCAATGGCTCTGATCAAATTTTATTTCTAAACTTTCAAACTTGGATAAATACTCGATCTGGTTCAACAATTCAATTATTAGGAATTTCCAGATGTCTTAAGGGAGGGGGAGGCTGTGTGCAAATTATGCCCCAAAGTCTTTACCAACTGTCAACTCAAATTTGCACTCTGTAATTTGATTTGGCTAAACCAACAGGAAATCAAAGTTTTTCAGTTCTATTGTTTAGCTAAAAATGCATGAAATACAAGGTTTAGCAGAGTTGAGGGACAGCTGCAATTGTTATTTTAAGAGACATAGCTTTGAGTCATGTTCACATTACCCACAAAATTATCAACTTTATCTTTGCATTCTGCAGAGAAGCCCAGCTCATGGGCTTTATTTACCGTTCAATGCCTTGCAACGATGGGTGTCCAATAAATTTAATAAAAATGCTTAATGCAAGTGTGCTTCAGTTAACTTTTGACAAATATCATCATGCAAATGTTGCAAAGGATTATTCCCATTGTTCCAGGAACTGAGGTTTAAAGTGAAATGATTCTAAAAAAAAATTTTTTTTTAAAGTTTGTGGTTGCCATAATTTAAAGGAGGTGTACCATTTGAAAACCTGGAATTAAGGCTAACAATTTTACCTATGTAATGAAGCAGAATGACTACTCTACTCCAGAATGACACAAATAGTACCACGGTTGTCAGGCAGAAATAATTCGGACACTTCAACCGGCCACTTCCAAAGGATGTGGTAAAGAAGTACACTTTTTATTTCTTTCTTTTGAATTTCACTCCACTCAGCTTAGGACAGGTGGTTAGTCAAAAAGCCCAAAGCCCATGTCTTCATCAGACTCTTCGGATTCTTCCTTGGCTTCTTCTTTGGCCGGAGCTGCTGCAGCAGGAGTGGCTGCTTCGGTCACTGCCGGAGCAGCAGCTGCAAAAGCTGATGGATCAGCCAGGAAGGCTTTCACCTGCGGGGAGGGGGGGGGGAGGAAGAGAAGAAGGGAAATTCAGTCATGTTTCAAGTGCCAAAACATCCCATTCCTGCTTTCCCATACTTTCCACAGAATGTTCAAAGGGCTTGTGAGGACATGGAACTGAGCCCAAAGGAATAAAGGCAACAGAAGACTGGAAACTAGCCTCAGACTTTTAAGTCCTCAAAACCTACAACAGTTTGTGTCATTTTTCCAGCAGTTTTCCTAAAGAGCACAGTGAACCTTATTTGCCAAAACTACATTTATCTGCAAAGGATAACCCAAATAGACATCGTTGAGAGTCAGGCTTAATTCCTCAAGGTTCTCACTGCACTTGGGGAGTTATGTGGGCTTGGTTTTCAACGGGGAGTGTACAAATCTTGTCCAGGGACAAGAGCCTTGTGGATATGAGGTCCTAAAAACTCAGAACTGCCAGCAAGAAGACTCCAATCCTTCTATAAATGCTGAAGTCAAGACCCCTTAAACCATTAGCCCTCAACCTTTTGGGCCTCTAGTTCCATGGAGGTTTTCCGTGGACTGGAGGAGAGGGCATGGTTCTGCATGCCACCTGCATCTCATGGATTTTTTCTGGCAGGCCTTGAACAACTTACCTTTTCAGCTAATGGGAAAGAATAATTTGTCTCCACGGCCACAGCCAGGACTCGCTTGTACCCGTTGATGATGGAATGGGGCAGGGAGGCCACAGTAGGGTAGCCTATCTGCAAGCAAACACTGGCTACGTTGCGGACGCCCTGCAAGGGACAAGATACAGGTTGGAAATCCTATTCACAGGACAGGGTTCCGCTGCTTTCGGTCTGTTCCCCTAACCTCCACATTCAAGAAACCGCTGAAAGGAAAGGCTGCTTGGATTCACCTTGGTGTCACATAAAAGTCCCAACTGCTTTAATCTGTTGGGACAAGGGGGGGGGGGGGCAGTCTTAAGATCTGGGTTATTGCAAATTCATCGATGCATAGATGTGTCTAGTTTGCAAATTGCACAGGGGCAAATTGCCTCTGGACAGCGTTCCAAAGGATGAACGTCATTGCCCAGAGGATCATCTTTGGAAGAACTTTACAGCTCCTGCTGCCTTGAGAAAGTTCAAAACATTCTTAAAGGTTCATTTCATCCTGGGGACCCTTTTTTTGAATTATTACCATCTGGCAGACGGGACAGGATAATAAAAACAAGGACAAATAGGCTGAAAAACAGCTTCTATCCCAGGGCAGGAACTCTATGGGATTCTACTGTATAGAGCAATATTAATGCAGTATCAGGGTGTTTTCAATTCAATTGTATAAAATGTGAGGGAAGGGTGTTTGTGTTTATTTTCACAATCATAATGTACACTGAAGATGGTATTAATTCACTGTATGAGGCGCAATGACTATAAACTAAACTAAAAAAATATTCCCTAATTGTCCCCAACTGGGGACAATACATTTTCTAGCCCTCTTTCTGTCACTCCTATTAGTTCCTGGGTTAAGGAAATTGGAAGGAGGGGGAGACTGTCGAAGTTATTATCTCTGGATGTTGCTAGGCAGTTTTGAAATTAAGTTTCAGATGAAAGACTGCAGTAATCTAGCACTGGAGGAATCTCACATTTTTCAAAAAAGTATCTCATTGATCCCTTATTCAGTCTTAGTTGTTCTTCCCCAAAATGGATCCCCTTCAAATATGGAAAGTCTCCATAATGGTTATGCCAGCAAGGAAATTTTGAGGGGTTGCTGCTGCTCTCTGAACTGGGTGGTTTTCTTGCAGACGCTTCTTTACCAAACTAGGTAACTGCATCAGTGGTAGTAGCCCCGATGTTGTTACCTAGCTTGGTAAGGAAACCACCAACCTCAGAGAGCACCAAGGAACCCACAGTTCAATCCTGAGCGACCAATGTTCTTTTCTGCAGGATGTTTTGAGAATGAACTGTATGTCTCAGGGGAGACCCAAGGTTGGAGGGGCCCCCTCGCTCAGATATTGCTCACCCTATCATCTTGGAAACTCAAGGCATTTGCAAATTAAATTAATCAGGAACAGGATTTAATCAACAGATAAATCTGCCCCTAAAGTTCTCCCCCACCACCCTATTCTCTCCTCAGCTGCTTTGTTCTGAGCCCTCACAAGGGCCCTGACAGAGACAGGGCGTGTGACTGAAGTTGGGGAGCCTTGCTTACTTCCAGAAAGCGTTTGTGCAAAGTTTCCTCAGTGATATCCAGGACTTCCGGGTTGTAAATGCTGCCATTATCGAAGACTTGCTGGATGATGAGCCCGAAGGAGAAGGGCGAGATGTTCAACATGTTCAGCAGGGTGGCTTCGCTGGCGCCCACTTTGTCTCCGGTTTTGATCAGCTGCACGTCGCTCTAAAAAACGAGAAAGGGAGAGAGGGAGGGATCAGAAAAACGACACAGCCATTTCACAAAGCCACATCATTTTGACAACACGCTACGGAGGGTCTGTGACAACTTGTTCGTGGCAAATTTGCCACTGCCAACTCGCTGCAGGACAAAATATTTAATATCGAAGAAACGGTGACATAGAAGAATGATTGTAAGGATACAAAAGGAGGGACAGAATGAAACATGGACAAATATTGGCCGGCTTGCCACAAAATAAAAGTTGAGTTGTCCTGTGGGGAATTTCCCTGTAGTGAATCATCCCATGGCAAGTTAGCTGTAGCAAGCTGGTCAAGGAGCCTCTGCTCAGTTTTTGCACATTGGGCATGCTGTTTTAGTCTTAAAACCAACTATGTGGTTTTTAATGTGTTTCTATGTGTATTGACTTAATTGCCAACAAGAAGCCAGTCTTCTTGGAGTTTGGTTGCCTTAAGACCATGATGGCGAACCGGTGGCATGCAGAGTCATTTGTGTGGGCAAGCGAGCTCCAGCCAAACTTACCTGCACTACGCACATGCGCACCTCCCAGCTGATTTTCAGTTCATTTTCGGCCAATTTCAGCCTCCCAGGGCTCAAGGGAAGGTTCTGTAGCCTCAGGAGGCTGAAAAAACAGGCCTTCCGGAAATACCAGAAGTGACAAAACAGGCCTGTTTTTCAGCCTCCAAAGGCTGCAGAGGCTTCCCTTGAGCCCCCCAGGAGACTGAAAACAGGCCGAAAAACAGCTGGGAGGCATGTGTAGGCACTACATGTGTAATGCAGATAAGGGGGCATTGTACGCACATACTCAGGGAGGGACGGGGCGCATTGCATTGTGGGTGCCAGCACACTTTCGGCACACCACAACAAAAAGGTTTTCCATCGCTGCCTTAAGAGATCCAACAAGTAAGTAAAAACTGCATCCAAGCATAAAACCAATCTTAAGCCAAATTTGGCTACAGGCAGACCTTGACTTACAATTATGATTTAATGGCAATTCAAAGTTCTGATAGGGCTAATCCTCTTCATCAGTTTTCACACCTGGAGGAGGGCTACAATCCCCAAGTCTCTCGATTTCTAGCAAAACTAGATTTCCCCGTAGCCCACTACACAAGACAATGCGTGGCAAGGGGCTCTTAACTCACCAAGATTTCAATGGTGCCTCTGGAGATTTTGGTGGTGATGCCCAAAGCTTGGAAAAAAGAGGTCTTCTCAGGACCCAGGCCAGTGTTTTGAGCTGGCACAAGGACATCACAGGGGGCGATTGCTCCAGCCCGGGCAGCAGCTGGCACCTAGAGAAAAAAAGAATGCACAAATATTCATCCTCAGCTCGGCTACACCAAGAAAAGCTCAACTCATTTAAACACCCATTTACCTTGTTGGCCAGCAGCATATCCCTGATTTCAGTCAGATCCTCCTTGGTGAACACAAAGCCCACATTCCCACGGATATGAGGCAGCAGCCTAAAACCACAATGTTAATTTGTCATCATTCCACCAAACAACTTTAAAAGAATGCGCGCTAACCACTTGCCAGACAGAAAGCTAATTTTGGACTGATTTACTAGCTCAGAAAGGCAACCTTCGTTTGGCTACAGGACCAGAGTCAAAAGGAAGGCAGGTCTGTTGCTAAATTCTTGTTTTGCAACAAATGATGTCATGATTCATTCAGGTAAAGTCATTAAAAGCTAGCAATGCAGGCTGATAGAAAAGGAATGGGTTGGGCGTGTTTCATAGAACTGAAACCCAGACTTATAAGACAAGTCAAGTTTATGTCTGGGCCGAACTACTTTGTGAGCAGAAAACTAATGATTTTTTAAATTCCACAAACATACCTAATATTCCCTCCTCTTTTATTTTCCTCATTGACAACCTTGTGAGGTAAGCTCAAAGTCACCCAGCCGGCTTTTATGCCTAGGGCAGCCTAGAATTGAGTCTCCTGGTTTCTAGCTTGGCATCTTGCCTTTAAAAAAAATTTTTTTCCCAGGTGCAAGGACTGGCTTGTTGTGTTTATTTTAGAAAAAGAAAGCTAAGAGTTGTTGGGGCCTTGTCCACAACCAAGTCTTTAATTCTGTTGGATACAAGGAAGAATTCCTCTAAAACAGTGAAACAGTGGTTCTCTACCTGTAATCCTTGAACCCCTTGGGGGAAGGGAATTGATGTAGTTTAGTGCTTTAAATCTTCAGTTAAGCCTTGGGGGTCCCTGAAGGTATTTAAAAGGGGCCTGTGATGAAGAAAGCTGGAAGGGACCCTGGAGGTCTTTTAGTCCAGCCCCCTGCTCACTAGAATCTATACAACTCACACAAGTGGCTGTCCAGCCTCTTCTTAAAAACCTCCAGTGATAAAGCACCCACAAATTCTGGAGACAAGGAGTTCCACCGGTTAATTGTTTTCACTGTAAGGAAGTTCCTCTTTAGTCTTAGGTTGCTGCTCTCCTTGATTAGTTTCCTTTGCTTCTTGTCCTCCCTTCAGATGCTCTGGAGAATAATATGACCCCCTCAGATACTGCAACACTTCTATCATGTCACCTAATTCTTTTTTTTAGAATAGCCAAACCCAAATCCTGGAGTCGTTCTATGTATGTTTTAGCCTCCAGGTCTTTTGATCATCTTAGTTACTCTTCTCTGAACTTTTTCCAAAGTCTCAACATCTTTTTTTTTTGTAATACGGTGACCAAAATTGGTTGCAGTATCCCAGGTGTGGCCTTACTAGACTTTTATAAAGCGGTACTAATACTTCACCTGATCTTGATTCTAAGGAGCTACCTGAAGAGAACCACTGCTCTAGAACACTTGACAGCCCCAAAAGCTTTGGAATACTAACTTTTCCAGGGCAGGATTGTTTTCCAGATGGCCTCGGATAGCCTTACGCATCATGGTATTCTTCCCCATGAGGACAACGGCTTTCCCGCGTAGGGACATCCGGATTTGCTGCATCTGCTTGGAGCCAACGTTGTCCGCCCCCACAATGAAACATTTTGGATAATCGTCCAGGAGTTGCTAAAGGAATAAAAAACAAGGATTTTGGCTTGTCGTTCTTCAAACAAGCAGGCAACCGACATACTCAAATCCCTTCCATTGGTTTTATTCTTGGACATTATTTCACATCAGGAAAAAAGAGGAAAGTTAGGGAGGCCCAACAAAAATACAATTTGTATTTTCTTGTATTCAATTTTTTTTTACCCTTTCCTAAAATAGGGTGACTACAGTTCTGTATTCATGGCCTAATAGATGTTATCATTATTATTGTTGATATTACTATATACCATTTTATTTCTTGGTTTATCTATACCACTTTATAAGAAATAGACTGCCTTTCTTTTTATTTTATTCATTTTATCTATACCATTTTTTTATTTTATATATTTTATCTATCCATTTTATTTTTTATTTTATCTATACCATTTCATCTATGTTCCATTTTAATTCTCGGTTTATCTATATTTTTTATCTATACCATTTTAGAATAAACCATCTTATTTTTTTATATTATTTATATGATATATACCACTTTATGTTATCTATGGCATTTTTATTCACTTTATATATACTATTTTTGTATATTTTATCTATACCATTTTTTTTATTTTATCTACAATTCATCTATGTGCCATTTTGTTTATTTCTCTTTCTCTTTTTCTCTTTCTTTCTTGATTAGCCCTTGGGCCATATGAAAGTGCAAAGTTCCAGAAACAAATTACTTTTCGAAAATTTGATAAAATACAATTTAAAATGGAACTGAGATAAAAAAAAAAAAACGATTTAAAGTGAAATTGGAATAAAATTCCTTTCCTGAACCCCGAGCTAACAACTGTCAGTCTCTTCTCTTAGTTTTCCTCTTTGGCTGGTCATAACAAGGAATGGGGGGGGTAATTGCCCCCTCCCCAGCCAGGCGCTCTGCACATGCTCAGGGGAACTCCCGCCCCCGAGACTTACGATGATCTTGAGGAAGTAGTTGGACTTCCACGTGGCTCGGTCTTCCCTGGGCATCGCGGTGTCCCAAGGATCGCGCGGCGGAGCGGCGGTTTAAAGACAGCGGCGTTCTCTGGAGAAGGGAGGAAAAAAAGAAGGGAGAAATCAGGCCCGCCCGGAGTAGGCCGCGAAGCCTGCCGCCCGCGTGGCCAGCAGCACCAACCTACCTCACGATGCCTCCGTGGAAAAAAAAAAAAGGAATAGCACGAGTCCCGCCGCCGCCTTTTATACCCAGGACGCCGCGACCAATCAGCGGGCGGCCTCTGCCCGGCCCCGCCTTTTTTTCCTGCACGGATTGGGCGAGCCGTGGAAGAGGAGGCGGAGAAAGAAAGTTAAACGAGGAGGAGCGCGGTTAAGGGCCACCCCTCTGGTCTGATAGGCTGGCTGGGACCGTCACTCAAAGAAAGGGTTCTGTGATTTAAATGACTTGGAATTTACAACTTTTATTGTCACTTTCAATGCATGATAATCGGTCTATATTAAAATTAAATTTCGTTGCTTGCAGCTGATCTGGAGTTTAGCACTACGGAAAAATTTTGTTTTGGTTGGAAAAGCTGTTGTTGTTTTTTCTAGTCCCATAGAACCAAGAACCCCGGATACAAATAAATTTAATAGATAAATAAGAAATAAAACCTTCGAGGGATAAAACAACAGGTTAAGCTAGATGGTGACAGATTCAGCTATGGGGCATCTAGGTTAGTACCAAAGGTGTTCCCCCCCCCCCCCAAGAGGCAACTTGGACTTTCTTGGTTTTTCTTTGAAGACATTTTGCTTCTAGTCCAAGAAGCTTTTTTTAGTTCTAACTGAATGATTGGGAGAGTTCAGGATTCTTCAGTTAGAACTGAAGAAGCTTCCTGGATGAGAAGCAAAATGTCTTCAAGGGAAAAAAAAAAGGAAGTTTGGTTGCTTTTGGGAACTGAAGCAGCTTCTTGGATATGGGGCCTCCTTCACTGGAAATATTCAAGGAGAGACAGGACAGCCACTGGTCTGAAATGAGATGGGGTCTCCTGCTTGAGCAGGGGGTGGACTAGAATATCTCCAAGGTCCCTCCCAAATCCTGTTATTCAGGGCAAAAACCAAGGGGATCCTGGCTGAAGGCGCTGCTAATAATGGGAAGTGATCCTTTTCCAGATTTGATTGACTTGGGATCCCTTAAAGTCAACTGCTCACATGGCTATTGGAAAGGATGATTTTCTATCTTCTGCCTGCCCCCATCATCCCAAAATTCAATTTTCATCACCACACTCAGGCACAAACATGTTGTGGTTTGACGGCAGCCGGTGCAGACAGCAGTGGAATCGGATAGTAGGGAAGAATAGGGACCAGTCTGGAGAGGACAAGGGTCCTGCGTCCAATGCAGAGGTGTGGTCAGGACAATCTGGGAGTTGTGTGCTAACCCAGAGCCTCCAGAATCTGGCAGCAGCAAGGCAGAGGAACAAAGGGAGCCTGTTCCTAGTGTTCATGTGCGCAGGGCTGCCAGAAGGCGAGAGCAGCTAAGACAAAAGGGGAGAGTAAGGCTGGGAGGGGATTGCCCCTCCCATAAGGGATAAAGGACAGGCCAAGATGATGAAACCTTTGCAGGAAGCAAAGTCGTTCGTTCGATTCAGAGTCATTCTTGAAGCTCTTTGCACTTCGGTTGGTTCTTTTTGTACATGGGTTGGTTTCTTTTCTAGTTCATTTGATACTTCTGTTTTTGAAAGGTGTGTGCTTATCTCGGAGGATGAAAACCATTCCCAGAGTTGCAATAAGTCTTGTTTTTTAAAATAAGTGTGTGCATAATTACGGTTTAAGAAGCCTGGGTCAGAACAGCACAGGCTAAGCTACAAATGACACCCAAGTCTGTCTCCAAATCTTTATTTAGCATCATCACAATGACTTTTAAGAAGGGCAACAATGCATTGCAAAAAAGAAATACAGAAAATGGAGAGGGGGGGGGGGGGAAAGAGAGAAATATAATTCCACAGGAAAACCTCCCCTTCTCTTCCTGAGCAGAATAGCTGAAGTTTTCATCAAGAGCCACTTCATTTTGAGGCACTTAGAAGAGTTTTTTGTTGTTTTTAAAGAGCATCAAGAACAGGATTTTTTAAACTGCCTATAATGCCAAAGCTACAGTAGTGTAGGATAGTCCACTCCAAAAGATGGGAATTTTTTAAAAAAAGCATGGAAAATGAGGGAAAAGGCACTTTTTTTTTTTTTTTTTGGTCTTAACAGATCAAACCTTTCAATGGGCCTTCTCACATTGAAAGCGAAATAAAACAGCCGGGATTTTGAAAGAGCCTTCAGCCCAAATTCAGGCTTTGGAAACAAAAGAAAAAAGAAAAGATCATGGAATTCCTGCAGATTTTATTCCACTAGCCGTTGCTGACTCTAGGGGGCGCTGCTCATCCCTGTTTCAAGGCTGTTGAGCCAGCGCTCTCGAAAGGCATTTCCAAGGTCATGTGACCAGTATGCCATCACGGAGCGCTGTTACCTTCCCACCGAAGTGGTACCTATTGATCTACTCGAACTCCCATGCTTTCGAACTGCTACGTGGGCAGCAACTGAGGTGAGGATGGGAGCTCACCCCGTCATGAACCAGGGTCTCAAATCGGGGCTGCCAGTTTTCTGGCTGACAAACCCAGCGTCTCAACCACCCAGATCGCCTCTCAAGCTTTGAAAAAGTCTCCCCCTTTAAAAAAAAAAAAAAAAAAAAAGCTCAGAGAGTCCATGAAAAAATGCATTGAAGACTCCAATGCATGGAACGGCACAGGGTACTTCTCCAAGCAAGCGACCGATTTCTGCAAAAGGTGGGAGAGAATATCTCCAATTTGATCCTAAAAGGACACAAACACACACACACCCTCTGAATTTTTTTTGCTTTTCTTAGCTTGTCTCCTTCAGCCCGGGATCCCGAGCCAGTGGGGCAAAAGAGATGAAAAATTCTAGCCATCAAAGGGTAAAATTTACATGGCAAACCACTCTCCAACAGCAACATCTGAAATGGACTGGAACGTAAAAGCAAATATCTTAATACGTGTGCTTTTTAAATGAACTTAAGGCTCTTTTGAAAATCCAGGATGAAACTGGCGGATGCGTCTTTTTCCCGTCTTTGTTTTTTTACAAAAATCCATTCCAGTTGAACCCTGATCCATAAAAAACTACTCAATAAGCAAAAAGAGAAGAAAAAAGAAAGACAATATACACACATCTCCTAATAGATTCCACTTCTCCGACACCCCCCCCCAGTTTACAAAAAGGATTTACATATACATTTATATATAATTAATAGTTGGTTTTAAGAAAGCATCAAGGCTCATAAAGACAGGAACCAACATAGCTTAGGGTCCTGCCCGGAAGAAATCAGATACTTAAAAAAAGCATCCGTCAAAAAATGTTCATAAAAGTAAAATTTCCATATAAGAGATTTTAAAAGCTTTTTTGTTTGTTATGCATTCAAGACCCAGTGTAAAAAAAAAACCACACACACCACATTTCTTACCCAAAAATAAAGCATTCAGCTTAATGGCAAAAAAGTTATGTTTTTCTCACAATCGAAACACCCTGGAAAGGGGGAAAAAAGGGCTCAAGCAGAACCACCAAAGGTTTTATGAAATTGCTACATCGATATAAAAAGTTTTTAAATTATTGCTCCGAAGATCATTTCTGGGGAGAATCTTACACAGGCACACCAGACAGGCTGGAGAAGAATCAAAAAAGCAAAAAAATAAAATAAAATCAAAAATTGTGGTTTTTACACTTCTCCCATCTCTCGGGTGCAAAACCACAAAAACGTAGCAGACCTTGACGTGCGACGAGAATTAAACACCAGAATTTCCATCGCTCCAACAAGACAGCTCTTAAGTGAGTTTGTAGCTAATTTTGCAACCATTTTGCCCTGGTTGTTAAATGAGTCACTCAGTTGTTAAGCAAATCCAGCTCTCCCCCTTGGAAGTTTGCTTGCTGGAAGCTGGCTGAGAAGGTTTGCAAGAGGCGTTCTGGTAAATACAGGTATTCCTCGACTTACGACCGCAATTGAGCCAAACATTTCTGTGGTGAAGTGAGACATCGGCAAAGGGGATTTTGCTTTATGACTTTCCTTGCCACCCTCGTTAAGTGAATCGCTGTGCTTAACATGATCGTTGAGCGAATCCAACCATCCCGTTGACTCTGCTTATCCGACAGTGGCAAAAGGGGGAATCCCATGACCCTGGGACAAGGCAACTTCGTCGTGAATGTGAATCAAGCTGCCAAGCACCTGAATTTTGAGCACGTCAACATTGGGATGCTGCAAATGATCATAAGTGTGAGAAACGGTTGCCTTTTTTCGGTGCCGTCACTAAATGAACTGTTGTAAGGCAAGGCTTACCTGTTCGTGCCATATGCCCGGCACCCAAAGCTTGACCCTGACAGTGAGGATGTGCAAAGGTGGTTCATTCTGAAGACCGGCGTTTTTTAAAACAGTGCAGTTGTTAACTTTGACGGTCGCTCACAAATGGTTGTTACTCAAGGACTGCCTTAAGGTCAGAGCCTTGTCTAAAAGTTTGGGACACCTCCCTCGACCTGGAAATTTGCAACTCAATGGAGAACTTCTGCATTTTAAGGAATTTTCAGACAGGGGCTGCCAGAAATTCTTGGAAAATCTCAGAAAAGAAAGAGAGAGAAGATTCCTAGGTGGGAGGCTAATATCTGGAATTGACTCTCCTGCTCGAGTAAGGGGTTGGACTAGATGACCTCCAAGGTCCCCTCCAACTCTGTTATTCTATGTTATTCACCTACTCTTTGTTGCAAGGAGAGATTTTATGAGGAGCCACCACAAGCTTCCTTTGGGAGAACTTAAAAGAGACTGTGGACATCTCACACAATCAGTTGTTCTCCAAACTCCACACCCAGATGTGTTCATCCTCTCTCTTTCTCTCTCAGGGGTCTCCATTCTTGGCAACTTCAACTCCCAGAACTCCCCAGGGCTGGCTGGAGAATTCTGGGAAGTTAGACGTCCACAAGTCTTAACATTCCCAAGATTGGAGATTCCAGCTCTCTACCTTCCTTGGGAGAACACATTCGTATTGTTTCTTCACCCTTTTTTGTCTCCTAACCCCTGTCCCCAACGTCCTTCATGGCTCTCAGATGTCATTAAGACCCGTCTTCCTACTCTTTGGACTTGGACTTCTTCCAAACCGTGGCATCTTAGCATTCCAACGGAATGAGAATTCCCCCCAAAATCCCAAAGGCTCAAAATGAATTTCCAGGAAGCCTGGTTCCCCTGTTCTCTCAACGGAGGAGAAGTCTGAGAAGATCCAAGCTCCATAGTCCCTTGGGCCTCTTTCTCCTGGATCAGGTCTCCAACCTTGGCAATTTTAAGTCTGGAGGACTTCAACACCCAGAATTCCAGCTAGGGAATTCTGGGAGTTGAAATCCTCCAGGCTTAAAAAGTTGCCACGATTGGAGATTCCAGCTCTCTGCCTTCCTTGGGAGAATGAATTCTTATTTTCCTCAACCTCTCTGTCTCCTAACCCAGGGGTTGGCAACTTTAAATATTCAAAGAGCCACAAAGCTCCTAACAAGAAGCTTCCATTCAATTCTGGGCCAACCGGAAGTCCGGTTCCCCCACCATAGAGTTTCCTCCTAGCCCGGCTTTTCCTCTACCTGTCCTAACCAAAAGCCCTATCAACTGTGGAGCCAACTAGTGACAGGGAGCCGAAGCAGAGGGATGAAAGAGCCACATATGGCTCCAGAGCCCCGGGTTGCTGACCCGTCCTAACCCCTTCATGGCTCTCAGATGTCATTAAGACCCATCTTCCTACTCTTTGGACTTGGACCTCTTCCAAACCTTGGCATCTTAGCATCCCAAACAGAACCAGAGCTCCCCCAAAAATCCCAAAGGCTCAGAATGAATTTCCAGGAAGCCTGGTTCCCCTGTTCTCTCAACAGAGGGGAAGTTGGAGAAGTTCCAACTTCTCCTTTGTTTGGAGAAGTTGGATCTTCTCCATGAGACAGAACAGTGTCTGGCCGTGGGCTGTCAAGACTTCTGAAAGGAAAATAACTTCATGTCCATATGATAGGGTAGACTTGAGGGGGCCGGCGCATTGTGCAACAAGGTCACCTAGTGTCATAAGAGTGGGAGTGGGTTAGGGACTTCTGTCCACACTGTGAGTTGTGTTGTGTGTGGGTGTGTGCCATGTCCTTGTTGGAGTCCAATTCTGAGGGGGAGGTTGAGCAGCTGACAGGGAGTGGGAGTGTGGCTTCAGTGGCTGTGGAAGAAACTGAGGAAGGGCACAGTCCAGCTGGGCATTCAGAGGAAGACCCAGGACCATCCCCTCTTCATCCTTGGGCACTCAGGGAGAAACGGAGAAGGGAGCAACGTGGCTTACAGGAGACAAAAAGGCTCTGATCCTTTCTATTAGTTGCAGCTGGGAGAACAGGATATAAGTGGGGCATTTTACACAGCTGTTTTGGTGTCCTCTCAACTATGGGTGCTGAGTTATCTTTTGGAAGTCTGCAATTTATCATCCTAGCCTACCATGTTAATTACTTCAGTGTGGTCTATGTTGGGTTTTTTTAATTTCTAATTGTCTTTACTTTGGGTTCAGACTGCATTTCTTCCCTTCGTAGACTGTTTTTGGAAGAGTCTGATATCCAGCCAAGGATAACTGGACATTGGGGGCCAAGCTGGAGGCATTAAAGGGAATTTATTCTATTTTTGTGACTTTGTTATTTTTGTGTCACGCTCTGGGTCATCGCTCTGTGTGTGTGTGTGTGTGTGTGTGCATGTGTGCACACACGAAGGGAGGCTCAGCCAATCTCATTGTTCACATGTTGTGTACAATAAAAGTCATAATAATCCAACCTCTGCAGTCCCTTGGGCCTCTTCTTCCACCTTCCCAGAGCGGCTGTGAACATCTCATTCACATACACACACACACACACACACACACACACAAATCCTCTTCCTCCTCCTCATCTCCTACATCAACCCACTCAAGTTGCTGGATGCCGTAAAAAACTTGGCGAGGGTTTCCTGGCAGGAGAGGTACGACGGAGGGTTGGGGGGGTGGGCTGAGACTCTCAGCAGAAGAGCTTCAGGAAGCAGTTCTGGCAATAAGGCTTGTCGTTCTGCTCTTTGAAGGTTCCCTTGTTGAGCTGCTTGAGGCAGAAGGCACAGACGAAGTGTTCCGGGTGGAATTTCTTGGCCATGGCGGTGATGCAGCGGCCCGTGATGGGCTTCTGGCAGCCGGAGCAGAGCGAGCCGCGGCGTTCATGGTAATGCACTTCGCAGTAGGGCTGCCCGTCGTGTTCGAAGAAGCTGCCATTGATGAACGGGGTGAAGCATTCCTGCCCAGGAATAAAACAAAACACTGCATCGGTCCGGGACTTACAAACCATAATTGCTGCCTTGCATGAACATATACAATTTATATGCTGCCTGGGGAAGAGAATAGAATGGAACACAAAATAGAATGGAAAATAGAATGGAAAATAGAATGGAATGGAATGGAATGGAATAGAATAGAATAGACTAGACTAGAATAGAATAGAATAGAATAGAATAGAATAGAATAGAATAGAACAGAACAGAATAGAACAGAGAAAGGTAGAAGGAAGGAAGGTAGGATAGGATAGGATGGGGGAGGGGAGGGGAGAGGAAGGAAGAATAGAATAGAATAGAATAGAATAGAATAGAATAGAATAGAATAG
>BLBF01000060.1:699430-709971 GCA_015471245.1 Laticauda colubrina | reverse complement strand
GGAAGGAAGGAAGGAAGGAAGGAAGGAAGGAAGGAAGGAAGGAAGGAAGGGCAAAGCAATAGCACTTAAGACTTATATACTGCTTTAGGGTGCTTTACAGACCTCTCCAACAATCTGGCTCCTTATTTTACCAACCTCGGAAGGATGGGAGGCTGTGTCAACCTTGAGCTGGTGAGAATCAAACTGCTGTCAGTAGGCAGAATTAGCCTGCAATGCTGCATTCTCACCACAGTGCCACCTAGTAACTTTTGTAGGCTTAAGAGTAACTTTTATAGTAATTTAGAATTCACTTCTCACAGCTGACAAGCAAATTTAACTGCTTGGCATCGAATTTGAATTTCTATTGGCTCAGTTGCTGAATGCCTGTTGCAGACCCTTCGCCGTCTTTCTCCGGGCCCACATTTCTCCGCCTTCTCAAGACAATCATGCCACAAGGCCTCCAAATTCATGCCAGGTTTAAAAAACTGACCATCATTTCTTTTTGAGCTTGCGACGAAACAGACCAATGAGCTTTAGGAAAACCCAGCAAAAATTGCATTTCTACCAAACCCCATCCATGCAAGATATCCACATGTTTGGGTCAAAGACATTTTTTTTTCCACTCAACATGCTGAAGCAGGAATTCAAGCAAAAGTTCCTGCCTTCTCGGGAGTAGGTGGAAGAGTAGCAAGAAGGTGGTCCAGAGATGGAATAGGAAGGACCTGAAAAGCAGAATCCAGAATGAGCTAAGCAGGCTGCAATCGTTTGAAAAAAGCTGGCTGGATTGTTGAACTTTAAGAAACTTCTGAATTCCGTGCCTCATTTAAAGACATGTTTTTTTAAGGGGAAGGGTGGATTCTGAGTGTAAAAACCTGGAGGAGTCTGGGGAAGGCTCTGCCGAGGGCTCTGCGTCAGAGGCATAGATGGGGCCAGGGCCACCTGAAAGTTATCAGCTGTCTTCGGAGTCGGACATCAGTGGGGAAGAAGAGCAGCTGGAGCCTGTTCCCAATGTGCACATGCACAGAGCTGCCAGGAGAACGGAGCTCCCTCTAAAATGCAGGTAGTCCTTGATTTACAAACAGTTCAATTAGTGACCATTCAAAGTTACAATGGCACCAAAAAGAGTGACTTGGGACTGCTTTTCCACACTTATGACATTCCCATGGTCACGTGATCAAAATTTGGACCCTTGGCAAGTGACTCACATTTATGATGATTGAGGTGTCCCTGGGGGGGGTCATGTTGACCTCTCTTTGTGACCCTTGGACAAGCCAAGTCAAGGGGGAAGCTAGATTCACTTAATGACTGTAGAACTAGCTTCACAATTGCTGTGAATCATCTTAATAACCGTGGTGAGAAAGGACGTAAAATGGGGTAAAACTCACTTAATAATATGTCTCTCTTAGCAACATGCATCTAGAATTGGGTCCTGCACCATCCTCCTGAGATATGGATATGGGTACTCCTGGACTTAACGGCCACAATGGAGCTAAAAATTTCTCTGCTGAATTGAGACATTTCTCGTGAATTGTTGTGTAGCCCACCAGAGCTGGCGGCAGACTCAGACAATGAGGAGGTTGGGGAGGAACATGGGCCAGTCCTGGAGTCTGAGGAAGGCTCTGACGAGGGCTCTGCATCGGAGGCAGAGATGGGGCTGACAATTATAAGCTGCCTTTGAAGTGGGAGATCAGTGGGGAAGAACAACTGGAGCCTGTTCCCAGTGTGCACATGCACAGAGCTGCCAGAAGAAGGGAATAGTAAGAAACAAGGGTTGATTCGGGAGTAATGCCACAGGTGGACGGTGAATGGCTCCTTCCATAGGGCATAAAGAGGAGCAAAAGGAGAGTAGTGTTTGCAGGAGACAATTAGTTCAATTCATTAAGGTGAAGATCTGTTTCTGACTTCTTGCCAAATAATTGCTGCTATGGCTGGCGTTTGGAAGCTATCGTCTTGGCAATTTTCCCAGCCTGAAAAAGGTCTGTAGTTACAAAATCTCATGAACGACTATTGGCCTGGACTTTGCTGGACAGGAATTCCCTTTAACCTAAATAAAAGGAGTTTTATCGGGACAAGGAGTTGGCTTCATGATCTTGGGAAGCCTAGACCAGAATGTTTTTGCCCCATTTCGCGACCTTTCTGGCCAGAGTTGTGAAGCTGTTAAGGAAGCAGGAGAACATCAAAGAAGGATCGTGCCTGCTGTGGTGGAGAGAAGGGGGCCTCCTCTGTCTGACAGCTAACCGACACCGAGGCTTTGGAGGAAGGGGCTGGTGCCTGCTGGGGGTAAACTTCTTCCAACAGCATTTCCCACGGGACGGGAGGCTGAGTCGGGTGGGCGGACGGCACGTAGCGCAGCTGAGGGATGTGTGGCGGTGCGGGCGAGGGCAAGGGAGGAGGTGGTGGAGGAGGAGAAGATGGAAGAGAAGAGCCAAGAGTGGCGTTGACTGAAGCGGCCTTGGAGACATCTTTAGGAAGCTGCGGCGGCGGAGAAGGTGGGATAGAGATGGTTCTTCTCAGAGGAAGGGGTGACGTAGCAGGAATAATAACCTGGGGAAAAAAGCAGGGAGAAACATGAAGAGGCCAAAGACACCTTACCCAGAAGGCACCAGAAGAAGAAGATGATTATGGAGGTCAACCTTCTCCAACCAGGGCACTTCCCAAAGGGCGGAGGTCAACTCTAGAAGTCTCCCCAAATGGACCTATGCAGGGTGGAGGAGTCTAAGAGTTGAGGTGTACCCTTTTGGAAGGCAACAGGTTGGAGAAATGTAACGGTACTCTACTTCAGGGGTCTCCAACTTTGGCCATTTTAAGACTTGTGGACTTCAACTCCCAGAATTCCCTAAACAGAATGGCTGGCTGAGGAATTCTGGGAGTTGGAAGTCCACAAGAATTAAAGTGGCCAAAGTTGGAGATGCCTGCTTCTACCTCACCTTCCTGAAGAGCACAAAACTTCCCTTGAGACACAATCAAGAGCAAAAACAGTATAACAACAACTAGAGGCCCTTCAAGTAGAAATGGGTTCGCCTGAATCTTTGTAGGCTTTCATTTGTTGAGTTCCTTCTGCCCTCAACTGGATGGAACAGCTTTCAAAAACTATCTGATGGTGCTAGGTATTCCACCCAAGGTCTCGCTTGGGAAAAAAATCTGGGAGGCCTCGTTCTACAAACATTCAATTTCTAAGGAACTGATCCATGGCCGGCCCCTGTTGGGAATCCCAAATCAACGAGAGGTAAGAACAATCCAGAGAAGTAGGGATTCTGAGACAAATTGTATGGAAATCCAACCAACTAAGCCACTATGTGAAGTTCAACTGAAAGTAACTACCCCATTTCTCTTACTTCCAAATGATCAACCAGGAAAACAAGCCTTTCTGGGCTCCAGCAGGATATTAAGGCCCAGAAGAAAATAACAATAGGACAACAGAGTTGGAAGGGACCTTGGAAGTCTTCTAGTCTAACCTGCTGTCAAGCAGGAAATCCTAAACCATTTCAGATATAAATGGTTGTCCAATCTCAACTTCTGGAGGAAAGCTGTTCCACTGATTATATATTCTTCCTCTCTGGAAATTTCTCCTAGGTTGGGTTCTTTCCTTGCTTGGTCTCCATCTATTGCTTCTTGTCCCACCTTCAGGTGCTTTGGAAAATAGGTATATTCTCCAAATATACTTTGGAAAACAGGCCCAAAATTGACAAGGGATGGATCTCTCTCTTTTTGACATGCAACAAAGAAAGCATCTGATTTTCTCTCAGTTTAGAAGCAGCCTCGCTACTCTCATCTGATCCCTCTTGCTTTTCAAGTGACGGACCCCCGCTCTCTGCTAATTCCTAATTTTCAATTAAGAAATGAAGCTTGGTTTCATCTGCTGTAGGCATGACCAAGAAGAGAGAAGATCCATCTGCCATCGGCTGTCAGAATTCTGGCGACCGCCCTAATTAAATCATAAGCTTCAAAAAACTTCAAAAGATTTATTAGGAGCAACATGCCAATGAAGCCGAGGTGTGGGAATGTTTTGCAAGTTGACATCGGCATGGAAATGTTCTCTCTGGAAGGAACCAGAGATGTTCTGGAACCAGCACTCCAAAACTACCTTCCTCCTATCATGTGGAAGACTCCTTTTCAGAGCTCCTGGCTACCTTTTCTATTTGTTGACTACCATCTTTGTCCTTCTTCTGAGGCCTGGAAGTGATGATGACCCCCTCGGTCAACCAGTCATCAGGGCTCTGTTGATTTTCTTCTTCTTCGACTCGGCTGATGCCCAGCCGGTCTTGAAGCTCTTCAATCAGGCGGTCTTGGGAGATAGTTTTATGGAAGAGGACTGGGCCCAGCTTGCGCCTTGGGGACAGATCGCGGCACATGGGATGCACGTTGGAGATCTCTTTGGTTTTCCTGATCACGGATTTGATCTTTAAAGGGAGGGGAGGAAAATGTTCAGGTTGAGTAAGCTTTCCCCACCCCTTGAACTGGATGGCACAAAGCACACGGTCTTTGATGTTGACTGGGGTTAGTGGTCATAAGCCGAGGAAAGCAGAAATGACTCCTTCCTCAACTGGAGGAAAAGTCCTTTCAGACACAGCCAGAAGTAGGCAATCCATCATTAGGGAACGCTGTCCAACTGCAGCCACATGCAGCACTGGTGTTGTTAACTACTGTAGTTTGGTAATGAAACGTCTGCAAGCTCACAAAGCACAAAGAACCCAACAATCCTCCTTCTCCTTTTTCTCCTCTCTTTCTCCTCCTCCTCCTCTGCCTTCTCTTTCTCTTTCCTTCTCCTCTTTTCTGCAACCCCCCCCCCCCCACCCTTCCCTTCTAGCACTGATGAGGTTACCTAGTTTGGTAATGAAATATCTGCAAGAAAACCACCAAGTTCAGAGAGCATCAATGACCCAACAGTCCTCTTTCACTTCTTTCTCCTTCTCCTCCTCCACCTCCTCTTTCCTTTCCCTTCTCCTCCTTTCTGCAACCCCCTTCCCTTCCAGCACTGATGATGTTACCTAGGTTGGTAATGAAACATCTGCAAGAAAACCAGCAAACTCAGAAGGCACCAAGGACCCCATCGCTTCAACCCTGATCTACAAATATTCTCCTTGATGAAACATGAACTTTCAGCTCCTTTGATCCCTACCTGTATCTTAAAGGGGTTGAAGTTGAAAAACCCTGGTGTGAAGGAGGGGATTCCTAATCTGGATGTGAGCCCAATCCTTATCATCGAAGGTTGCCCCATTTCTCTCCACCAAGAGCACCCCACTTCCTCAACTCAGCAGAGCACCCAGTGGAAACCCCAAAACACATTAAGAGCAACGCTTTTTGTCAAATCGCCCTCACCCTCACAGGCGGGTGACATCTATCTAGGACAGGGGTCGGCAACCTGCGGCTCTACAGCCACATGGGGCTCTTTCACCCTTTTGTTGCAGCTCCCTGTCACCAAGTTGGCTCCTGTCATGCCCCTGTCAGAGTCTAAATCCAAAGAGGAAGACGAACAGCTGACAGGGAGTGGGAGTGTGGTTCCGTTAGCTGTAGAGGAAACTAGGGAAGGGCAAAGTCTGGCTGGGCAGAGCAGGGAAGAGGTAGAACAAGGGAGAGGGAGTTCGGAGGAAAACCCAGGCCCACCCCCTCTTCATCCTAGGACACGTAGGGAGGAATGGAGAAGAGAGCAATGTGGATTACGTGGCTAATGGGGGGGAAAAGGGCCCTGATTCCCTTCATTAGCCACACCTGAGAAAAGAGTTTAAAAGAAATGCAAGCTGAGTGTGGCGTCTGTTGGGAACAAATGTGAGTTTATCTTGTGTTCACTTTAGTTATCTCTGTTCCTGGCATCTTCCCAACCATGTTGAGTTACTGCCATTCCTTCATGTCTGGAATTCCTTCTCCTGCCCTGCCGGACTAATTACCTCATTTTGCTTGATTGGACTTATGCTTACAGTTTTTGTTGACCATGTTTTGGACTTGATTCTCTGAAGCCAAAGGCTGTTCCTGGGAGAGTTTCTTCTCCAACCCAGCAGGTAACCTGGAAATTGGGGGCCAAGTTGGAGCTAATAAAGGGAAGCCTACTGATTTATCTGTGTTGCCTTTGTGCCACGCCCCTTTGGGTCATCACAGCTCCACATCTGATAGGGCTTTCAGTTAGGACAGGTAGAAGAAAAAGGACACCACCCTAGGAGACTTTATGGTGAGGAGAACCGGACTTCTGGTTGGCTCCAGAATTGAAGGGGGGGGGGGCTTGCAGTTAGGATTTTTGTGGGTCTTTTGTGTGTTTAAGGTTGCCAACCCCTGATCCAAGAGAAGCATGCAAAACTAGCTAAGTCCAGGTGCAAACTCCATAAGCGTGTTTCATACACAGCCAAACCAAAAGCGGCATGGAGACATCCCATCCCTCATTGTCACCCACTCATCTCTTTCCCCCCCATATTCATCCCGATGCCTGCCTGGCTCGAAGTGGACATTCTCTCCACAGAGATTGTAGGGCCGGCAATACGATCCAGTTCCTCTTCCCGAGAACGTCCAGCAACCTTCGGCACATCCGTGACCCCGCCCGGAAGGCTGTTCTTCTCGGATCCCCTCTCCGCCACATCGGGACAGCTGCTTGCCCTCACCGAATCTCGGATTTCAGTCCTGATGTTCAAGGCCTGTGGGGCAGCCCAGCCCGGTTGGCTTTTGGTGGTGCCTGGGAAACTCTCCCATCGTTCGACGTTGAAAAGATCATGTACGCCAACGTGGTCCTTCTTGAGAGACGTTCTTGGCGCCAGGAGAGACGATTCGGAGTTGCTCTGCCTGGTGTAACCAATCGTCCTTGTTCCATCCTCCTTGAAAAGAGGAGCTTTGGGGCGCGAAGGAGCCCTCTCTTCTGGCGGGGCCGGCCTCTTTGAAAGCCTGTTCAGAACTGAAGGGAAGTCTCCCCTGTTGAGGGTCTCCTTCCAAGGTTCTTCTGGCTCCAGGGATTGTGGAGTTCCTGCCCCATCCCCACAAATCCCTAACAACTCGGGTTCCGAAGAAGAGACACGGGATTTCTCAGGAGGGGCTTTGCTGGGTCCATCTGAGCTTGGGCGAGGGGCAGAAGCTTTACCAAGGGGGGGCTTGGTCCGAGGTCCAGCAAGGTGACGATGCAAAGCATTGGAAGGAGGTTCTGGGATCGCGGCCGCTGCCAAACCACTGCTTTTCTCATCAATGTGTAGGATCTCCAACTCCACAGGGGCCTCGGGACTTGGGTCAGACCCATCATGTTTGGCCCTGGGGGGCTTTGAGACCCGTGGGGGAACCGTATGGGGTGGCCCAAAGTGAGGAGATCCAGAAGACAGCGGTAGGGAAGGCTCAGAGGCCAGAGATATGGTGGAACTGGTCTGAAAGAGAAAGGAAAGGGGAGGAGAAGGAACAGAGGGGGAAAAAAACAAAGGAAGATGGGAGAAAAAGATAGAAAACAGGATTGAAGGAAGAAGGAAGAGAAGAAGAAAAAAAAAGCAAAATAGTGGCAGAAAAATAAAGAGTGCCCTGCATTAACCTCACTCAAGTTAATTAAAGGCAAAGGAGAAAAATGGACATACAAGAACTAATAATTCCTGATAGCAGCTTAGTTTGCAAAACAAGTCTTCTCCTCCTTCTTATGGACTAGAGATCAAGGATCGCTCCAGCTTGGCAACTTTAAGATTTGAGGAGGTGGTGGTGGTGGTGGTGGTGGTGGTGGAGGAGGAGGAGGAGGAGGAGGAGGAGGAGGAGGAGGAGAAGGGCAGGAAGCAGAGAAGGAGGAAGAGGAGGAGAGAAGGAGGAGGAGAGAAAGAAAAAGGAGAAGGGCAAGAAGAAAAGGAGGAGGAGGAGAAGGAGGAGGGGAAGAAGAAGGGCAAGAAGACGAGAAGGAGGAGAAGGAGCCGAAGAAGAAGGGCAAGAAGAGGAGGAGGAGGAGGAGGAAGAGAAGGAGGGGAAGAAGAAGGGCAAGAAGAGGAGGAGGAGGAGAAGGAGGGGAAGAAGAAGGGCAAGAAGAGGAGGAGGAGGAGGAGGAGGAGGAGGAGGAGGAGGAGGAGGGGAAGAAGAAGGGCAAGAAGAGGAGGAGGAGGAGCATGGGATTTGCACTTTTCAATCCCCAGTTCTCAAAGTTGAGTTCAGAAAGAGCGGCCAACCGCAGAATCGGGGCCAAGGCTGAGCTAAGATTTGAGTCTTTCTTTGAAGTCACCTTTGGACTGCAAACCACCAGGCACAAGATTTATCCATTTCCATTGGATAAATGAATCCCACCCCTCAAAGCAAGCCTGGGAAAAGAACACAGAGCTGCAGATCCTTTCCGGCGGCTTCTGCTTGGTGGGCCAATGGTCAGCGGCGGACAAAGGGCCCAACAGTTTAGCCGACGGTTAAGATCAAAATGCTCTTCGCACAATCAAGGTGCAAGGCAGATTTTCCTCCTCCCTTCTAGTATTGATGATGAAACATCTGCAAGAAAATAGCCCAGCTCAAAGAGCACAAGCTCAAAACATTTCACAATTCTTCCTCCTCCTCCTCCTCCTCCTCCTCCTCCTCCTCCTCCTCCTCCCTCCTCTTCTTTGCAAAACCCCCTCTCTTCTAGTACTGAATATGTTACCTAGCTGGGTAATGAAATGTCTGCAAGAAAACTATCAAGCTCAGAGACCACCAAGGATTCCGCAGTCGTCTTCTTCCTCCTCCTCCTCCTCCTCCTCCTCCTCCTCCTCCTCCTCCCCACAAACCCCACTCCCTTCAGCACTGATGATGTTACCTAGCTGGGACATGAAAGGTCTGCAAGAAAACCAGAAAGCTCAGAGAGCACCAGGAGCCCCACATTACCCAAAGCATCTGGGTTGAAGCCAATGTGTGAACAAGGGGTTAAGGGTGAGGATGTGACAACCCCATCATCCCTAGGCCAGAAAGGAACAACAAGGGAGGGAGAGGGGGCACCTTGAAGTCTGAAAGGGAAGCCATGAGCTCATCCAGCTCTCTGGTTGCTGAAGATGCAGATATGCGTGTCTGTTGCTGGCTGGAGGCGAATCGCTGGGGACTGCTCATCCCTCCTTGATTCACAGTAATAGCTGGTCTAATGGAGACAAACAAGACAGAAACAGTCATTTGAGGTTTGCTTCCAGGAACAGGGAAAAAAAGACCCCTCCCTGCCTTGCTTTCCAGCCCCTGCCCCGCCCCGAGGTCTTTGCCTTTCCAGGTAGAGCAAACATGTTCAACCCACAGCCCATGGGCCACAGGCAGCTAGAAATACAGCCCCCACAAGATAATTAAAAATATTTAAGAAATTGTCACCTGCGCACATTAACTCTACATTAATTAGATTGCAGGTACTTCTCCACTTTAAAAAGCCATTCCTTCAGGAATTCTGGGAGTTGAAGTCCACCCATCCTGGCAAGGAATTCTGGGTGTTGAAGTCCACTTATTTTAAAGTGCACGGACTTGGGAATTCAGGGGGTTGAAATCCATGCATCTTAAAGCATCCTGGCCAGGGCATTCTGGGCATTGAAGTTGAAATCCAACCATCTTATAACTTGCTGGCTGAGGAATTCTGGGCATTGAAGTCATGGCAGGGAATTCTGGGTGTTGACATCCACCCATCTTAAATGCTGGCTGGGGAGTTCTGGGGGTTGATATGCACCAATTTAAAGCATGAAGCTTGGGAAATCTGGGTGGTGAAGTCCACCCATCTTAAAGCATGTAACAAAGAAATTCTGGAAGTTGCAATTCAGCCATCTTAAACCATCCTGGCCAGGAAATTCTGGGCATTGAAGTCCATGCATCTTAAAACATACTGGCTGGGGAATTCTGGGAATTGAAGTTCACCCATCTTAAAGCACCCCAGCTGAGGAATTCTGGACATAGAAAATTAATTCCACCCATCTTAAAGCATGAGGCTTGGTAATTTTGGGAGTTGAAGTCCATGAATCTTCAAGCATGCTGACCAGGGAATTCTGGGAGTTGAAGTCCAGCCATGTTAAGAGTTGCCAAGGCTGAGAAACACTGTTTTAAGGGGAGACACCACGAATCCCCTTCTCCCTCCAGAAATACCGCCACCCCTTAGCCGGGTGGGTAGTCATCAGGGGGGCTACTCACACAGGACTGGGCACGGAGCTCTCCAGTTCATCCAGAAGGCTCTCCACGCTGGGGCAGATGTCTTCCACCCCGGGCCCCCCATTCCACTTGGGCTTTTCTTTCCCTGGGGCTGGGGGCTGTGCAGTCACAGAGGTAGTGTTCTCCAGGAGGCTGTAGGGGGAGCCAGTCCCACCAGGCCGCGAGGGGCTTCCTGCATTCTCATCTTACAAGTCAAAATAAAAATAAAAATAAAAATAAAAATGCAGGCAGGACCTTTGAGCGGGCTTGAGGCATCTTAGTTATCATATTAATATGCTTAAGTATTTTTTTTTTTAAAGGTGGCCTTCTAATGAACAACTCATCAGTGGAACACTTTGCTTTCGGACGTGGTGGGGGCTCCATCCCTGGAGGCTTCTAAGAAGAGACTGGACAGCCATTTGTCTGGAATGGCATAACTTGAGTGGGGGGGGTAGACTTGAAGACCTCCAAGGTCCCTTCCCCTCTTCTGTTGTTCTTCCTAACCAAAGCAAAGCTCGGGG
>BLBF01000060.1:684729-698251 GCA_015471245.1 Laticauda colubrina | reverse complement strand
TCCTTCCACCTTTCCTTCCTCCCTCCCTCCTTCCACCTTTCCTTCCTTCCTCCCTCCCTTCCACCTTTCCTTCCTTCCTCCCTTCCACCTTTCCTTCCTCTCTCTACTTCCACCTTTTCTTCCTCCCTCCCTTTCCACCTTTCCTTCCATCCTCCCTCCTTCCACCTTTCCTTTCTTCCTCCCTTTCTTCCACCTTTCCTTCCTCTCTCCCTCCCTTCTACCTTTCCTTCCTTCTTCCCTCCTTCCTCCCACCCTCCCTCCCTACTTTCTTTCCTCCATCCCTCCTTCCATCTTTCCTTCCTCCCTCCCTCCCTCTACCCACCCTTCCTTCCTTCCTCATCTTCCTTCCTTCCTCTCACCCTTTCACCTTTCCTCCCTCCCTCCTTCCTTCCTTTTCTCTGACTTACTCCTTTTCCCTCCCTTCTTTTCTGTCTCTCTCTTTTCCTTCCTTCCTCCCTTCTTCTTCCCTCCTCCCCTCTTCCCCTCCCCTCTCTCCTTCCACCTTTCCTTCCTCTCCTCCCACCCTCTCTCCCTCCTTTTTCCCTTCCTTCCTCCTTCCTTCCTTCCCTTCCTTCCTTTCCTTCTCTTCCTTCCTAGCTGCGTTGCTCCTCTTCCCTCCCTCTTTCCCTTTGTCTCTTTCTTTTCCTTCCTTCCTTCCTTCCTTCCCTCCCTCACTTCCTTCCTTCCTGACTTGCTCTCTTTTCCTTCCTTTCTCTCTAGCTCTCCCTTCCCTTTTCCCTTCCCATTTCCCATCTGTCCCATTTCTCTTTTTTTAACACATTGTTTTTTCAAATAGGAACGAGAGTTTTGCACGTGGGAAAAGATGGCGATGGCAGAGTAGAAATAGAAGCTGCTGCCTTATTCCGGCTTGGTGGCATGCTGCGATAAGCTGTGGTTTGTATACCCAGCACACTTGGCTGGATGCCCTAGAACACACCAACTCCATTGTAAACAACTGGTGTGAGTTGCAAACACAGCCACTGAAGCAACCTCTCTCCTTCAGTTATGACCCCAGAGGCTGAACTAGCTAGATAATACAGGGAACAATGGATGGAAAGGAGAGATTTCACCCAGAAATAAGGAGAAATTTCTTGGTAGTGAGGACAATTAACCAGTGGAACAGCCTGCCATCAGAAGTTGTGGGTGCTCCAACACTGGAGGTTTTTAAGAAGAGATTGGGCAGCCATTTTTCTGGAGTGGGATCGAGTCTCCTGCTTAAGAAGGGGGTTGGGCTAGAAGACCTCCAAGGGCCCTTCCGACTCTGCTATTCTAAGAAAGGTGGGGAAACTAGAATACCTGTAGACGTGCTCTTCGTCGCTGGCACGCGAAGGAGAGGCAGTACACTCCCTGGATACAGAGGCACTGGAACTATACAAAGGAGACTGAGGCTGTGGCTGTAAAAAAAAAAAAAAAAAAAAGAATTTTATTTAAATATGTTAGAATCACCAGCTGTGTTTGTCAACAACCTGGCAACTTTTTGGGTTCAACTGTGGTTGTATGTCTGTAGCTCCTAGGTGTATGTTCTTCCCTCTTTCCACAATGTGTGCTTAACAACTTCCTCATTCCATTGTGCCTTCGGACACAACTTGGAGAGGAAGAGGCGAGGCGAAAGGACTTTCCGAGGTTGTGGCATTTGAAGTCTGTTTACCCAGGCCGACAATTCACAAAAAGGTAAAACTTGTAAACTTCCAGCTATGTAGGAATTAGGTCCGAAGTTTAGCTGGGGTGAAGGGGAGACACTGCAATCAGTAATATGAGCCAGCATCTCCTCGGTGAGCTATAATTAAGTTTTTTTTTTAATGCAAAAACAGCCACGGAGGAGCCACTGAATTAAACACATTTAGTGTAATGATGTTGCAGAAGAGATGCTTTCCAAGAGGAGAGAGTGGTTTTAGACGGAAGGCAGAGGAAATTCATGCAAAATTTATCTGGCCTCCTCAGAAGGAAATTTATCTGATGGGGCACAAAGAGGATTGAGTTATAAAATTTAAAAATGTCATAATATGTGCGAAGCAGTTTCAATTTCTCAGTCAAATACATTTCAGGCATGGGAATTTTGCCATGCAGGTAGGTAGTCCTCAGCATATGACCATAATTGAGCCTGACGTTTTTGTTGCTAAGCAAGGAAGCTGTTATGCAAATTGTGCTCTATTTTACGACCGGATTTTTGCCAACGTTAAGCAAAGCATTAAAACTTTTAGAACCCCATATTAAAACAACTTACCTTACGGGTGGCCAGAATTTGAAAACAACATTTAATATGGCACATAAGACTTGAGTAAAATGGTTCCATTGAGATCCGCGTATATGGAACAGATTGGGGTAGATTGTAAGAGGTCATATTGAAATATAATTTTATCTAATTTATCACCATCTTCTTCTCTTAATAACCCCATAGCGCCTTGTGGGGTGGAGTCAGGACAACTGAATGGAGCTGAGTGTTTACTGGCCGGATGCCTTTCCTGTTGCCAGTGAGAAGTTTTGTTTGGCAGATATATTCTCATTGCCCCCAGAGAGAGAAATATCTGCCTCTACCTAGGTTTGAACTCATAGCCTCCTGACTGTAAGGTGAGAGCTCCATTGCTAGGCCACCGCGCCACTCAATTTTATCTAATTTATCTCTATAGTAAATTATTGTATTTTGTCCCAATTTTGTTTCAAATTATATTTTATTCCAATTCCATTTTGACTTGTTTTTAATCGGATTTTAATAATGATTTTTGGAACTCTGTATTTTGATAGGGCCTAATCCATAAACTAAACTAAAGTTGTTAAAGGAATTATGCGGTCATTAAACAAATCTGGGCCCCCCCTCCCAACTGACTTTTCTACTCCCAGGGACTTTGCAACTATCATAAAGACAGGACGGTTGCCAAAATTTAGCCATGTGACCATGAGGATGCTGCATCCGTTGTAAGTTTGAGGACCTTTTTCAGTGCCGTTGCAATTTCAAACAGTCCCTAAGGAATAGTTGCTAAGTTGAGGTCTTACTGGTATCTCCCTCAAAGAATAGGTGGAAGAATATAAATTCTTTATTGGCCAAGTGTGATGAGATACACAAGGAATTTGTCTCTGGTGCATAAGCTCTCACTGTGCATACAAGGAACCAGTGATAAATCATGATTGTAAGTTGTCAGCCTTGGAAGCCCTATTTTTACTTGGAAGCTTCAGAATTTGGGAGGAGGGATTTTGTAGTGAAGTAGAAGATAAGACACAACAACTTTTTCTCAGAGAGTCAAGGGCAAGTTGCCCTGCACCTGGAGGGGAGTAACTGGGAGGATGCCTCCAGTTGGGACAAAGATTTGATTGGGCCATTTGATGGGCTGATGGGTGCAGGGGATGGATCTTGGATTTCTCTTTTGGGGAAGAGAAATTTCTCTTTTTGGGTTTTCCAAAAGGTACCAATATGACAACTCTAATAAAATGGAACTTTGAGGAAATGTTTATCTTGGAGTTTATTGGTTTGAAGCTGGTTGGTTGTCATGTTGACATAAGTCATCGTAAAAACACATCCATCATAAATCACAAGATACAACCCTTAAGTGATAAGTCACAGGATACTAAATAAGCAATCAACATAAAACCATACAAGGACACTAAATAAAACAATATCAATTGTAAGACGCAGGTTGAGCAGCTGACAAGGAGTGGGAGTGTGGCTCCGTGGCTGTGGAAGAAACTGAGGAAGGGCACAGTCCGGCTGGGCATTCAGAGGAAGACCCAGGACCATTCCCTCTTCATCCTAGGGCATGCAGGGAGGAATGGAGAAGGGATCAATGTGGGTTATGGGGGAGAAAAGGGCCCTGATTCCCTTCATTAGCTGCAGCTGGGAAAACAGGATTTCAACAGGATTTGCACACAGCACCTTGCTGGAAGCAAAGTGTGAATTATCTTTGTTTATCAAGTCTTATCAGAGTTCTGGCATCTTTTGAAGTCTGCCATTCCTTATCTTGCCCTGTTTTGTTAATTGCTGCAACGTGGTTTGTGTTGGTTTTTATTTATAATCTATATGTACTTTGGGTTCGGATGGAATTTCTTCCCTTTAAAAACTGTTCTTGGGAGAGTTTTTTCTCCAGTCGATGATAACTGGACGTTGGCGGCCAAGTTGGAGGAATTAAAGGGGCTTTACCTACTTCATGACTTTGTTGCTTTTGTGCCACACCCCAGGTCATCACAATAAGAATAAGAACAGCAATTGAATTAAAATCAAAATTCTTCCTATTGGGGATATTTAATAGACAAATTTCTAAAAAAGTCAAATATATAATACTGCATATTCTTACTGCAGCCAGAATAACCTGTGCACAGTGTTGGAAACAAGCAGATATTCCAACAGAGGAAATGGTTATTCAGAAGATAACAGCCTGTGCAGAGATGGATAAGTTAACCTTAGCACTTAAGGAAAAAGAAATATCAGAATATTATAGAAGCTGGGAATGCTGGTATGACTGAATAGAACAAAATTAGAAAATATATTGGTAAACAACGTAAAATGTAAAAGAGAAAGTAATTATATATTCACAATAAGATGTATTTGTAAATATATCACCAATATTGATAACAAACAAGGAACCATAGACTGTCGATAGTAGAATTGTCAGTTTTTAATCATTTTCTTTTTTCCTTTTCCTTTTTCTTTTTCTGTGTGTTGTGTATGTGTTTGTTTGATATTTTAGTTCTATCATCAATAAAGTTTGTTTTTTTAAAAAATAATAAGAACGGCAATACAGCCTTACTAGACAGTTTGAGAGTGTTGTGGGAAGTAGTTGCTTTGGTTGGAAGGAATGAAATTCTCAGGGTGTGGAAAGTTAAGATTTAGGAAATGAAATACCTGTTGGGGAGCATTTCTTGGAAGGACGGGGTGCCATTGGTCTAAAGAGAGGCTGACAGTCCCATTCAAGGCCTCGGTGGAAGGCGGAGGTGGTACCGGCGGAGGGACAGCGACTTCTTGGTAGGTGTGATTTCCAGTTGGATACGAATACGAGGTTTCCTCCGTCAGAAACACCGGCCGTTTGGAGATATGGGAGGTAGTGGATTCCAGATCAGCCAGCAAGGCATCTGTGCAAAAGCCACAAGAGAAGGAGAAGAGTTATTGGGTTGACGTCACCAAAAGTTACCTTCGCTTGCTGAAAGCCTCCTCCCGAACTCCGTGTTCCCAGTTCAAGCATGCAATCAAGCCCCTGCTTTGCCCCACAACGAAAGCCTTCTTTATTGATAAATCTGGAGTAGATCAAAAGACCAAGCCCCAACACCCAAAAGAAAAAAGAAAAAGGAAAAGTGCTCAGCCCTCACAACTCAAGAGGAACTGGGAGAGGCAGAGACGTGTAAAGTCTGAAATCAGCTAATTACTAGTTTTGGCACCGCAAACGCAAGTCAAAAAATGCAGCCACAAGCGATCGATCCTCGGGGCAAAAGAGAGATCTCTGAATCAGCCAGAAACCCATGGAAGAGATATCAGGATCAAAAGATGG
The DNA here is from genome assembly GCA_015471245.1 of Laticauda colubrina. Classification (NCBI taxonomy): domain Eukaryota; kingdom Metazoa; phylum Chordata; class Lepidosauria; order Squamata; family Elapidae; genus Laticauda; species Laticauda colubrina. Next base: position 692,780 of record BLBF01000060.1, on the reverse strand, counting down.
TCTCTTCCCATCTGCTTTCCAGGTGCAGAGAGTTTAACCTGGACTACAGGTATAACTGCCATTCGGTTTCCGAAACGTGCTGGGTCAGATTGCAAATTCCTCATTCGGTTTCCTAAACGTGCCAGGTCAGATTGCAAATTCCTAAGGGGTTGGATTGGGTCTCTTCAAAAAGGCAGGAAGGCAAAGTGGAAGGTGGAAAAGGGGAAGGGCCCTGGATCTGTAATATTCCACCCTTCTCTTCCATAAGATACTAAAACAGGGCAGAAGAAACCCGGTGCGAAGATTAGCCCGGTTTTGTCTTTGATAGAAAAAGCCAGACAAATATGGAATATCTGTGTGTTTGGTGGTTTGCTTGCAGATGTTTTATTATGCAACTAGGTAACATCTTCAGTGCTGGAAGGGAGTAGGCAAGGAGGAGGAGGGGGAGGACTGTGGTGCTGAGCTTTTCTTAGCAGACCTTTTATTACCCAACTGGGTAACATCATCAGTGCTTGATGGGAATGGGATTTGTGGAGGGGAAGAGAAGGAGGAGGAGGGGGAGGAGAAGGATTGGGAGGTCCTTGGTGCTCTCTGATGGTGCTTTTTTAGTAGACCTTTTATTACCCAACTAAGTAACATCATCAGTGCTAGACGGGAATGGGGTTAGTGGAGGAGGTGGGGAGGAGGAGGAGGAGAAAGAGAAAAAGAATGATAAGGATTGGGAGGTCCTTGGTGCTCTCTAAGCTTGGTGAGACATTTTATTACCCAACTAGCTAACATCATCAAGGGAACAGGGAATTTGCCAGACATGGTTTTCCTAATGCAATCCACTGCAACCTGGGTTGCCCTCCAAATAACATGCTCAGCCCTCTAGCACACCTGAGCTTCTTCAAGGCAATGAAATTTTTGGTAACTTTTGGTGATAAAGAGTTTTGCATTAAAAAAGAGGTAAACGGAACATTCTGATTAAACCAGCTAAATTTTCACTTGGTACACAGCTCTAGGACATTTTCCCCAATTGAAACAACGGTTTGAACCTGTCTAGGGTGTTGTGAAATTAAAATAATTTTCATCGTGTTGGTTGCACTTGCAAATTGGAGCTGGAGAACTCCAAGCACTTTAGGCTGCATGTGATTGCCTCTCCACACAGATTATTTCCATACAGGAAACTGCATGTTGCCAGCAAGTACATCCATGCACGTAACACACACACACACACACACACACACAGAGCTGCGCATGGCCATTGGATCCCTTTGGATTGTTCTCCAACACGTTCCAGATGTTTCATTCCAAATGTGCTTTTTTTTTTTTTTTTTACCAGAAAGCAACTGGACTTTTCTGCGTGCCCTAGGATGGAGAGGGGATGGGCCTGGGTCCTCCTCTGACTGCCCAGCTGGCCTCTGCCCTTCCCCAGCCTCCTCCACAACCTCCGGAGCCAGGCTTCCACCCCTGTCGGCTGTTCCTCCTCTCCCTCAGTCTCCACCAGGGGCATGACAAATATAATACTAATATTAATAATAATAATAATAATACACAAACTGACGACCTAGAATGCCATAATCGAGTTGCTAAAATCATTAACTGGAAACTGTGCCAAAAGTTTGGATTTGAGTAAAGTAGCAACTACTGGGAATATCAGGTTGAGAAGGTTCTGGAGAATGAAAAAGTCAAGATCTTGTGGGACTTCAGAATTCAGACTGACAGGCACTTGGCCCACAACGCAGCGGACATAACAATAGTTGAAAAGAAAAAGGGTAGGTTCCTTGACATTGCAATACCTGATGATGCACGAATTGAAGACACGCAGCAAGGAAAAATCACAAAGTATTGGGACTTACAAACTGAAGTTGAGCGACTTTGGGAAAAGAAATCGTGTGGTGATCCCAACTGTAATTGAAGCCCTTGGAGCAAAACCTAAAGGGCTGCTTCTCTATTTGGAAATCCTGAATTTATCAGGCTTGAATACCCTGATTCTACAAAAAACACTCACCCTACTTGAAGCAGCTTATATCCTTTGATGCTACCTGAACAGTTCCAAGTTCCTTGGTTAGGACTCGACCTATTGATCTACCAACCAGCCCCAAAGGCTGTGAATCTCACCAAAGATGTTATTATTATTATTATTGTTGTTGTTGTTGTTGTTGTTGTTGTTATTGTTGTTATTGTTGTGCCGTAATTATTCATTTAGCTAAGTGGGTAACAACAACATTCCTATCTGGTTAGGTTAATCGTAAAGCTGTTTGTTCAGAGTACAGGCAACACACACACACACACACACACACGCACACACACACACAAACACACAAAGGGGCAGGTTTTAACCCTGGCATGATTTTCCTCCACTTCCTTTTCTCCCTGCCTGAACAAAAGAACTGGCGGAAAAGGGAAATTCTGGCTTTTGCCTCTTCTCACCAAGCCCTCCAAATGCAATAAACAGTCAATTTAACAGTGACACAAAAGTAGCTGCCTCCAGTGAAGAAAATCACAGCAAAATATACAGTATTCACAAGCAGTGCAGCTTGCAAGATCAAGGTGCCTGCAGGCATCAGATTAATGAGAGGTCTAACTTCTGAATGAATTTCTAAGGAGGCTCAAAGAACTGCTGTCAGTGAGAGCGTGCAACTGTTGGGCGTCCTTAGACTTAAGGACCACAATTGACGCCCACTCTCCCCCCCAAAAAAACTCTGTTGGTGAGCCAGATAAATTATTCGGTGAGTTTGGGCCCGTTTTTACCACCTTTCTGGCCAGGTTTGTTCAGTGAATTGCTGCCCATGTTATAGTTAGTTACACGGTTGTTAAGTAAATCTGGTTTCCCAGTTGATTTTGCTTTTCAGAAGGATGCAAAACGGGATCACAGGACCCTGGGAGAGGAGGGAGGAAGAGGAAGAGGGGCTGTGGGGTCCTTGGTGTTCTTCTAAGTAGTTTCCTTGCAGACATTTCATTAACCTACTGGGTAACATCACCAGTGCTACAAGGGAGTGGGAGTTGTGAGGAGGAGGAGGAGGAGGAAGAGGAAGAATTGTGAAATTTTTTGAGCTTGTGCTCTTTGAGCTTGGCTGTTTTCTTGCAGATCTTTCATTACCCAACTAGCGAACATCATCAGTACCCGAAGAGAGAGGTTTTTGCAAAGAAGAGGAGGGGGAAGGGGGAGGAATGGCTGCCCTCCTAAGTCCTGTGTTCTCTGATTAAGAGTCAGTGTTTAAACAGAATTTATGAGTCACCCTTTGAGCAGGGTAGGTGTGGCTCCAAACACTTTCCCCCAGGCAATGATTATTCATGCTTTTTCTCTCTTACACACACACATACACACACACAAACACACACCCCTAGCATCATTCTACCCACACCACAAGTTCTCCCAAGTTGCAATGTAGGCCAGGAAAAAGCAGAGTTAACAGAATACCAAGAGTTGGAAGGGACCTTGGAGGTCTTCTAGTCCAATCCCCTGATGGCAATGCCCCGGGGGAGTCACATGATCCCCTTTTTCAACCTTCTGGCCAGCCAAGTCAATAGGGGGCAGCCAGATTCATTTAACAACTGGGTTACGAATTTAACAACTGAGGCGATTCCCTTTAACGACGGCGGCCATAAAAGCCACAAAACGGAGCAAAGCTCACGGAACAAATTTTCTTACCTAACAAAACATCAATTGCGGCCACCATTGTGGTCAAAAGGTGAGGAGTAACTAACTTACCGGCCGCAGTGATTCACTGAACGACCGCGGTAGGAAAAGTTGTAAAAAATAAAAAAAAACCTCTCCCTTAACAAACGTCTCATTTAACCACAAAAATTTTGGGCTCGGTTGCGATCGTAAGCGGAGGACGGACTATATTCCCAAACTGAAAAAAAACAGGGCACCCATTTCTCCTCAGGAGGAAGTTGCTGACGTTAAAAGAGACATTTTAAAGCATTTGATCTTGTTCCTTTCTGAGATCAATCAAAAGATTCCAGCTATCGATAGCACTGTCCTTCAAAATGGCCGAAATGCTCTCTCAAAAATCAATATCTCTCATATTATTATGATTATATTATTTTTCTTTTCCCCAAAACATTTTTTATTTTTATCTTTTACAAACATCTCTTTTTGTGAACAGTGTGATCCCAGGTTTTTATCTCTCATACAAACATGACCATAATTAATATCTATCTTACATCATTCAGTTTCTTATCATTACATTTCCCATTTTCTACAAATATTCACAATATTCTTATGTTTTTCACATATATTTTATTCATTTATGATTCATATCTTGACTTATTCTGCTTTTGTTTGATTATCTTAAAACTCTCATTTCTTAAGCCCCTGTCACACTGCACCAACGGATGGAAAGAGGATGTAAAACGGACAAAAATGCTTGCCATCCGTTGGTTAACGCGATGTATCCGTTCTGTACTCACTGCCTCCGTTTGGCTTCCTCTCTATCCGTCCAGCATCCGTCTATGGACGTTTCATCCGCTCAGAAGGTTTTGAGCTGCTCAAAACTTTTGAGTGGAAAATGTATCCAACGCGTCCATTCTGCATCCTCTAGGCATACGGGGGACATCCGTTCTGCATCCGTTACGCATCTGCTATATCCGCTAGGCATCCGCTGCGCATCCACTGCGCATCCGCGCAACTCAAATCCGTTCCAGCGGTAAACGGACGCAGGGAGGAAGCAGAACGGACAGCTTTTGCGCAGCTTTAGTAGCACGGACGGAGAAAGGATGAAAACGGGTGCAGCTATGCATCCGCGTCATCCGCTACGCATCCGTTCTGCATCCGCTCTGCATCCTCTACGCATCCACTCTGCATCCTCTACGCATCCTCTGCGCATCCTCTATGCATCCGCTCTGCATCCGCTCTGCGTCCTCCCCCTGTCCGTTCCTTTCCATGTTATCCGCTCTGGTTATGCAAATTTTTGCCCCTTTTGAGAGCGGATAACAACGGATGGAACATTTTTCTCGTCCGCTGTGTCCTTTTTACAAACGTTTTGTATCCGTTGGGCAGTGTGACAGGGCCTTTAATCTGTATTCATTATACTTTTATCGGTCATATTTCCAAATTCATCACATATTCTTAATTCATTATTCAATAAATTCCATCTTAATTTTAACAATTCCAAACATTTCCCCCTTAATTACCCATTTGAGCGTACCACCCTTTTGTCTTATACGTCATTCAATTTACTCCCCTTTACCTCATATTAAAAATCACCATAATATAATCATTTTAGTTATTACCTAAGTATCACATATACATTTTAGGTTAGATTCCACATGCTATTCTTTTCTTTATTCTAAAACATTTATTTTTTCTAATACGTTAATCTTTTCAGCTAATTTTAGAAACTGATACTTGTCTTTTTATTACAATTCTCATAGTTCATTTTAACTATATTTTTAATTTCATTTAATGTAATTGATGCTTTTATAATTTTCAATGTTTTTCCCCTTCCATTTGATTATTTTTAAGAATCATTGTTAAATTAACTGGAATATATATATAATATATATAATATTATTTTTCTAAGAATTAGCTGCTGTTTCATTTTTTTCCCCGAAACCTGAGGGGGGAATAAGAGAGAGGCTACCTCAGAGCTAAACCTGAGGGCCCATATTGAATTATTAGATAAAAGCTCTTGCTAAGAAGGACTTCATATCGGATGCAATTCCCGACGGGATTTGCTTTGACATTGTTTTGGCTATTCGTCAGATCAAGATGTCCTTCCAGTACAGAACTTAACGTGGGTCATTTCGTGACCATTCGAAGCAAGGTGGGGTTTGAGTGAAATCAAGTCGATTTAATTCAAGATGATTTAAATCGCTCGTAAAAAGGCTTGATTTAAAATTGACTCAGTTCAATGGAGAGAAAAGGAAAGTCCTACACTTAGGCAAGAAAAACCAAGAGGACGCATAGAATAGACTGGGTGAAACCAGGCTCAATAGCAGGAACTGGGCGAGGGATCTCGGAGTCTTAGTGGACAACCAGCTAAATAGGAGCCAGCCGTGTGCAGCAGCAGCCCAAAAAGCCAATGCAATCCGAAGTTGCATTAACAGAGGGAGACAATCCAGATCAAGGGAGGTATTAATAGCACTCTGTAAAGCCTTAGTAAGGCCACACCTAGAGTATTGCATCCAGTTTTGGTCGCCACGCTATAAAAAGGATGTTGAGGCTCTAGAAAAAATGCAGAGAAGAGCAACCAGGATGATGAGGGGACTGGAGGCTAAAACATATGAAGAACAGTTGCAGAAACTGGACCTGGCTAGTCTTGGGAAGAGAAAGACCAGGGGAAACAGGAGAGCATCTTCCAATATTTGAGGGGCTGCCACAGAGAGGAGGAAGGGGGTCAAGCTATTTTCTAAAGCTCTTATAGGTCAGAGAAGGAATAATGGATGGAAACTGAACAAGGAAACATTCAACCTGGAAATAAGGAAGAATTTTCTGACAGTGACAGCAATCAACCAATGGAACAGAAGTTTCCCTTGGAAGTTGTGGGAGCGCCATCACTTGAGACTTTCAAGAAGAGATTGGACTCCCACCTGTCAAAAATGGTGTAGGGTCTCCTGCTTGGGCAGGGGGTTGGACTAGATGACCTGCAAGGTCCCTTCCAACTCTGATTATCTGTTATATCTGTTAAATCATCATTTTTAAAGATGATCATATCTGCTGTGAAATTGTGGGAAGGCATCAATGCAGGGCATGTTATCCCAGCTTGAAGAGCGTGGATTCATGGAATGAGTTGGCCAAAAATGTAAATATTGCAGAATATACAGCCTCATGCTACTAAACTCCATTTCATGCTGAACAAACTACATTGTTAATGCATCTTAAAGAGGAAAGTTTCTTTAGATAGATTTTTATTCTGAAAGCATTCTATTAAAATAAATATATTTAAAAAAAAAAAAAAAAGGATTTAATTTTTAAAAAAAATCTGATTTAAAAAAAAATCGATTTGTATCCAACCTGCTTTGAGATTACAACAGCACTGACAAAAGTGAGCCCCTGTGCATTTCTAATTGCATCTTCAGTTCAAAGTTCTCTCTTTCCTTGTATTCTCAAACCTTGTATTCTCAAACCTTGTTCTTGAATGATCATTAAAGTTATATACATATATATATATATATGTTTTTTTTTTTTTAATATATATATATATATATATATATTTCCCAGTTGCTTCTGTAGTCAACAAGATGGGGCTAGGCATAAAAAAATAATTAATACATTGCAGGAAAAATTAGCTATTTGCTGATAAAATCAACATGGTTAGGCAGTAAAGTACTCCTACTTGAAAAAAAAGAGGGATAAACACACTCAGAGATGAAGGAAAAGTTTACACGGATATTAGAGAGATAGACTAAGTGCGGTGGAAGATTATTAGACCAAGATTTGAAGGCTACATATCGCACAAAGATGGCTAATCAGGTTCCCCAAATATAGCAAGGCCCTCCAGATGTGTGGCTGAGAATTAGGGGGGGATTGTAGTCCTCAACTTACAGCAATTCAAAGTTATAATGGATTGCCTTCCAATTCCATTGGGACTCCAGCTCCCATCCTGCTGGACTTGTTGAAGATTGCCAAACCTGAAGTCCAACACAATCTGGAAGGGCAATCAAACTTAGAGAATCATTGACAAGATCGTAAAAAGCTAACTTAAAAAAAAACCCAGGAAGGAAATGTCTATGCTTGCTTTTGCCAGCAACCCATTGCACACAAATATTTTGGCATGGTCAGGAGGTGCATTCCTGCCACAGCTTAAATCAAGAGCCTTGGAATGAATGCATCCTGGCACAGGCAGGCACTTCTTTAGTGGCACAAGCCAACTTCCATTGAAGACACAAAAAAAGGAAAGAAATCTAGGCAAAGATACACAGGTGGCTAGGAAAGAAGAAAGATAGGGAAAGTGTCGATTTTAAACCTAAACTGTTTTTATTCGGTATAATGTCAGGAAAAACTAGATAAGAAAAGTATGTATTTAACATTACATGTTGTCACCAAGAAGGGAGAAAGAGAGGGAGGAAAACAAAAAAAAGAAAGAAAAAAGAAAGAAAGAAAGAAAGAAAGAAAGAAAGAAAGAAAGAAAGAAAGAAAG
>BLBF01000060.1:670667-683574 GCA_015471245.1 Laticauda colubrina | reverse complement strand
AAGGAAAGGAAAGGAAAGGAAAGGAAAGGAAAGGAAAGGAAAGGAAAAAAAGATGAGAGAGGGAGGGAGGAAAGGGAAGAGAAGAGAAGGGAAGGGAAGGGAAGAAGGAAAGAAGGGAAGGGAAGGAAAGGAAGAAAGATGAGAGAGAAAGGAAGGGAAGAGAAGGGAAAAGAAAATAAAGGAAAGGAAAGGAAGAAAGATGAGAGAGGGAAAGAGGGAGGGAAGAAAAGGGAAGGGAAGAAGGAAAGGAAAGAAGGAAAGGAAAGATATTGGATTTCTTTCCCCTTTAATTGAAAATCCCTTCCCAACCGGGAAGAGGAGTTTCATTCTTGGGAATCGGGCATCAGCCTTCAGCAGGAAGGATCCAGCTCCACAGCGCAATCCTGCAACCTCCACAGACAAGGCCTGTTCTTCTCGGCATTCTTTCACTATCTAGATCCCTCCCTTATCGGAGAGGGCAAAAAGTTCACCCATTCCAAGGTTTAGCCTTCGAGCAACCTCTGCACGCTGGTGCTAGCTAGCTAAACACGCAGCTACCTCCAGCAGAAATAGCAACCAGGGATTATTTCCTTCTCTTTCCCCACTAAACTGACCAGAGAGCCTGAAAACTCTTGGCAGCCATAAAGGATTTCTGCTCCCATCAAATTAGTCTCGTAGCTTCTCTCTTCTAGCCCACAGGTCTGCAAACCTGGCAGCTTTAAGACTTGTGGACTTCAACTCCCAGAATTCCCCAGCCAGACAGTCTGCCTAGGGAATTCTGGGAGTTGAAGTCCACAAGTCTTAAAGTTGCCAAGTTTGGAAAACCCCTGCGCTAGCTAAACCTCCAAGGCTAAATTCTCTATGGAGCTTCTCAGCCATCCAAGTCATGGTTTCTTTTTTCAAAAGGCAACTGGGTTTTTTTTCTTGGGTTTTTTTTCCCCCCTCCTTGAAGACGTTTCGCTTCTCACCCAAGAAGCACCTTCAGTTCTGATGGAGTGGTGGGGAATTGGTAGGATTTATATTCCTTGGAGTCATCTCCTCCTTAGCACTTTGATGGCCCAGATGACCTTCAAGGAATATCAATCATTCCTCACTGGTCAGTCAGAACTGAAGGTAACTTTGAGTCATGTGGACTTCACCCCCCAGATTTCATGCGGGCTGGGAAACTCTGGGAGCTGTGAAGTCCACACAGTTGAAAATACCCAGGCTGAAAAACATTGATTTATATACGTGAAATGTAAAAGGACATTAGTGGAAAGCAGTATAAATACTTAAGGATATGTATTAATGAAGAAAAAGTACGGGGCTAGGCAGTATTTGCTAACTTGACACATTTATTGTTGATAAAACAATTTGGAAACTGGATAGGATAGGATAGGTTAGGATAGGATAGGATAGGAAGATAGGATATGGAATATGGAAAAAATGAGGAGAGGAGAAGAGAAGTAGAATGGTATGAAATGGAAGAGAAGTGGAAGGGAAGTGGAAGTGGAAGGGAAGGGAAGAGGAATGGAAGGGAAGAGAAGTAGGAATAGAATGTGGTTGTAAATTGAAGCCTATATGCAACCAATTTCCAAATATCACACCATCTCAATTCTAGGTGTGTGGATGTGCTCTACATAGAGTTTGGTCGCTCTGTGACAGAGGTCTCTCTTAGTGTCCTTAACTATACCACCTTGTGACATGGGTGGATGCCTTGTTGAACCATTAACAACAACCAACAGAATGAAACACGCAACCCAAGCCTTTTCTTACATGCTCTTGTCAAAGGTGGGAAGGGATTGTTCAAAGAATGAAATTTACAGTGGTGGGGGAAGGAGAGGAATGGCATTTCGTTAAGGAGACAAAAGACTTGGTGTTGTCAGCGAATGGAGTGTGTAGGAGACAAACAATTCCTTCCTTATGTTGGCGGAGTCTGGCCACTTTGATGTGTAGGCTCTTGTGAAGTTTCTCCAGTGTGCTTTTGTGTCTTTCCAACAAGGTCAATCCAAGGTTATATGGGAGAACGTTTACTCCAGGGACCAGAATTTAGATGTAGAAGCAAGCATTCAGTCAACTGGAATTGAGTGTTACCATCATCTAGATCAGCGGTCCTCAAACTTGGCAACCTTAAGACTTGTGGACTTCAACTAATTTGTCAGAAATGGTGTAGGGTCTCCTGCTTGGGCAGGGGGTTGGACTAGATGAGCTACAAGGTCCCTTCCAACTCTGATTATCTGTTATCTAAACTCCCAAAGCTGGCTGAGGAACTTTGGGAGTTGAAGTCCACAAGTCTTCAAGTTGCCAAGTTTGGAGATCTCTGATCTAGATCAAGTTTTCTCAACCTGGACCACTTTGACATGGATGGATTTCAATCCCCAGGGATTCCCAGCTTGAAAAATAACACCTTACCCTGGCCAACCAAGTTGCAGTCAGAAGGCATGATGAGAATTCTTTAATTTCACAATATATAGAGAGATTCAACCATCGTTTTGACTTGGACAAGTTGACCATCCAAGACCAAGCCAAAGGAATTCCTAGAAGCCTGGCACTCTGACACTTCAGCCATCAACAAACACATAGACATAAACAACATCTATAGACTATGCAAGAGGGATTGCCCCCCAGCCCAAGAGACCCCAGCACTTCTCCACCAGCAATCAGTACCCAGATCAGTATAGACTGAATTCAAGGGACCAACAATCAAGCCAACAATACCCCAATCAAGAAACTGCAGAAGAAGCCAACAGTAAACGGCCCAAGCAAAGCATTTCTAAGACCAAGCCAGGACAAGCCATTATTAGAATATAAATGGATAGCAAACTGCACTCCTTACTAGCACTGAATGATGTAACCCAGATTGGGAATGAAATGTCTGCAAGAAAACGAGCAAGCTCAGAAAGCACCAAGGACCTCCTCCTCCTCTCTGCCCTACTCCTTCCAGCACTGATGATGCTACTTAGTAGGGTCATGAAATGTCTGGACCCCACCAAGGGCCCCACAGTCATTGTCCTCCTCCTCCTTCCCTTCCTTCCTTCCATCTGTCCTTCCTCCTGTCTGCAAACCCCATTCCCTTCTAGCACTGATGATGTTAGCTAGTTGGGTAATGAAACGTCTGCAAGGAAACCACCCAGCTCAGAGAGCACAGAAACCCCACAGTACTCCTTCCCCTCCTGCCTTTCCCTCCTCCAACTCCTCTTCCTTCTAGCACTGAGGATGTTCCCTAGTTGGGTGATGAAACGTCTGCAGGAAAACAAGCAAGCTTAGAGAGCACCAAGGACCCCAAGCTACAAATATTCTCCTTTAGTAACACCATATACTGTTATATTATATATTATACTAGGTACAGTACAGTATATATAATATAGTATATAAGAGCTATAGTATATCGCTCTTAATCTATTTCCATTTCTTAGTCCAAATAGTCAGGACCTCCAAGGCTTTTGTGACCTATTGTAAGAATCTTTCCAGAATTCTGGAGCATATTACAAATTTGGGGGGGGGGGTGTTCTTACCAAGGGCGATTAAGAAGAGTTTATCACAATAAAGAGTGGGTCAAACTATTCTCCAAAGCACCTGAGGGCAGGACAAGAAGCAACAGGTGAAAGCTTACCACAGAGAGACCTACAACTAAGGAGAAATTCCATGACAATGAGAACCATTATTTAATGGAACAGTTTGCCTTCCAAAGTTGTGAATGCTCCGTTCCTGGAAGTTTTCAAGAAGAGATTGGACAGCCCCTTGTCTGGAATAGTACAGGGTTTCCTGCTTGAGCAGGGGGTTGGACTAGATGACCTCCAAAGTCTGTTATTCTGTTATAAATAGTATGTGGATGGATTCTGGAGGGACCTTCTGAAGGGACCACCAGAAAAACCCTTTGCCTCCAGAGAAAAAGATGCTCGTGTTTTAAAAAAGGTCACGTCCCGCCATCATTCGCTCCGATGACAAAACTCTCAGTTTCAGGAGGACACAACCCCAGGCGTAACTCAATCCAGGACTATTTTACGTAGTGAGCAACTGCTGAGGAATGGAGAATGCCGGTATATTTATCCCTTGGACATGCGTTGAGAAAGGACATTGCTCCCCTCGCTGCTAAAAGAGGAAGCTCGGTGGAGAAATGCCGGATTCTCTCCAGCAACAGGCAGAAATCTTGATAAATCTGAATGCAAACTGCTCTCCCTCCCCCCACCCCCACTCCCCCCAGGAAACAAGGACAAGAGTGGGGAATGACATTGGGTCAAGAAATTCCTCCTTAGTTCTAAGGTTGCTTCTCTCCTTGGTTAGTTTCCATCCCTTGTTTCTTCTCCTGCCTTCAGGGGCTTTGCAGAATAGCTTGACTCCCTCTTCTCTGGGGCAGCCCCTGAGATATTGGAAGACTGCTATCCTGTCACCCCTAGACCTTCATTAGGCTAGATATACCCAATACCTGCAACCCTTCTTCCTACGTTTTAGTCTCCAGCTCCCTAATCAACTTTGTTGCCCTTCTCTGCACTCTTTCCCAGCATCACAACGTCTGTTTGACAAATAGTATAGGGTTTCCTGCCTGAGCAGGGGGTTGGACTAGAAGACCTCCAGGGTCCCTTTCAATTATTCTACTCTGTTCTCCTTCTTTCCTCATTCTATTCCATTCTATTCTTCTATTCTCCTTCCTTCTTTCCTTATTCTACTCTATTCCATTCTGTTCCATTTCCATTATTCTATTCTCCTTCCTTCTTTCCTTGTTCTGTTCCATTTCTATTATTCTATTATTCTTTCTTTTCTTATTTTATTCTATTCTATTCTGTAAACCTATTCTGTTCTCCTTCCTTCTTTCCTTATTCTACTCTACTCAACTCTACTCTAATCATGGCAACCAAAACTGGAAGAGATATTCCAAGTTTGGTCTTATCAAGGAATTATTAAGCAGCACTAACACTTTGTATGGCCTGAAGCTGAAGTACCAACTTCCAAACTGAGATAAAAGCAATCGGACTCCACTACAATCCCTTCTAACACCTCTTTCTTTCCTTCTTTCTTTTTTTTTAAATGGGGAATAAATTTGAGAGGAATTCCTGCAGAGGACAGTGAAGCATGGAAAGAAGCCATGCCTCACCCTTCCCGTGTCTCCTGCTTGAGAAACTGGCTTTGGGACAGCGAATCAAGGCCACAACAAGGTTTCCCTTCGGTGCCAGAATGTACAGCCAACAAGAGATATTTCTTGGTCGGCAGCATCCGAAAAAAGAGCAGCTTCCTTGCTGGCCTGTGTTCGAGAACCAGATAGATCTGGAATTGCAATGTCCTACCTGTCAATGAATACTTCAGCTTAGACCACAACAATACAAGAGCACACAATAGATACAAACTCAAGCTTAACTGCATCAAACTGGATTGCAGGAAATATGACTTCAGCCACAGAGGGGTCAATGTCTGCAATCCTCTACCTGACTCTGTGGTTTCTTCCCCAAACCCCAAAACCTTTAACCTTAGACGGTCTACTCTTGACCTCACCCCTTTCCCAGGGGGCGTGCATCAGCACACCAACGTGCCTACCGTCCCTGTCCTATTGCTTCTTTTTATTTTTCTTATACATAATTATATTTTTACTTATACCTATTATCTTGTAAGTAATTGACAAATCAAATAAATAAATAATTTTTTTCTTTCCAACTGACCCCAAAAACCAAGCAGACCAGTTGAGACAGAGGTCCCCAAACTTGGCAACTTTTAAGACTTGTGGACTTCAAGTCCCAGAATTCTTCTGGCTGAGGAATTCTGGGAGTTGAAGTCCACAAGTCCAAAAAATTGCCAGGTTTGGAGACCCCGCCTGAGTTAAGATGACCTCAACAGAACGGTGAAGGACTTCACTTTGCACCCAATTCTGGCTCAGGTTTTCTCCAAGGTACAATTCCTTACTCAAGCATCAACAAGAACAGAATTGAACAGGAGTAACAGAGTTGGAAGGGGCCCTAGAGGTCTTCTAGTCCAACCCCCCAAGCCCTCTACCATTTCAGACAAACATTCAGACAAAGAAGGTCGAATCTCTTCTTAAAGCCCCCCAGGGTTGGACAAAGAAATATCAGAATACTATAAGAGTTGGAACTGTTGATATGAATGGATAGAACAAAGATAGATTATATAATAATAAATAACAATAAACTGTAAAGGAGGATAAGCTATAATTGTAATAATTATATACTTGCACTAAAGTTTAATTGTAAATATGACATAAACAAAGGTATAAACAAGGAACCACAACTATCGATAAGGGAACTGTCTTTTGTTCGTTTTTCTTGTCTTTGTTTATTTTTCTATGTTGTGTATGTGTGTTGTTCATTTTAATTGTAAAATTCAATTGTAAAATTTTAAACAAAAAACCTCCAGGGCTGGAGAGTCCACAACTTCCGGAGGCACAACGTGATCGTGTCACCCTGGGACACTGCCAGCATCATAAATATGAAACAGCAACCCAGCACCTGAATTTTGATTACCCATGGGGATGCTACAATGGTCATAAGTGTGAAAAACGGTCATAAATCACTTTGATCCCTGAATGAGCTGTTGTGAGTCAAGGACCATCCCTATTAAGCAAGGTCAGAGTGGATAACCACAAAACACACACACACAAACACACACACACATACACAGAGAGAACGGCTGAAATGTTTAATTACTTGCAACACTGATTAAAGTTGATTTTAAACATCCATTTAAGCATCTAAATGAGTCTGCTCAACCCGAAGATGACCGAGCCTATTGCACAAAACCCACGAGATGAATTAATTCAGGAACCAAGTTGCATATTGCTAAATTTAAATTAAGAGCAACGAGAAATTAAAACAGAAATAGTGAAAAGCAAATAGAAAGGCTGGAGTGGAGATGGAAGGGAGGAAAAAAAAAACCAGCACAAAACCAGGCGACTAAAATAACAATGAAGTGTTCTGGAAACAAGCAACAAGTTCTCATTTGTTTAAAAAAATAGAAATGAAACTTTAACCACACGGTTGCTTCTGCTGGTGTATTTGGTTTTGTTTTTTTAAAAATCAGAAGACGTTGAGTAGCATCTTTGAGGACAGAGGTTGTCAACCCTTAAACACTCAAAGAGCCATAAAGGTTGTAACTGAAAGCACCCCTTACCCCTTCAATTTAACAAAATGCCATATTTAACAAAATGAAATTCAATGTAGAGGAAAGGAAAGTCCTACACTTAGACAAGAAAAAAACAAAATGACACACATAATAGGCTCAATAGCAGGAACTGTGAGAGGGATCTCGGAGTCTTAGTGGATAACCAGCTAAATAGGAACCAGCCGTGTGCAGCAGTAGCCAAAAAAGCCAATGCAATCCAAAATTGCATTAACAGAGGAATACAATCAAGATCAAGGGAGGTACTACTACTACTAATAACAAAGCCCTAGAGTAAGAGACTTCACCGAGAGTCCTGCATCCAGTTTTGGTCACCACACTATAAAAAAGAGGTTGAGGCTCTAGAAAAAGTGCAGAGAAGAGCAACCAGGATGATTAGGGGGACTGGAGGCTAAAACATATGAACTATTGCAGGAACTGGGCCTGGCTAGTCTAGGGAAGAGAAGGACCAGGGGAGACAGGAGAGCATCTTCCAATATTTGAGAGGCTGCCCAAGAGAGGAGGAAGGGGGTCAAGCTATTTTCTAAAGCACCCGAAGGCCAGACAAGCAATAATGGATCGGAACTGATCAAGGAGAGATTCAACCTGGAAATAATGAGAAACTTTCTGACAGTGAGAACCATCAACCAATGGAACAGAAGTTTCCCTCGGAAGTTGTGCCATCACTTGAGACTTTCAAGAAAAGATTGGACTCCCACCTTTCAGAAATGGTGTTGGGTCTCCTGCTTGGGCAGGGGGTTGGATTAGATGACCAACAAGGTCCCTTCCAACTCTGGTTCCCTGTAAAATTCTGGAGCCAATCATACTCTATGGCAGTTCCCCCTCCATAGCCTCCTCCTAGTGCGGGGTGTCCTTTTTCCTCTACCTGTCCTAACCAAAAGCCCTATCCATTGTGCAGCCGACCAGCAACAGGGAGCTGCAGCAGAGGGATGGTAAGAGCCACAGGCGGCTCCAGAGTCATAGGTTGCCGACTCCTTTTTTAGGACTTATGAACATTGAATCAACATCATCTCCACCTGAAATTCAGACCCGGATTCAGATTTATGACAATAGCAAGCTGAGGAACCACCTCTGGGTCTTTAAAATTTGACTTTCAGGACTTTATTCTTTGCAGCTTTGAGATACACACACACATACACACACACACACAGACACACACAGAGGTCATTCTCCGCTCCCCTTCCCGAGAACCCATGTCCAAATTTCACCGTTTTGGAAAGCAGTGGGAGGAATTTCATCCAGATCCACCGTTTTGAGAAAATTGAGGTGGAGGGGGGGATGGGCTGTTTCTGCCAAGGGATTCTTGGCCCGGCCTGCATTCCACTTGATTAAAACAATGACCAGAAAACAGCCAAGGATTACATCAAACTTCCTCTCTGCACCACCCCAGCTCCTTTCCTTCACCTCCACCCACATATTTTCATGCATTTTCTCCAAAAATGCGATTTGTACCATGGGCTGAGGGCCCACTCCTTGCTGGAATGGAGGGATGACCCTTGGAAAGCTGATTTCTGCATCCTGTCAAGGACTGGTCTCTTCAGGTAGAACGGAATAGAGCCAGAAGGGACCTTGGAGGTCTTCTTGTCCATCCCCTGCCCAAGCAGGAGGCCCAAAAACTATTTCAGACTAGTGGCTGTCCAGGCTCTTCTGAAAAGCCTCCAGTAGTGGGAGATTCAGCCGGTTTGCACCAGTTCGGGAGAACCAGCTGTTAGCTTTCATATTTACCGATTTACAGATTGAGTTGGAAAGGACCTTGTGGGTCATCTAGTCCAACCCCCCACCCAAGCAGGAGACCCTACACCATTTCTGACAGATGGCAGTCCAGTCTCTTCTTGAAAGCCTCCAAGGATGAAGCTCCCACAACTTCCAAAGCCAACTTTTGTTCC
Organism: Laticauda colubrina; assembly: GCA_015471245.1. Lineage (NCBI taxonomy): Eukaryota > Metazoa > Chordata > Lepidosauria > Squamata > Elapidae > Laticauda > Laticauda colubrina. The sequence goes on along the minus strand of BLBF01000060.1, from coordinate 674,608 downwards.
ATGGGTTGATAGTTCTCACTTGGTGAGAAGGCTCTTAGTGGTCTCTTGAGCTTGGCGGCTTTCTTGCAGATGTTTCGTGACCCAACTAGGTAACATCATCAATGCTAGAAAGGAGTGAGGATGGAATTACGACTGGGGTCACATGATCTCCTTTTGCGACCTTGTAAGAAACAAAGCCCATGGGTCAGCCGGATTGACTTAACAACTGTTACTAAGTTTTAACAACTGCTGTGGTTCACTTAACAACGGCAGCCCGGAAGGTCTCACAAGATGGGCAAAATTCGCTTAACAAATGTTTCAAATTGAAAACGGAAAGTTTGGGCTAAACTCTGGCCATAAGTCGTGGGCTACCTATTCATTAATAGTCGTCAGGCAAGGACTAATTGTAACAAAAAGCTGTGGTGCACCAGCAATGGGATTACCAAGATATCCCATTTCCCCCCCCCTTAACGAGACTCAAAGGAGTTAAACTTATCTTTGCAAAAGTGAAACTATCTGAGGAAGTGCCAAAAATGGCCTTTGCTTTGAGCATCAGGCTTCGGTCCAAATCCAGCAAGACAAAACCTGCTCTGTTATTTAAAAAAAAAAAAAAACATGGGAGTTGAATCGTTTCAGGGCAGAGAAAAATATCTCCGTGTGACGGGGAAGTTTTAGTCCCACCAACGGTCTTCACAATGAGATCAGGGCCAGATTATTAGTGGCAGATGGAGTTTAAAAGGCTCCAGATATGGAAAAAACAATTAAATCCATTTTTTTTTTTATTTTACAACAAGTCCATCTTTCGGTTAAACAGCATGTCGACTGGGCACATAAATCTTGTGCAAATATTTGTAATTAGTGTCCATTTCTTACTATCCCATCAATAGTTGCATTCATATTAAAAACTACTCAGAAATGGACAAACATTATAGAATTAAACAATAAAGAAGACTCGGAATATTACACAATTTGGGATAACTGGTATCAATGGATAGATAATAGGAATAGGAAATGTATAGATCAGAAGAAGATATAAATGTGTCTATGTATACAACTGATTAGAAATGTATGGAAATGTAAGAATATAACCAAGTTTTTTTAGGACTGTCAAAGAAGATTGAAATTTGTAAAAAGTTGTTTTTAGATTTACTTGTATTTTAATGTTTAAATTTCAATAAAGGTTTAAAATTAAGGAAAAAAAAACTTTTTCAACATTATCTATCTTATCATTGTAACAATCTTCATGCATTTTCGGGTTTGAAAAATTGAACTTTTCATCTTGCTAACTTTTGCTCTGCATCTAAATTAATTAGCCTTGTGACATTTTTTTCACCCTTATAACCATTGCTGCCTCCCAGGGCCACGTGGTCAACATTTGTATCTTAGGATTCATGATGAATGTATTTTTAAGGATGACTATAATGAGATCAACCTGTGCGACAGAAATTGCCTTCGAAAGTTGTAGGAGCTTCATCCCTGGAAGATTTCAAGAAGAGGCTGGACTCCCACCTGTTAGAATTGGTGTAGGGTCTCCTGCTTGGGCAAGGAGTTGGATTAGATGACCTACAAGGTCCCTTCCAACTTTGTTATTCTCTTAAGGAGATTGTGGTCCCTCCAGAGACTGAAAGTCTTATCTTGCAGTTTTTCTCAATCTATTTTTGGTAAATGATAGGGATCTTCCAATATTTGAGGGGTTGCCACAGAGATGAGGGGGACAAGTTATTTTCTAAAGCACCTGAAGCCCAGACAAGGAACAATGGATGGAAACTGATCAAGGAGAGATTCAACCTGGAAATAAAGAGACATTTCCTGACGGTGAGAACAATCAACCGAGGGAACAGAAGTTGCCTTTGGAAGTTGTGGGAGCTTCATCACTGGAAGCTTTTAAGAAGAGATTGGACTGTCATCTGTCAGAAATGGTGCAGGGTCTCCTGCTTGGGCGGAGGGGGGTTGGATTAGATGACCTCCAAGGTCCCTTCCAACTTAATCTGTAAATCTGTAAGTATGATTTATCACTTATATGTTTTGTGTACACTGAGAGCTTATGCGCCAAAGACAAATTCCTTGTGTGTCCAATCACACTGGGCCAATGAAGAATTCCATTTGGAGGGTTGGCAACTGGCTCTTAATTTATGACGGTCACAATGTGACCTTCTTTTCTGACAAACCAAGCCAATGAGGAAGCTGCATTCCCTTAAGGACCGTGTGACTAAGTGAACAACTGCAGGGATTTACTTAACAACAACAGGGTCCTTAAACCTGCCATGGTTGAGGAAAAACCTGGCCCAGAATATCACTGTGTACATGAATGTTCTGGGTGGAGAGAAAAGCAGGGGGAAGGGTTAGCAAGCTGAATTCAATTTATTCCAAGCTGGGATCCATTTTGCAGATGGTTTTTAGAGGCACGGTTGGGCCAGGCCAAAAATTAGGGAGTTGATGCATTCAATAAAATCAGCATAATCGATAAAAGATGTGTCAAAGAGACAGGGAGAATCGCACAGACAACTCGATGAAGGCATCCAAAAATAAACTTGTGTGGAATTGCCATATGTGAATCCATCATACGGTGTTCACTGCATTAGTTAATGTGGGATAAATGAGAATTATTTTAAAAGGAAAAGCTTGGTTTGATGACAGACTTGAATGTCTGTATGTCTGTCTGTCTGTCTCAGATATACTATACCAGATTGATTCTAGAGACATTTAAAAAAAAAAAAAAGTAGTGACAGTTTCTCAAATTAACGCTTTGGGCCATTAGTTGAAAGTAAAATATTTTGCAAATACCAACTTCAGGTTGTTCTGGATTTAAACCACAATTGGAACCAGAATTTCTGTTGTTAAGCAAAGCAGTTGTTTAGTGCAGTTTTGCAAACTTTTATGCCCTGGTTGTTAAGCAAAGCACTATAATTGTTAAGTAAATCATTAAATTATTACTTGACCTTGGATGGTGAGATCACTGTCAATGCAGGCTGTTTGCCAATTGTCTGAATGTTGATCCCATTGTTTTGGTAGCTTTAGTAACTACAAATGGTTGTAAGTAAGGACTGCCTGAGGTAGTCTTCCCACTTATAACTACAATTGAGCCCAACATTTCTGCTACTAAGCAAGACATTTGTTACGTGAATTTTGCCCCGTTTTACAACCTCCCTTCCTACCATTAAGTGAATCACTGCAGCTATTGATTTAGCCCCATGGCTGTTAAGTGAATCAGGCTTCCTCCTTGGCTTTGCTTGGTAGGTCACAAAAGGGGATCACACTTCAGCTGTCATAAATACAAGTCAGCTACCAAGTGCCTGAATTTTGATTGTGTGGCTAACAGGGATGCTACAACAGTCGTAAGTGGGAAAAACAGCCATGCGTCTCATTTTTTCAATGCCACTCTAATTTTGACTGGTCACTAAACAAACTGTTGTAAGTTGAGGACCCCCTGGGTGTAACCAATAGGAGCAAGGAATGTTTGATTTTTAATCCTGAAAAACTTATTCCCTCCACAGCCAAGCTTTTTAATACGTTCCAGGAAAAAAAACTTCTTAAAATTTTCCCAAATCATGCTGAGCAAAATAGAACTGCCAATCATCATCATCATCATCATCATCATCATCATCATATCTACGAGGCTTGCAGCAACCCGCATCAATCATCAGTGCCAGTTAATATTTGTGATACGTTTTTAAATGTTCAGTTGACTGACTTTCATGTTTGATGAATAAAGTATATCATATTATAGTATAGTATAGTATAATATAGTATTGTATAGTATAGTGAAGAGAAGAGGAGAATAGAGAATAGAATAGGAATAGGAATAGGAGAAGAGAAGAAAAAAGAGAAAAATAAAAGAAAGGTGGAAGAGAAGGGAAAGAAAAGAGAATAGAATAGGATAAGAAAGAAAGAAGGGAAGGGAAGAAAGAATAGTATAGTATAGTATAGTATAGTATAGTATAGTATAGTATAGTATAGTATAG
>BLBF01000060.1:649355-663868 GCA_015471245.1 Laticauda colubrina | reverse complement strand
ATGGAAAGGAATGGAATTGGAATAGAATAGAATTAGATTAGGATAGGATAGGATAGAAATAGACTAGAATTAGTAAAGAATGGAATGGGAATAGGAATAGAATAGAATTAGGATAGAATGGAAAGGAATGGAATTGGAATAGAATAGAATAAAATTAGGATAGGATAGGATAAGATAAGATAAGATAAGATAAGATAAGATAAGATAAGATAAGATAAGATAAGATAGAAATAGACTAGAATTAGTAAAGAATGGAATGGGAATAGGAATAGAATAGAATTAGGATAGAATAGAAATAGAATAGATAGAATTAAACTAGAAATGGACTAGAATTAGTATAGAATGGAATGGGAATAGAATTAGTATAGAATAGAGTTAGAATAGAATTAGAACAGAATAGAATAGAATTCTTTATTAGCCAAGTGCGATTGGACACACAAGGAATTTGTCTTTGGTACATTTGCTCCTCAGTGTACATAAAGAAAAAAATAAAATACATTAATCAAGAATCATAAGATACATAGTGATAGTCATAGGTTACTATGATTATATATTATATATTATGGTTATATTATAGATCAAAAGTCTTCAAACTTGGCAAGTTTAAGACTTGTGGACTTCAACTCGCAGAATTCCTGAGGTAACATGACTGGAGGAGGAATTCTGGGAGTCTTAAAGCTGTCAGGTTCGAAGACCCCTGTTATAGATTAATAATAAGCAATCAAATCATACCAGGAAAACAAAATCGTAAAGATACAAGCAACATGGTTATAGTCAGAGGTGGGATTCTACCAGTTCACACCCATTCGCTAGAACCGGTTGTTAACATTCTATGCAGTTCGGAGAATCGGTTGTTCGAAGGAATTATTGGGCTAATCCTGTAAGGAAGGAAGGAAGGAAACATTCTGGTGTTGCTTACAGAAACTGCCTCTCCGTTAACCCTTTTTATATTCCTGGCAGGACTGGACTTCCTGTCTCAGGAACTTCTCTGGAGTTTTTTCCCCCTCCATTGCTAGTACTTTGCTTGTGTGGAGTGACCATTCAAAGTTACAATGGCACTGAAAAAAGTGACTTATGACCATTTTTCACACTTACGACTATTGCAGCATCCTCACAGTCACGAGAGGCCAGGCGAGGAGATGCGTGCCTTGATGTGAGTGATGTTGAGTTCGCCATGCCCAGCCACTCACATTACCACCAAGCCATGCCCACCACCTAAGCCCATAGAACCAGTTGTTAAAAAAATTGAATCCCACTCCTGGTTATAGTCATAAGTGGGAAGAGGTAGGTAATAGGAAGGATGAGAAGAAGAGTAGTGATACAGTCTTAGTGAATAATTTGACAGTGTTGTGGGAATTAGTTGTTTTGAGGGTAGAAGTTGAAATAAAAGGAACAAAATATGGAATATTTCAAGCCTGAGAGCTGGCTGGGTGGTGAGCTGGGGAATTCAACTGTAGTCCACCCATCTTGAAGCTACCAAGGTTATAAAACCAGAGGCCTCCAAACTTGGCAACTTTAAGACTTGTGAAAATTCAACTCCCAGAATTCTCCAGCCAGCTGGAGTTGGGCGGGGGGTTGGACTAGATGACCTATAAGGTCCTTTCCAACTCTGATTATCTGTTATCTGTTAAGTCCACGATTCTAAAGTTGTCAAGTTTAGAGACCTCTGTTATAAATGATGTAAAGTCAGCATCTTGGGCTGGCTTTTTATTTTTTATTTTTGGTTAAAAAAAAAAAAACAATCCTGGAGAAATCTACCTAGCAGGCCTCGCCCTCTCCAGCCAAGTCCACCTGTCAGGTGGGCGGAAGAAGAACAGATGCAGGAGAACGATTACGCGCATGCGCAAGGCTTGTATCCTTTTTTCACCCCTCCTTATCTGACCAGACGGCCGCTGTCTGAGCAAGATTCCTTTTGCGCCTGCGCTTTACGGCCTCTCCGCCGACGGAGGAGTGGGGGGGGTAAAACGGAAGAGAAGAAACCCAGCCCTGGCAGAGGCGCTCCGGCCGTCATGTTGAACCAGGGCAATGGGGAAAAGGAGAGGAAGCGACGCAGAAGGGCGGCGCCGCGCGTGCGCTGGGGAGCCCGCGCGAGCTAGTGGCGGTTTTTCCAGCCGCCCGGGCGGAGGAGTGCGCATGCGTCTGGGAGGAGAAGCGAAGAGCGGCGGGGCGGGGGCTGTCGCCGTCGCTGCCGCTGCCGCCGCCGCCGCTGTCAGTTCCGGCTGCAGGTCGAGGAGCCGATCCGGCCTCGGCACCGCCTGAGGAGACTCGGCCTTCGTGCCACGACGGGAGCGCCCGCTCTCCCGGAGCCAGGCCCGCCCCCCCCCCCCCGACAGCGGCCATGGCCCGGGACTACGACCACCTCTTCAAGCTCCTCATCATCGGCGACAGCGGTGAGGACGATGGGCCGCCGGCTCGGCCTTGTCCCGGCTGGGGTGCCTGGCCTTTCTGAGGGGAGGGAAGGCCGGCGGACGGGCGGCGGCGGGGGGGGGGGGAGAGAATGGAGAGGGCCCCGGGGAGGGGGGGGGGGGGGGGGGGGGGGGGGGCGCGGGGGGGGTTGGGGGGGGACGAGACCCTGAGAAAAGGGGGAGGGAAACAGGGGGAGACCCCCCCAGAAAGCCTTGAGGTAAGGGAGAGGCCTCTGAATAGGAGGTGGGGGGAGCAGGAGGGGTCCTGCTTGGGGAGAGTGGGTCCTGATAGGAAGGGGGGAGCAGGGTCCCTAGAAGGGGGGAGGGAAGGAGAGGGCAAGGAAGCAGGGGAAGACCTCCCCCCCAAGAAGAAAGTGAAGGATAAGGCCACAGAATAGGAGGTGGGGGAACCAGGGGGATTGTCTTGGAGGGGGTCCTGTTAGGAAGGGGGAGCAGGGCCCCTAGGAGGAAGGAGGGAAGTGGGAGAGACCCCCCCAGAAGGACTTGAGGTAAGGGAGGGGACTTGGGGGGGTTATAGGAAGCGGGGAGCAGGGCCCCGAGGAGAGGGTTGGGGAGGAGGGGGAACAGTGGGAGACCCCAGGAAGGACTTAAAGTAAGAGGTAGGTTTCTGAATAGGAAGAGGGGGAACAAGGGTGGGGGATTGTCTTGGAGAGGGTCTTTATAGGAAGGGGGAGCAGGACCCTGGGGAGGGGGGAGAGAAGCAGGGGAGACACCCTCCTCAGAAGGCCCTTGAGGTAAAGGAGGGGCCTCTGAATAGGAGGAGGGGGAGCCAGGGGAATTGTATTGGGGGGTCCTGATAGAAAGGGGAGCAGGGCCCCTAGGAGGGTTGAGGGAACTCGGGGGAGACACCCCCCCCCAAGAAGGACTTGAGGTAAGGGAGTGGCCTCAAAATAGGGGGAGGAGCAGCCAGGATGATTTTCTTTGGGGGGGTCCTGATAGGAAGGGGGAGCAGGACCCCAAAGAAAATAGGGGGGAGGGGAGGGCAGAGCCCCCCTGAATATTTGAAGGGCCCAAAAGGGAGTTAAGGGACAGAGATCCCAGAAGGATAAAGGGTGGGTGGGAAGGAGACCCCAGGGTGGAGGGAGTGGGATCCAAGCTGGATCTACTCAGTTTCTGGCCATGGCAGGAGAAGTCTGGCCTGGAGAACCTGATGAAGTTTTCCCCCTTCAGTGTGTTTCCATCTTCTATATTTATTTGCTGTGTGTGGTGTTGTCTTCTTGGGGGGGGGAGGGGTTGGAAGGGGGGGAGGTTGCAGGGCCAGAGCCATGGCTTTCCCTTCCTGGAGAAAATGTCTATGGAGATTCTCAGTCATCCAGGTAACAAAGGTGGGTTGTTTTTCTTCCCCAAAGCCAATTGGACATTCTTGTTTTTTCCTTGAAGACATTTCACCTCTCATCTGAGAAGCTTCTTCAGGAGCTGACCTGCGAAAGGAAACCTGAAGCTTCTCAGATGAGAAGCAAAATGTCTTCAAGGAAAAACCAAGAAAGTCCAATTGGCTTTGGATAAAACCTCCCTTCGGAGTTTCCTCAAGAAAGAATCTGGTTGGGTTGTGATGTGTGTATCAATAATAATAAGCCAGGATTGACATTGCACATTTATGCAATTGGTATTAAGTAACACCATTTATGTTTTTTGCAAAGTGATCAAATGGGATGGGAGCAGAAGAATCCAGATTGTTGCATCTTTAAGCAGGGATGAAATGCCTGTTGTTTGAAAGCCCGGAGAGCCAACTGCCAGTCACTGGTTTTGAGTCTGCATGATTCATCCTTCTTAACCATGATTTTGCTCAATTCATGTAATTTCTCACTTATATGTGACAGGTTGAACCATCAACTGGCTCCACAACACTCTAAGATAAACTTGGCTTGCTAGTTTTGGTTCAATTAGTCATGTGAATGTAGCCAGTGTGATCAGCCGTTCTAGAAATGTTGTGGTTGGACTTGATATGTTTCTTGATATCTTGCTGTCTATTTTCCCTCTAGGCTTTGCCACACAACAGGCATCTTTTATGACTTATCAAAGGCCACCCAGTAATCTTGATGGATGAGCAAGATGTTTATATAGCACTTCTGATCACTGAATCACTTTACTTAATGCGTATTTATTGAATTTATCCCAGGCTTTCTCCATGGAGAGAAGTGATATTCATGGACATCTTATGGCCATGATTATAAAATTCTTGCAACTTCCTTCAGAGGTAGATTAGATTTATATAGTCTATTAATAAGTTAATAGGTCACACAGTGAGATCTATAGCAGGCAGGTTGATTTGAACTGTGATCTTTATGGTTTTAACCATGCTGACACATATAGGTAGCCCATGATATATGCCCAACACAGGGCCCAGAAAATTCATTCGTAAAGTGATGCAGTCATTAAGTGAGGCATCGTGATTTTTTCCCATCCTTTTTTTCCCATGGTTATTAAGTGAACCACTGTTCTGGTCACGAAGTAAGACAGTGATAACAACTTGCAACTTCCCTGCTGGCTTCCCCAATGGCTTTGCTTGTTGAAAGCCAGCTGGGAAGATCAGTTGACAGATGCTGCAACCTGTTATAAGTGTGCGACAGTTGCCAAATGCCTGAATCATGATTACATGACTGCGCGGAGGCAGTTGTAAATGCAAGGACCTGTAATAAGTCACTTTTTAAAAAATGTCTCTCTGAATGGTTGCTAAGCAAATGGTCATAAGTAGATTTTAAATGCCCTTCTTACGCTTTAATTCTTAATTTTAAATTATGCTTAAACTGATAAGAAGGAACCTATTATTTATCCCCTATTTGAGGCCTGGCAGGAAAGGGGCTTGGCTAAAATTAAATTTTGAATTGAGGATTCTTTTATTCATAACCTGAACTTCAGTTGTATGCATATCCACCTTTTAGTGAATTCTGTTGAACATATTGTGACTTGTTTTCTGGGGATTTGCTTAGCACTGGGCTGTCTGTTTTTTAAATGTCATGCTGTGTTAGATCACCGTGTGCTCTCCAACTTGGCATAGATGAAATTATGGATATTCAAGTCCGTTTATGGTGGCCCAACATGGAGGGTGATATCTGGAAAGAGATGGCATAACATAAGGCACCATTTGATGTCATTGAAGTGCTGGATTATTTCTTGAGCTCAATTATATCCATTTTTCTTCCTTAATCTCTTGTAATGATTTAACTTCTAGGCCTCATGGTGGGTTGGGGCTGGAAAGCAGGAACATAGGTTGTCCTCAACATATGACCACAATTGAACCCAAAATTTTTGTTGCAAAACAAGATAACTTGTTGACTGAGTTTTGTCCCATTTTACAACCTCCTTTGCCATAATTGTTAAGTGAATTCATCCAGTTAAGTTAGTAACATGCTGGTTAAATGATTCTGGGTTCCCTGTGTCGCCAGAGATGCTCAATGAAAAACGGTCATAAGTTATTTTCTTCAATGCTGTTAAAACTTCAAACAGTCACTAAACGAATGGTTGTAAATCAAGGACTACCTGTGTTTTCATAAGACATATTCACTGCCTGGTGTGATTCAGGCCCATCACTGATAGGTGAAAATCCGGCCTCCAATACATCCACACCAGGCTTGGACTATAGAGAGAACCAAATAGAGAAAGACTTAGATAAAAATTTAAGGTTAAAGAATCTGAAACAATACAGGGAATTTTGACAATATAAATGGTAGTTTATACTGATTATTAAGTACAAAAAAATTGAAGTACATATTTTAACAGCAAGGAAGATAAATAGTAATGGTTAAATTGATTGTTCTATTCAAAGAGGAGAATCTATGTTTTTTAGTTGGATTCTGGATTTTGTACTTCTGATGAAAAAAAAAGTAAACTTTGACTTTGGTTTTGCTGGTTATTTGTAACAGAAATGGCTGGTTATATACTAATGTGTAAAAGTAAAACTTTGAGGTTGTAATGCTGTTACTTTGTACTGTGCTACAAAGAATCAGAAGCCAATGCCTTTTTCTTTCTTCCCTTGTAGCTCATATTTTCTTTCCCCTTTTTTTCTTCCCTGAATTTCCTAAGGTTTTTTTTCTATTTTATACATTGACAAAACAATAAAAGCTATAGAAAAAGAGAAGGACTTAGATGCTCATTGCTTTAAAGTCTCAGGAGGAAAGAATAGGGTGTGTGTGTAATAAGTTACAGCGGATTAATGAAAAATTGGTGTAAAGTACTTCAGAGATAATTCTTAAGGCTAGATGAAAGAAAAAGATAAAAGATCCTTAAGAAATATGTTTCTTTCAATCGTCCAGCCACCAAACACCTATCCAGAGGTTAGATGTTTAGTTATACATCATTATACCTGCAGCACTTTACAGAATACATAATAGAAAGGCTGCCCTCAGCCACAGATAGCTTATAATTTAATTTTTGTTTCAGGGATATAGTTTTGTTTAAAAGGGTAAAAGGAGAGGCAACAATAACCCAAAATGCATACATAGTTATTTATAACTGGGGTTAATGTGAAATGGTTTCTACCTTTATTCCCAGTCTCTCTGAACAGCAGTAACATCTTAGCAAAAAGGAAAACTGAATGGGGATTTGAGTTTTGATCTTCCAACCAGGCAACATAATCGCAGTTCATCTAAGGAGCAGTCAAGTCTTATGCAGATTTTGGATTATAGGAGCTGAGAGATTTGGTGAAAGGGAGCTTGAATGAGCACTTTTGATCTAAGGACAATTGCAGGGATATGAGGCAAACTTTGAAAACTAGGTGTTTCGGTTTGTAGGTCATGCTACAAGAGCTTAGACTTAATTTTGTGTTAATTAAAAGCCTTTCTCCGTTCCCACATTTGACTGTGGTGGAGAATGATTCACTCTCCTCTTTCTGCCCTTTTGTATTTAACTTAGTTATAGATCCAAGATCTTAGCCTTTTCTTTCTTTTCTTTTTTATTGTGTATGCTTCACAAAAGTTTCTAGAAAGCAAAACAAGAGTTTCATGTTTAAAGAAGTGTGAGCTAGAAACCCAGGCGTCAGTTCTCGCCTTGCCTACAGTTTTGTTTAATTGCATAAGGAATATTATCATTTCCTCATTACTGGTCTTTTCTGCAATTATAAAGCCATTGAAATATAAAATGGTTTGTAATAGTTTCTTGTAATTTCTGCAATGATTGACCTACTTTATAAGATTATTGTAAGGCCATTGCCATATAACCTGGTCTGAACGTTTTTTGGTACAAATTGAGCTTCAAATTTCTGTTGCTAAGTGAGGCATTTGAAAAGTGAATTCTGCTCCATTTTACAACCCTTTCTTGCAACAGTTGTCGGGCAAATCCCTGAGATTGTTAAGTAAGTGACTAAATGAACTGTTGTAAGTTAAAATTACCTGTAGTTTCATGCTATTAATATCTTCATGATATAAAGAAAAAACTTCATATATTAGGAGACCTACATTTCTTAACAGGCCTCCATAAGCAGAGTCCCTGGCTTAATTCTGCTGAGATGATTCTTTTCCTAGCTTCCTTAACAGCCGCCCTTAAACTATCTTCTGCATGGAAATAAGTTTCAAAAATTGATGATTGTTCAGTTTTAACTTGTCAAATGCTGTAGCTCAAGGCCAGAGCTCCTGCTTTGCCTTCAAAAGATCCCTAATCCCCTGTTCTTTTTTGACACTTGGACTGCCTGACGTGTCTGGGCCACAAATGGCTCCCCACAGTTTTGGATGTCTTGTATAACAGGGTGGGGAACAGACCTAATTATCCCCTAGTTTGATCTAGTGGTTAAGGCATCAGGCTAGAAACTGGGAGATGGGAGTTTTAGTCTGACTTTTGGCCAATCACCAGGAGACCTGAGTTCTAGTCCCACCTTAGCCATGAAAGCTGGCTGGTTGACTTCGGGCCAATGATCAGGAGCTGGAGAGTTCTAGCCCTATCTTAAACCGGTTGGTGACTTTAGGCCAGTCACTCACACTCTCTCGCTCTCTCTTGTGATAAATATAACAACCTGGGCTTATTGCGGATTTGTGAAAGCCAGATTTAAAATGCTTGTTCTCCCTTACATTTTCATATGCGTGCAGGCAAAACAGCTGTCTTCCATCCTCTGAATGGAAAGTCCCTTTTTCTCTTGGTCCCTGTCAATCTTCACAGTGACTCATGATGGATGGGCGGATGGATGTTGATGGCTTGCCAGCAGCTAGCTTGAATAATGCTTGTAGCCCAGGGAGGATGCTGGGATTGTTTTCTTTTGCTCCCAAGATGGGGCCAGTGAGAGTTGCAGGTGGAGGTGTGCACACTTAGGACAAATTTCTGTCATTGCTTGAGATGGTTGTTAAGCATGTTTTGCCCCGTTTTACAGCCGCATGCTGGCAGGGGAAGTCTGGGAGTAGAAGTCCACCCACCTTAAACTTGTCGACGTCGAGAAGCACCACTCTAATGTTTATTTTTGTGTCAAGCCAGAGTCTGTGTGGTTTGTAAGCCGTTATGGCTGAAGGTTGTGTGTGAGTTGAGCTGCTAGGCTGAACGCAGTTGCATTTCATCCTTGTCATTTGCAATCCGTACATGCACACCCTCCTCTTATCACACCCAGAACTTTCTTGTATCTTTGATGCCTTTTATCACCATGCTGGAAAGGTTGAGTGCAGCTTGTGTTTTGGCAGAATCAGGGGCCCGAGGAGGAGGAGAAGGAAGAGGAAGAGGAAGAGGAAGAGGAAGTGGAAGTGGTGGCTACATCCTGTTCTGCTTAAGTCTTTGTCTCTAAGACACCAAGGAAAAACATCCCTCCTGGCCTTGACAGTCTCCTCCTGGGGCTTCTTCCATCACTTGTAAAACACTTTGGAAATCACCAACAGCAGAGTAGAATTGAGTTGAAATAAGAATAGTAGAATAGAAATAGAAATAGAACAGTTGGAAGGGACCTTGGAGATCTTCTAGTCCAACCTCCTGCTCAGACAGGAGACTCTCTACCATTTCAGACAAATGGTTGCTCAGTCTCTTCTTAAAGAGTTCCAGTGTTGGAACATTTACAACTTTTGGGGCCAAGTTTTTCCACTGGTTGATTGTTGAAACTGCCAGGAAATTTCTTCTTAGTTTTCTAAGTTGCTTCTCTCTTTGATTAGTTCCCATTTTCAGAATTTACTTGTTGCAGCAAGTACAGGTAGTCCTCAACTTACAACCATTCATTTAGTGACAACCATTTGTTTAGTGACTGTTCAAAGTTATGAACTCATGGTGGGGGGGGACATGATCATTTTTCATGCTTACAACCATTGCAGCATGTGAGCAAAATTCAGACGCTCAGCAACTGACTCGTATTTATGATGGTTGCAGCATCCCGGGGTCACGTGATCTCCTTTTGCGATCCTCTGACAAAGTCAGTGAGGAACCCAGATTCACTCCACAACTGTATTGCTAACTTAAGAACTTCAGTGATTCACTTAACAGTGGTGAGAAAGCCTATAAAAGGGGATAAAATGCACTTAACAACTGTCTCGCTTAGGAACAGAAATTTGGGCTCAATTGTGATCTTAAGTTGAGGACTACCTGTACTAAAATTAATACAATACAGTACCTACTGTCATGTACCTCCCTCAGATTTGTTAGGCATTCTACAATTCTAGGTCAGTTTTAACTAAAAAGATGCTTTTAAGTGTTTCTTTTTTATGTATCGCTCCTTATTTTGTACTGAATATTCTAGATATTCAGAAATTGTTTTCTCTTCTTTTTTATTTTGGCTGATTAATGGTCACAATTCATGTTATTTGTATAAAATTAGTATAGATTGTCCTGCTTGAGCAGGGGCTTGGAAGGGTCTCCCAACAGAAATTAGAAGGGGGCTGTCTTCCAAATCCAACTAAATGTAGACTCTTACAGATGACTTTGGGTTTGTACTAAATATTGATGGCTGCTGAACTAATATTGCACCATACTGAAGATTTACAGTCTTTTATATGTCTTAATTATATATCAATTTTCATTGTAAACTGTCAAGAGTCCTCTGGGATTGGAGTACAATGTCAATGTAATAAATAAAGTAAATGATTTTTTTTTCCTTTTACTTGGGGCAGAGACATCCCCAGAGTGAAGCCCACTTTAACAATGTCCAAATAGCACAAAAGATGCCTAATATTGTGTGTGTGCTTTAAAGGTGCCCAGATCCAACTTGCCATGCTATGCCTAGTAACGAGGGTGTTTCCCTGGCACTTGGTAGGAACGAAAGCTGTCCTGGTGAGGCAGTCTGAAAAGATGCTTTGCAGCTAGTATTAATCAATCCTAGGCTGTATCAACAGAGCAATAGCATCAAGATAACATGAAGTTTTAGCACCCCCTTTGTTCTGCACTAGTGAGGCCGTATCTTGAATACTATGTCCAGTTCTAGTTACCATGATACAAAAAAAGATGTTGAGACTCTAGCAAGAATGCAGAGAAGTGCCACAAAGATGATTTGGGGACTGGGGTCTAAAACATTGGAAGAAAGGTTGCAGGAATTGGGTATGTCTAGTCTTAATAAAGAGAAGGACTAAGAGTGACATGGTAGCAGTCTTCCAATATTTGGGGTATTGCCACAGAGAAGAGATTGAGTTATTCTCCATAGCATCTACAGGCAGGACAAGAAGTAAGAGATGGATGCTTATCAAAGAGAGATCTAACCTCGAATTACATCGAAATTTCTTGTTAGTGAGAACAATTAACCAATAGAGCAGCTTGCCTACCAGAGTTGTGGGTGCTCCATCACCAGAGATTTTGACAAATAGACCAATTGAGATGGTACAGGGTCTTCTGCTTGAGGGGGTTAGACTAGAAGACCTCCAAGATCCCTTTCAGCCCGATGATTCCATGATGCCCTTCTTTCTGCAGAGCAGATGTGCAAACACCTACCAGCTTCAGGCAGTAATATCCAGGCACGTAACCCTATAAATATTCAAAGAGGAATGGCGCAGTAAACAGCATTAAAATAAAATGCTGCTCTCTGTTGCTCCAGCAATGACTGGCAGAACTTAGCTTTCTCTTCTTTCCTTTTCTCACACAGGTGTTGGCAAGAGCAGTTTGCTGCTACGTTTTGCAGACAACACTTTCTCAGGTAAGATGGGCATTTGGCACCTCCAATGCCCCGGGACCACGCGATTCCCCTTTTGCAACCTTCTGACGAGCAAGGTCATGGGGAAACAAGATTCATTGAACAGCTACATTCCTAATTTAGCAACTGCAATGATTTGCTTAACAACAACAGCAAGAAAAGTCATAACGCTCACTTAACAAATTTCTCACTCAGCAACATACGTTTGGGTTCAGTTGTGGTCGTACGTTGAGGATTGCCTGCAACGCCTTTGCAGGCCACCCGATTTATCTGCACCATGTTTTCAAGCCTTTTGAAAAGAGTTTTAAAAAGAGGCTTGTATTTGGAAAATATAGAAAACAAAAAATAATAATGAGCGCATGGTGTCCCCTTGCACAACATAATGGTAGCTTTGTGTGGGCCCTTCACGATTTGTCTTTTAATTGTCATTTAATCTTTGCAGTTGGGGGGGGGCTGTTTATTTTTACAATCAGGATAAATTAAGCATCTTCCTTCCCTATTAAAAAATGCTTTTATAGTCTGACAATGGAGACATCCCCTCCTCCCTCTTTTAAAAAGAATAATGAGAGTTTTCAGGGGTTTAAAAGAATAGTTCCAACAGGATAGTTGAATGGAAACAGGGAGGCCAAGAATATTTTCCCTTAGATAATTTGTCCGCCATCCGAAAAAGAGTTCCTAATCAATGTTGCACCATTCAGAAGCAGCCAGCTGTGTATAATTGACTTGTTGGTACCCTCAGAAGCTCCCACAATTTCTCTGCTGTTTTTCCCTCCCCACACAGGCAGCTATATTACCACAATTGGGGTCGACTTCAAAATTCGGACAGTTGAAATCAACGGGGAAAAAGTCAAACTACAGATCTGGGACACGGCGGGACAGGAGCGCTTCCGGACGATCACGTCAACGTGAGTTGGTTGTTTTTTTTAAATGTTTTTTCTGATAACTGGATTTCGTCATGAGTTTGTTCTGATAAGATTAAAGGTGACGATTGCTTCTTCCTAGCTGTTGTTTCTTTTCTCCTCCCCCGTTTGCTTCAATGAGCCAGATTGTAATCCGCGAAAGGTACAAAATATTAAAAACACATGGGAAGCATTTGTGAGGTTTTGTCTTAATATAATACAGAGGCACCTCGGTACTCCTGGTTAATTGGTTCCAGGAGATGTGATGAGTACCAAACATTTTTTTCCCAAAAAGAGTGATTTAGTGAGTCACAAGGCAGCTGACACTGACAAATTCTAGCAATCACCAGGAGATGGGAGTTCTAGTCTTGCCTAGGCATGAAAGCCAGCTGGGTGATTTTGGGCCAATCACCAGGAGACCATGAGTTCTAGTCCTGCCTTAGGCGTGAGAGTCTGCTGGGTGACTTTGGATCAGTCACACTTGCTCAGCCCAGCTCACCTCACAGGGATGTTGGAAAACAAAGCTCCATCTCTCCCCTCTCGCCCCCCTCTCTAAATAATATGTTTAGAATTCATTGACTGATTGCAGTATTCTTCATACTTTGCATGACCCAGCATTGAGAGTGAAGTTTTCTCTGAAGGGCCTTACTTAGCCTTCAAGTCCCACCAAAACCGTAGTTTAATTTGCTCCCAAATTAACAAAGAAATATGGCTAAAATTACTGGCTTAGTCTGAGTAAGCCCTCCGTTCTGCATGAGATGGTGTTACAACTCAGAGTGGGAACTAAGCTTCTCTCTGTTGCTGCCAGCTCCCTTTCACACCAACAGATGCATGAATAGCGCTGAGGTTTTGTTTTCTATACAGGAGATTGTCACAGAGTTCTGGCAAAGCGAGTTCAGGGAAAGAAATGACAGGCTAGCTATGATTCATGGCATGCTTGAAAAGGGGAAAAACCCCACAGAAGTAATTTGACACTTAAATCTTTTTTATCCTGGCAGGGATGATTTGTCTGGTCGATTCTAGCTATTTTATTCTCTCTTTTCATTCAAGCGGATTGTTTGTTAGGGAGAATGAGAAATTTACAATATAATATTTTCACTGGCTCACTGCTCTGTTGTTGTTTTTTTTCAAAGAAACCTGAGAATTGTCTCTTGTGAGGAAGGTAAGGTATTTTCAGCGTAGTATTTCCATTACCGAAAATAGATTTTAGAAGGTTGGTTTGGAAGAATTCTTGAGTGGCCCAAAATATCTTCGGTCTATACAGATGCCTTCTCCACAGCCCCTGTATGGAAAGGGCAGGACTTGATTTAGAGCAGATGATATTTAAAATGTTGAATGCAATGTGTTTTTCTTAGCTTTGCACCAAACTCAGGAAGGTAGGGACAAGAGTGAAAGCTAAGCAAATTGGAACAGCATTCCAATTTGTCACTGATAGATCCATCTGATGGGTGCTGCTTTTCTCAGGACAGAAAGAAGGAATTAATACTTGTGATGTTAGATTAGCTTGGCAAATAAGATTGAAGGATGACTTGGATTCCCCAGAATTCACTGAGATATCGTTGACTGGTGACACCATACTTGAAATAACACTCCCATTTCTGGTCACCACAATGCAAAAAAAAAGATGTTGAGACTCTAGAAAGATGAAGGGTTGAAACTGGGTGTGTCTCTAATCTAAGAAAGAGAAGGACTAGGGGTAATATGATAGAAGTCTTCCAATATCTGAGGGACTGTCACAGAGGAGTGGAGGGGGTGGTTTCATCCTTTTTTCCAAAGCACCAAAGGGCAGGACGAGAAGTAACAGATGGAAGATGTTTGCATAATAAATAGATTATTATTAAAGAGTTACCCTATAGTTAGATGGGCAGCCAATAAATTTAGATAGATAGATAGATAGATAGATAGATAGATAGATAGATGGATGGATGGATGGATGGATGGATGGATGGATGGATGGATGGATGGAAGATAGATAGATAGATAGATAGATAGATAGACAGACAGACAGATATAGATATAGATATAGATATATAGATATATAGATATATAGATATATAGATATATAGATATATAGATATAGATATAGAAAGATTAAATGATAGGTAAATAGGGCTAGATTAGATAGATAGATAGATAGATAGATAGATAGATAGATAGATAGATAGATAGATAGAT
>BLBF01000060.1:632782-649345 GCA_015471245.1 Laticauda colubrina | reverse complement strand
GATAGATAGATAGATAGATAGATAGATAGATAGATAGATAGATAGATGAGAAGGAGAGACAGATTGGATGGATGGATGGATAATGATCCAACCTAGAGTTAAGGAGAAATTTCCTCACAGTGAAAACAATCAATCAGAAATTGTGGGTGCTCTTACCACTGGAGGTTTTCAAGAAGAGACTTGAGAGCCATTTGTCTGGAATGGTATTGGGTCTCCTGCCACGGGCAATGGGGTGGACTAAAAGACCTCCAAGGTACCTTCCAACCCTATGATTCTATGTTCTATCGATAAGTATTTGAGGATTGGACTAAAATAATGTCTGATGAAGACCTCACATTTTGCAGTTAGAAGAAGGAGATTCTGCCAAACCCCCAAACTAAAAAAAACAACAACACAAAACTGGAATGGCTGCATACATGCACTTTAAGACTCTCTGTGTACTTCTTCAGGCCGCAAGCAGAGCGTGTGAGTGCATGGGACAGACCAACTCTGACTTCCTCACTGACCCAAAGCATATTCTTTGTGGTTTGTGCTTATGGCAGGAAATGGTGAAGGGGTGTAAAAGAGGCACTTAAACAGAGAGACAGAGAGAGAGAGACAAAGAGAGAGAGAGAGAGAGAGAGAGAGACAGAGAGGTAGACAGACAGACAGAAAGACAGACAGACAGACAGATATCACTTGCCACCATAAAATCCCAAATTATTTTCCAAAGAAAAGAGTGAGAGGAGGAGGAAAAGAGGGAGAGAGAGAGAGGTGTGTGTGTCAGTGTTTCACTGACAATGTGGTGGCTTATGTCTAATTTAGAATGTCTAATTCTAAATGAGAATAGAAGAATCTATGCCAGCTCTGTGCCACCACTCCAACTCTCCATGCAGGACGAGGCCTAAGGGCGGAGCGTATTTCGAAGTTCCCCAAAAGTGTGACCATGTGGTGTTGAGTTTGCCGAGAACAGTTTCAACATAAAACTTCCTTTGCTTGTGATACCGAACTTTAGTATCCTGCCTGCAGAAGGCCAGTCCCACTATTAGCAAATCCGAAGTCAGCTTTGCCCATAGGCAAAAATCCTTTGTGAAGCTCAGTTGTTCTCTGGTGCATTCCGAGGTCTCCCCCAGAGAAAAAGTTCCTGATCAGGAGTAGGACTCATATCCACAGTTCCTCTTGTTATTGGGGGTACTCCACTCTTACGCAGCCCTGTTGATGTTCAAAACCAGGCGTATCCAACTGTGTCAACTTAAAAACCTGTGGACTTCAACTCCCAGAATTCCCATGGCTGGTTGAGGAATTCTGGGAGATGAAATTACAAGTCAGTTGCCAAGGTTGGATATCTCCAACCATGGTTTTTTTTTCTTCCTCCTCCTCCTCCTCCTCCTCCTCCTCCTCCTCCTCCTCCTCCTCTTTCCTTCTTTCCTTCCTTTATCCTTCTCCTACTCCTTCTTTCTCCTACTCCTCTTCTTTCCTTCCTTCCTCCTTCTCCTATTCCTCCTTGTTAATTTTTAAGCCAAATGGTTCTCCTGCTTTATTTGTGTCTTGTATGAATATTATAATTATTCTTGTTAATGTTTGATTATCAGGATATTTTAATAAATCTCTAAATTAATGCGATAAGTGATTGTTTTGTTCGAGTAAAATAGGTGCTGGTGGGGTACCAAGGTGGATTTCAGATTGAGGCACTTAGTTAAGCTTAATCCGTAGTAAACCGATTACTTTCCAAAGATAGCCTTATTTGTTTGTCCTTGTGGTGACCGAACTCCTTTCAAGCAGACCCTCTGCTCTGCACAGGGACCTCTTCCAGGAAATGGGCTGGTTTGCTGGGTTTATAGATAGATATAGATAGATATAGATAGATAGGATTGACAGGTGCCTCCCAACCGAAAACCAGCCTCTAAAAATATAACTGACCCAAAGAACAGAAGACCCAAACCCAAATCCAACCCAAAGTAACTCAAACCGAGGCAAAAGCAAGATGCACTACTAGTAGCAAAAGAAAACACCTCCCAAGATCCCTTCCAACTCTGTTATTCTTTCTATTCTAAATATTCTCTTTCTGAAAATAAGTTACAACTCGGGAGAAAAAAAAATAATGGGAGTAGCAGCTTTTGCAAGCAAGCAACCTGTTTTGTTTAAAAAAAGCATTCTCTTTCATCAGCCCATGCATCTTATTTACATTTTATTGAAAGGCATTGGCTGATCAAAGCTAATGCCTTTTAATAAAACCTGTTGGTTGGAAAAGGTGATTTAGGTAGTCACTAAACAGATGGTTGTAAGTCAAGCACTACTCCTGTAATATTAAAGCAAAGATGGAAGTCATAGGTCCACTGGGGAGAATTTGACAGATCCAATAAACCTCTGAAATATTCCATTTGGTCCATCCTCCATCAAGCAGGTCTATCAGAATGCAGAATAATAGCATTGGAAAGGACCTTGGAGGTCTTCTAGTCCACCCCCACCCCCTCCATGCTCAAGCAGGAGACCCCTGTATACCAATGGACAATCTCTTCTCCAACAAGGGACCATCCACCTTCCCCCCTCCCCCCCCCCCCCCCCCCCGGCATCCTTCAAGAAGGCTGTGATTCTACCTACAACCTTCTCCATGCAGAATTTATGCCCTGGCCTTGCTAAGTTGATGTTATGACTGGAGGAGCAACGTTTATTTTTCAGTGGTAGAATGATAATATAAGAAAAATTGAGGATAACGTTTGTCCTTCAGCCTTCATCTGTATCTCGCTGTGGTAGGAGACAGTGGCTTGGGAAGGTCATCTTTCAATGTCTCCAGCTGCTCCTTGTTCTGACACCACCACGTCTTCCAATGTTTCTTCCAATGTTCAGACTCTGGAAAGAGCACAGAGAAGAGAAACAAAGATGATTAAGGACCTGGGGGCTAAAACATATGAAGGAGGATTGCAGGAACTGGGCATGGCTAGAACTAAGGAAGAGAAGGACCAGGGGTGAGATGACAGCAGAGTTCCAATATTTGAGGGGCTGCCACAAAGAGGAGGAAGGGGTCAACTTATTCTCCAAAGCACCAGAAGGCAGGGCAAGAAAGAACGGGTAGAAACTAATCAAGGAGAGAAACAACCTAGAACCAAGAAGAAATTGCCTTCCAGTGAGGACAATTAACCAGTGGAACTGCTTGCCTCCAGAAGTTGTGGATTTTCCAACACTGGAGGTTCTTCAAAAGAGATTGGCCAACCATTTAAATATCTGCAATGGTAATAAGAATAGGAGAAGGGGGTTGGATTAGATGACCTGCAAGGTCCCTTCCAACTCTATTATTCTGTATTCTATTCTTCCCCTGCCTGCTTCTCCTTCTCCTGAATTTCTCTTCTGCTTGAGGGAGGCTCCTGGGGCCAGCCGTTATCCCCAGCTCCTCTCCATGGCAATCTCATGTTTCAACCTGCCAATTCAGCTTCCCACAGATCGCTTTTGACTTTCCACATCATGCACTCCCCCCCCCCCCCCCCCCACTAGCATGAATGTGCTGAAAGAAGAACCAACCAGCTGGCCAATCTCATTATTTTTTTTCCATCACTTACTCTTCTGCCAAACGGTTTTATTTGATGAACTGGAGAAATTAAAGGGCTCTCCGCAGCCATTGTTTCCCCAATACGTGTCTGTATTTTAAAGAAGAACTTTTTAAAAATCAGAGAAACAGTCTTGTGAACTCTTCTGCCCCTGGAGCTCTTTAACCTGCCCTCACGGATAATAAAATGTTTTACACCTTATATTCATATGGTTCCTGGTTGTATGTAGCTGTTTTGTTGTTGATTATTAATTAAATTAATTATTAATTAAAGTAATTGATTAGTACTTACATTCCTTGTGTGCCCCTCACATTTGACCAATAAAGAATTCTATTTAAATTTTATTAGGGTGTGGATGGCTGGCTATTAAGTCTTTAATGGTTGTTTCTTTGTGCCATATAACCATATGAAGCCTAGAGCAGCCCAGTGCACCCATTCTGGAGGCTGAGAAGTTCTCTGAGGATGGGCTTCAGCACTAGTCCGAAAGCTCAGCACACTTAAATCTTGAGTCCCAATGACCAACTAGGTTTGCATCCTGAAAAATTATCCAAGGACACCATATCTGGAATCTAAAGCAACTTGATTTGTAAGAGAAGAAATGCAAACGGTCCACTAAGATCTTCTTCAGTTTGATGGTCTAAGCGTGTTGGATTTCAGCTTCTAGGACTCTCAGTCCTAGAAGTCCACAAATTAGAGGAGTTAAAATGCAGCATATTTAAAGTGCAGTAGAAGAAATATGTAGGTAGAACTAGAAAGGAGTATAAGGATGCAGAGAAAGAGTGAAGCAACTATGATCATTAAAGGCCTAGAGACAAAAATGTATGAAGAATGATTGTAGGAATTGGGTTTGGCTACTAGAGAAAAGGACGACTGGGGGGACATGAGAGCAGTATTCCACTATTTGAGGGGCTGCCACAAAGAAGAGGGGCTCAAATTATTTTCCAAAGCACCAAAAGGAAGACAAGAAGCATCGGATGGAAACTAACCAAGGAGAGAGACAACCTGGAATTAAGGAGAAACTTCCTAACAGAGAGGACAATTAACCAGTGGAACAGAAGTTGTGGATGCTCCATCACTGCAGGTTTTTAAGAAATGTTACAGTCACTTGTCTGAAATGATATCAGATCTCCTGCTTGAGAGTGGGTTGGACTAGAAGATCTCCAAGGTCTCTTCCAACGCTATCTATCCAATTCTAAATGGGACAGTGAACTCGGAGTCAGTGAATTTGGGGTCATGCCTTAATCATGCTCATCTTTGCCCCTCAGGTACTATCGAGGGACCCACGGGGTCATTGTGGTTTATGACGTCACCAGCGCAGAGTCTTTCGTGAATGTCAAGCGATGGTTGCATGAAATAAACCAGAATTGCGACGATGTGTGCCGGATATTAGGTAAACTCTCTGGTCTGGGAAAGGTTTTGATAGAACAAGGCTCACCCTATTAGAAAACCCTTATCCCATAATATGCTACTGCAATATATAAGAAGTACCTGAACTGTGAGCTATTTAAATTTCTCAGTCTCCATTTATTTTCCCATGAACTTTGTAAGTAGTTTTAGATAAACTGGGTCTTGGCCACCATTAACTCCTCCCCCCCCACCTCCAATCTGTAGTGTTAGAATAACAATTCCAATCTAAGCATGGATAGCTTGCCCTAAGAAGAGAGAGAGAAAAGGAGGGCACCCAGAGATGACTAAGTTAACTCTTTCCAGAATGGCAGCTGGGAGTTTAATAGGCAGTCCTCAATTTAATGACTGGTTGCTTAGCAACTGAAATTACAAAGAAACCCCCCCCCCCAAAAAAAAATAAAAATAAATAAATAAAGGGGGACTTACAACCCAGATCTGAAATTCCGACAATCAGGTCCTTTCTATAGTCACAGGGCCAAACTTCAGGGGTTCAAAAATAAAGCCATAAATTTGCAGCATCGCATTCACGTTTTTATTTTTTATTTATTTAAGAAATTTGTATTGCCGCCTCTCTGCACATGGCTACTCAAGGCAGTTTACAGAATGTAAAACCCCTTATAAAACCAATAAAAGAAGAGTCATGTAATGAATTAATCTACTAAAATGGCCTCCCCACCCCCCACCCCGGTGACAGCACCTTACATAAGCCATTTAACGGGCTCCACCCCTCTCTGGGTTCCCCAGGCCCGCTGGCAGAACCAGGTCTTTTATGACAAATTTAGCCAAACCCATCACTTCTTTCCAGTTTCTGGCAAAACCATGCCAATAGTGAACCAATGATTTGTTTAACATCTGTGGACTTCACTTTACAACAGACACGTTTGCTTAATGAACACACACACACCCCAAAATAAAATTGGGGATATCACTTGATGAGCCATTTTACGACCATCAACCATCAACTGTTGAAGGCCACCTGCAGTTCCAACCCATCCAGAGGGCTTGAGGAAGGAGCATTTATGCTTCAAACAAGATACCTTTTTATGAAAGGAGAGATCAATTGTTCCTGTGCTTATTGTATCCTGAATTATTGATGCTTTCTTGAGGTGCCTCAAAAAAAAAAAAAGTAGCAATATAGAAATCCCTGGGAAAAGAAAGTAAAACTTTCATTACTGCTAGGCCAGATTTTATAGCTCCCTTGAACCTTCAGCAGCTTCCAATCCATTTTTACAAGTTTGCAGCCGTAACTTGTAAGAAGCGACGGATGGAAATGCATCAATGAGAGAAGCAACCTAGAACTAAGGAGGAATTTCCTGACAGTTAGAACAATTAATCAGTGGAACAACTTGCCTCCAGAATGCTTCAACACTTGAGGTTTTTAAAAAAGAGATTGGTCAATTGTTTGTCCAAAGTGGTAATAGTGTCTCCTGCTTGAGCAAGGGGTTGGACTAGAAGACCTCCAAGGCCCCTTCCAACTCTGTCCTTCTGACTTTTGGTTTCCATTGCTTCCACAGTTGGCAATAAGAACGATGATCCAGAACGGAAAGTGGTAGAGACAGAAGATGCCTATAAATTTGCTGGGCAGATGGGCATCCAGCTGTTTGAGACCAGTGCCAAAGAGAACATTAATGTGGAAGAGGTAATTGGGAAAGACAATGGGGGTTACCAGTATTGCTTCAAGAGTCAAAGAGCCTAATAGTCAAAGGTTTTTTTCCAATCTTTTCTTCCTTTTTCACTCATGATTCCCCCTACTCACCAACTCCTTACACTCCCTGGTCACATAACATGCTTCCTGGGGCTCTGCCAGAGGGGTAAATAAGGTGGGATTAGATTTAATCCAGCACGTCAGGTTTTTGGAGACTGCATACAGCAAGGCTGCCTTCTTCCTAAATTCAGCAAGATGAGCCTCCTTAGGCTCACCCTTTAGGGCAGGAGTGTCCAACATGCCAACTTTAAGAACGGTGGACTTCAACTCCCAGAATTCCCCAGCACAGCATACTTGGCTGCGGAATTCTAGGAGTTGAAGTCCACTGCTCTTAAACTTGACAAAGAGGGACAACCCTGCTTTAGGGTTTAACTTGAGCTCAGCTGCTTTGTTAAGTCCTCCATGAAATCATCACCCCACTGGCTTGTTCCTGCCTGAGTGGTGCAGGGCAGTGGTTAGAATGCAGTACTGCAGGCTACTTCTGCCAGCTGCCTGCAAATTTGGCAGTTTAAGTCTCACCAGGCTCAAGGTTGACCCACCTTCTGAGGTGGATAAAATGAGGACCCAGATTGTTGGAGGCAAGAGGCTGACTCAGTAAACCACTTAAAGAGGGCTGTAAAGCACTGGGAAGCCCCATATAAGTCTAAGAGAGCTAAGTGGGGAGGGAGGGAGGAAGAAAGGGCCGTGGTGGCAGAGTGATTAGAATGCAGCATTGCAGGCTAACTCACTGCTCACCGTCAGCAGTTCGATCCTCACCGGCGCAAGGTTGACTCAGCCTTCCATCCTTCCAAGGTGGGTAAAATGAGGACCCAGATTGTTGGAGGCAAGAGGCTGACTCTGTAAACCGCTTAGAGGGGGCTGGAAAGCACTGTGAAGAGGTATATAAGTCTAAGGGCTAATGCTATTGCTTCACGTGTTATGGGAACTCAGCCGTTGTCTCCTGAGTTCCAAACATTTTTTTCCCTTCCACTGACAGGTTATGGGAAAGCAGCCTGCCTGGCTCCCATCGACCTGCCTTTGGCTTAGATGTGGGAACCAGGCAGATGGAGGTGGCTTGTAAGGAACAACAAAAGCATTCCAAGCTCTGGATAATCCAGGAATAACACTTCAAAGATAACGATAAATTAATAGAAGAAGAGGGCGGGCTTTACACAAGAGTGACCATTTGGTAGTCACCTGCAGCCTTATAACTCCAGCTCAGGAGAAACGATGCCTTCCTATCTCTCGGCATCCCTCCTCCCTTTCATCCCAAAGGCTGCTGGGAGATGTAGTTCAGCAACCAAGCCCGTGAAACCAAGGCCTCCGTAACCCCCATTCCTAACTCTCTCCTTTCCCCCCACCCCCTTCTTTTTTTTATCTCCTTTCCTCCTCAGATGTTCAACTGCATCACGGAGTTGGTTCTTCGGGCCAAGAAAGACAACCTCGCCAAGCAGCAGCAGCAGCAACAGAACGATGTGGTGAAACTCACAAAGAACAGTAAACGGAAGAAGCGTTGCTGTTAATGGCCTTCCTCCTCCTTCTCCTCCTCCTCCTCTTCCTCCTCCTCTGGGGGCGGCCGAGACTGGGTGCTTGGGCAGCCCCACCCTCGCAGCCTGGCGCACGCGGTGCCCCGGGACTCTTCCTCTCCTTCCGTTCTCCTTCCTCATGTGCCGTTATTTAAAGGAGCTCCCTCCGTCTTCTCAATCAGGAGGCACCTTACCTTGACCGTGCCAAGAACAGGATGGGACGGACGAAGGTCCCGCCCGACTCCACCCATCCTCAAGTTTATTTTATTTTTTTCTCTCCCACCCCTCTTTGAAGAGCATCTCGTAGACAAGGGAGACTTGGCCTACTGAGGGGACTTCAGCGTTTGTACATAATGTATATGGGCTTTGAACCAGCTGCACTTCCTCGCCGTTGCTTCGGGCTTCTGCCTTCTCTAGACTCCACCAATCATGAATTGTTCAGAATTCTCCTCTCTTTTTTTTTGTTGGTTTGTTTGTTTTTGTTTACTTGCTCTCTTCCTCCCCCCCCCCTTTCTCCAGAAACACGGTCCAAGAATAACCTTAAAACCAGCGGCTGTCGTTGGCTGTTATTCGTCAGCCTTCATTAGCCTTTTAAGCGAGGAGTGGATCCTTGGTGATCATTTTTGAAATTCTTTTTTTTTTTCCCCCAAACTCTGGAATCATTGGACGTTCCCGGCGTTGTTTTGTGTTCTCTTGCCCTTTGATTCCCTCCTTTCGAGAGAAGGATGAATATCCCACTTTTATAATGTTCAAATCTCCATGGCAGAGAAAAATTAGGAATTAAAACTTGTATTTGCCCTCCTGGTAGCATTCCTGTCCTTTTAAGACTTCAACAACAAAAATCATCTCTTCCTTTTTTTTTCTTTTTTAAATAAGCGTGTATCATTCTGTACAGGTATGAAGTTTGAACAGAGAAATGTGCTTCTGATGGGATCAGTTCTTTGTGGTTCTCTTCTTCCTTTGGCCCTCCCCTGGAGAATTTGGGAAGGGAGGGCTGGATGTTTTTCGCCTGTTCTCTATTCAAACCAAACCTGCCTCTCGATTCCATTTCTAGCTGCCGAAGAGCGAACCGTTCTTCTCATGAGGTTAAAACAAGATAATATGAGCTTCACCCAGCATATAATCACCAGCTTTTGATTTGATGCCCCATGGAGCATATCAAGAGGGGGCAAAAAAGCCACCTAATCCTCAAATCACGTCCCACCCTCGGTTGTCCTAGCATCTGACAGTGTTAAAAGAGATGACCATTCGGTGTCAATCCTTGGACTTCCGAATCTTACCGGAAGGGCTGGGCAGAAACCCTGTATTTATTGTCTGGCAGCTCTTTTAGGAAAGGAAGCAGCTGCAGCCACCCCGCTCAAAGCAAAGAAGGGACCAGAAGTTTCCCCTTCGCCGAAGGGAGTCGTCTTCCACTTCAGCCAGCCGTGTTTCACTGTGGACCTGTCAGATGCTTCTGACCTTCTGGGAGACAGCTCGGGCCCTGAGCAATTCATGGTTTTAGAAGGACCGCCATCCACCAAGGAAGCCCGTAAAGAGGAACGAGAACAGGGGTTTTGATGTCGGCTGGAGAGGGGAGGCCGGCCAGAAGCACTGGGAAAATTCTCATTTTCTCAAAAAAGCAGTGGTCTCTAGTGAACAGGTAGGGTGTGGAGGCCTATTTGCCCAGCCTGGGAATCCCCAAAGGGGTAGTGGGGGCTTCCCAAGGCAACATCTCCGGGCCTGTCCTCCGGGAGGGTGGGCTGCTACGTAACCTCATTGTGAGTGCGGTGAATGGTGCAACAGGGTTGGGAAGGGGAAAGGGTTATCAGTGCTCATGTGGAAAGTGAAAAGTCTGACCGGTTTGCTTTAGATGATTTCTGTATATTCCGGACTTTCTAATTAACACTTTTTAAATAATTAAGAAGAAGGGGGGAAAAAAAACAACTAAAAATAAAGGTGCCAAGCTGCCACTTTTTTGCTCCAGGGCTCCAGTGTTTGCTTCTCCATCAAAACTTCTGGTAGGGTGCAACCCCCCTCCTCAGATCTTGGGGGTCGACACTTGGAAAGTAGTGGAGTCTCCCTGTGGGTTTGTTTGCCCACAGTGGTTTCTGGCACAAAAGGGTTGGCCGGGGGTGGGGGGCGGCGGGTGTTGAATTTCCAAGCTTCGTTGGCCAAGTCCGTCTTTTTGGGTGGATGTAAACAGAGGGGGTAGTCATATGAGACACTTTGCATTGGCCTGTGTGGTTGTGAGTTTTCCCCCCCCCTGTGCTAAGTTGATGTGGCCACAAGTAGCAATCGGGATCCTTGTGTAGCAGGGAACACGGATTTTTCCTTTTCTTTCTTTTCTTACGGTAACAATTCCAAGAAAGAGTGTTGAACTGTTTCAATAAATAAAATCGAAAAAAACCAAACATCTTGAAACCAAAACGTACCTTTGTGTGTGTGTGTGTGTGTGTGTGTGTGTGTGTCAGGTGTGCATATGTGCATGCAGGGAATGGGACAACTCAAGTCACCACAGGACGATTTAACAATTCGGTTTAATTATTTACAATACATTAAACATTATTTTAATTCTTGTCACTCCCATTTCATTCTTGCCCTCCTACATCTTTAATGATTCTGTTCCACCATTTCTTTGATATTAGTGTAAATTCTTGTCCCACAGCGAGTTGGTCGTGGTGAGTTGGCCACAGTGAATTGTCACAGACCCGTGTGCGTGCGTGTAAACTTTTTGCTACGTCACTTTAAAAATCACCATTTCTCAAACTCAACCGCTTTTAAAGATGCGGAGGACTTCAACTCACAAAATTTCCCCAGCCAGCACATTCCAGTCACTCAATACATTTTACCTGGGGATTGTGCAAATGCAGCCATTGTGATCATTGTAACAGCCATAAAAATATAATTTTTAAAATAAATACAAGTAAGTAATTTTTTTAAAAAAACATGTCAGTTGCCAAGAACCTGAGTTTTGATCCTACAGCTTTGTCACATTTTTGAACATTTCCATTTTCCAAACATTCAGGGTGCTCAAAAATATATTTGGGCTGCTTTAACATTAGATGTACTTGCTAAGTACTATGGAAATGTAACTTTTTATCATTTCATTTCATTTTGGGGGTGGCTGCAGTGGTCATAAGTGCAAGAACCGGTCGTAACTCAATTTTTCATTGCCATTGTAATGAAACTTCAAGCAATTGCTGAACGACCAGTTGCTCGTCACGGACTATTGGTATAAGCCACCTTTTAGCTTTGGGAGTTCTGTTGGCAAGACCCTTTTATTTCTTAAATCAGAAATGGGAACCAGCCTCGGAGAAGGCTGGCTGAATTGATGTCAACCTGTCTTCAATGGTTCGGCCAAGAACTGGCCCACTACATTCCCACTGCCCTTTTGCAGGTTGGCATCTTGGTGGTATGGCCTGTCGGCCGCCAGCCCCTTCAACAGCTGAATCAGAGGAGGAGGAGGAGGTGTGGGCCGGCATCTTCGCTCCAGCTCCTGCCCACCTAGCAGTTCAAAAGCATGCAACTGCGAGTAGATAAATAGGTTGTTGTGGCCTGTTGGCTGCTGGCCCCTCCCACAGCCAAATCAGAGGAGGAGGAGGAAGTGTGGGAGTCAGGGCCAGCATCCAGGCAACCTGAGAGCTCTGAGGGGGAAGAAAAGGGAATGGAGCTGGCACGCAGACAGAGGCAGAGCCTGGGCCGTCCGTCAGCCCTCCGCTGGAGAGTCAACAGCCCCGAGGTCTGGAGGTGGCTTGATGAGGAAGAGGAGGAACAGCTGGGCCCAGTGCCTGATGCACAGAAGGCAGAGGAGAGGAGCAGTGGAAATCTATGAGCCGGTCCTTGGGATGGAAGAGCCACCACTGCTAGCGAGGTTCCACCCTAGCTCTGGGGATAAAAGACGGGGTGGAGATGACTAGAAGTGCCAGACTTCTAGATGGACGGACTTGTTAGCCTGCGGTGAGAGAGAAACTTTTTGCTGGGGCTCCTAGTAAAGGAATACTTTTATTTTAAATACAGAGGGTGTCTTATGTTTGGGGAGCTGGGGCAGAATGCTCGGCCGCGTCAGTAGCCCAGTCAGATGGTGATTCAAACGTGATAAAGACGTCCTTAACAACTATGACTCAGCCTCAGTCTTCCATCTACAAAAGGGGTCCCCAACCCCCCCATCCGTGGACTGGCACCGGGCCATGCAAAGAAGCGAAGCCTCACCCGTGGGATGCAGGCAGCGCATGAAACCACGATGATGCCTCTGGTCCATGGGGAAGAAAAAAAAACCCACCATGAAGCTGGTCCTTGGGGGAACCACTGAACTACCACATCCACGTCCAGATTGATTCCCCCTCCCCCAAAGAACCAGGAGTCGTGTGCTTTTTCTACTAAAATATGCCTTTATAGAATATCTTATAAAAACCGTACAGTTATATACAGGACTGCTACGTACAAAATTACGATATGGTTTTGGTATGTACACGGACCTATATAAATACATTCTGTCTGCCCGCTCCAGCGATGTGCTTGTTTCACCCCTCCACCCACATGCCACCATCACCACCACCCAGTAACCCCATCCCCGTCCCCAGTGACCAGCCAAAACCAGTTCTCCAGTGTCTCTGGCAGAGGGGAAGGCGCCAGTCAGGCCACAAACCAAAAAGCCAACGAGGCCTCTTGCCAGCAGCAAAAGCCGCCTTTGGTTCCCAGCCCTCTTCCCTGGCAGCGTCCTCTGGACCTCTTGGACTATATGTCCCATCATTCCCAAGCATTCCAACAACATCCATGCAGGCAGGGCAAAAATGGGGGAGGGAACCGCAGTCCTTTACATCACCCGAGGGGCAGAATTTTAAGGGCTGGCTGATAAACCTGGTTCCAATTATTGAAGAGGATATAAGCTGCCTATCGTGGCAAATTGGATTTCCTCCGTATCCAGGCGGAAAGAAAATTAAACCCTCCCTTTCCAAAATAAAATAGGAGAGGAGCAAAAGTGTTTGTGTGCAGGGATTTTCTTTCTTTTTAAGGATGAGATTTCTCACCCAACTCGCCTCTCTGCCTTCATGAGAGTCTCTGGATCTGGTTTCTTTTTTTTTTTTTTTCCCGTGTATTCTGTTTTTTCTCTCCTTTCTCCCTCCATGGCGAAGGGAGTTGGCTTGCGGGCTTAACTCCCCACCTAACCATGATTGCTGTTCGCACAATCTTGCCTTCAAGTTATTTCTTTATGGAGAGCCCACGACTCCCACCCCTTCCCTCCCCCAATTTTCCATGGCTAAGCAAGACTGCCGCTAAGCGAGCTTCGCTCCACCGTAGGAGGGTTTGCCACCGTTATTAAGCAAATCCATCCGGCGGCTAAGTGACTCATTTGGTCGTGAAGCAAACCTGGCTTTTTTCCCCCTTGCCTTTGCTCATCCAAAAGGTCCGCAAAACAGGTCATTTACAATTGTCCCGAATGCGTGCCAGTTGCCAAGCACCTGAATTTTGAACACCTGACACTAGGGATATTGCAACGGTCGTAAGTCTGAGCAGTGGGCCCAAGTCCCTTGTTTCAGTGCTGTTGTAACTCCAAACGGTCACTTTGCAAATGGCTCTAAGTGGAGGAATCCCTGTGCTTGGTTGCTTTCTTCCTCTTTCCCTTTTTAAAGAGGGTTACAGATTAACAGAGTTGGGAAGGGACTTTGTAGGTCATCTAGTCCAACCCCCAGTCTAAGGAGGAGACCCTACACATTTTCTGACATACAGCAGTCCAGTTTCTTCTTGAAAGCTTTCGGTGATGGAGCACCCCCAACTTCTGAAGGCAAGCTGTTCCACTGAATACAGAATGAGAGAGTTGGAAGGGACTTTGCTGGTCATCTAGTCAAACCCCTGCCCAAGCAGGAGGGGAGCAAGAACTCAGTTATGGGAAGAGGAAGATCCGCCACCTCTCCTGCAATCCTGGGAAACCTCCATGAACGTTTTGGCCAAGAAGCAGAAGATGTGAGGAAGGAAGGTAGTTAGCTTGTAAGAAGAACCAACAATGCAAATGTCATGCGTTTTCAAGGGTTGAGGGTTAAAACCAACACAACTAGCATTGCCTATTTTTTTTTTTCCTAGTCTGATCTTTCCTAGCCAGCGGGATGGAAGATAGGTCTTACCCAAGTTTCTCAACCGTTCTTCCTAAATCAGCAGTCAATCTCTTTTCCTAGAACCTAGAATTAAGAAGACATCCAGAACCAAGGATAAATTTTTTGACAGTGAGAACAATTAATCAGTGGAACAACTTGCCTCCAGGAGTTGTGGATGCTCCAACACTGGAAGTTTTTAACAGATTTGACTGATATGGGATAGAGTTTCCTGCCTGAGCAGAGGTTGGACCGGAAGACCTCCAAGGTCCCTTCCAACTCTGTTCTATTCCCCAACCACCTCCTGCTAGTTTTGCCACCTACTTCCATCCCTTGGCTCGCCCCCCGACCTTATGGGAAAGGCAGCAAATGAACAACCAGTAAACCCCAAATTCCATTTTTTCCCCCCAATGATTGTTTTCCTTATACTATTCCCACCTCCAAAGAGGGTAGCCAGCATTGCTGGAGAGGGGAGTATCAGTAGTATTGGAAGAGTCTGAAGCCCCTTCCCCAAACCATCCAGTGCAGGATAAGAAGATCACAGCCTCCTTCACTGATATCCAGACAATTATTTTCTTTCTTTAAAAAAAATAAACCCTCCTCTTGAATTTTCCTAGTGCAATCTCTGATTGTACTACTGCATCTGCTCAAAAGCAATTTTCGTCGAGGCCATGTGTAACCTATGTGTATCCTAAACCCAAGCCAATCGTAGTTTAGTTCAGCGTGTGGAATCAACACCTAAACTTGGATTAAGGAATAAAGCCATGTTCCATTAATCCCAGGTCAGGAAGCTTGCCTGAATACAGCCATCATCTTGGGTGGCTTACTACATGGATGTGTTATGTTTTATTGGCCGTACATGTTGGGACTCTATTGCATACACCTGTCCAACAGCACCAAGACCATTCTTGGTAGAAGAAGATGGGCAGCTCCAAATTAGATCCAGGCCAGTCTTAACCAACCCATGTTGGCTGGGGAATTATGGAAATCATTCTTTGAATTTAGGGGGAGTAACACTTTGGAAAGTCCCTGTAAAAGTTGCCAAAGACAAATACACAATCTAGCTTGTAATACAAATCAGATCCCAAAGGACAATTTTAGGTGCTCAATTGAGCAGTAACAAATGGACTTGAATTATCTCTCCAAAATTGGGGGGGATAATTTAACCCAAGTTATCTCCCAATTTTGCCTAATTTGGCACCTTCTCCCAGTGTGTTTTAATTTCCAGAAATATTTTTTTCTTCAAGTTCCAGAATCTCTTACTGGCCACCACCTTTGCACAATACTTAGAAACTCTGGGCCTTGAAATTGTAGACCTACCTAGCATTTCTTAATCTTGGCAGCTTGAATATTTGTCCCCAGTCCTGGGCGATTCTGGGAGTTGAAGTTCACCCATCTTCAAGGCACCCAAGATTGAGAAATGGGGTTCCAAAAAATTATCCAGTTGGAAAATGTCCAGATTGAAACCTTGATCATATCAGCTGGTTTTTTTATTCCTGATCCTACTTTTTCCACCCCCCAGAAATAAGTATGGTAGCTTTTGGTCTTTTTTTCAGGCATTGTCAAAGGTGCCAAAAAGCAAATTGTCGCAATGCCTCCCAACACAAATCATTGCAGATGTTATTGTGCTAACCCAACCTAGTTTCCCCAGGGCCTTCTTTTAAATATCATTGGCTTAACCATGATATGGTTTTAAATATCATTGACTTAATTAATTCTAATGATAATCATGAAAACCACATCCTTCTCCACGTGGGAGAGAAGAATGTAGCCACGATTAGTGCAAATGCTATGAATTGAGCCATTCATAGGTGACTTGGAGATGTTCTCCAACATCTAACATTCTTACCTGGCTTTGGCACCTTCCTTGACCTTCTAGTCCTCAAGCTACTCATGGAAAGCTTGAGAAAGGCCAGCATTGAGGCAAGATCTCCTAGCTTAGAAAGAACCTATGGCCATGTCTTGTACCCACAACCTAAGGCAGAGCCTTCTCTCACCCATGACAACTTTTAAGATATGGGGACTTCAACTCCCAGAATTCCCCAGCCAAGCCAGCTCTGGTCTAAGGCAATTGGGGAAGGGTGAGGAGGGACTCTTGGTAATTCCCTCCAGTTTAGACTAAGGGTCTCCAACCTTGGCAACTTTCATCCTGGAGGACTTCAAGCCCAAGAATTCTGGGAGTTGAAGTCCCCCAGGCTTAAAGTTGCCAAGGTTGGAGAGACCCCTGGTCTAGAGAACTTAGATGTCTCAAACTACCAGTCATCAGTCATTGGAACAACTTCATTCTATCTGACCAGCTACCGTTATTGTTGGTCTTCTTCTTCTTCTTCTTCTTCTTCTTCTTCTTCTTCTTCTTCTTC